>OX438784.1:12091724-12472088 GCA_949316455.1 Acleris holmiana
TTCTTGCATAAACACAGTCACTCATCACAAATCGTGTTTGGATCACATGTTTGTACCGGCGCAGTGTCAAGCTGAGTCAATTGTTTGCTCTGCGGATTTAACTGATCACGATATCGCTATGGTGGGAATCGCGCTCCAGTCAGAAAAGCCAAACAAACCAAAACGCTTTAAAACAATTATTGATTTTGACTCGATAAGGCTTGAGTTAAAATCCATGAACTGGACTCCTATTACATGTAGCTCTAATCTTGACTCGGCCACGGATCTATTTTCCACGTCGATCATGAAAGCCGTGTCCAATCACTCCAAAATAGTAAAACTTAGTCGTTCTGAGTGTACTGTCCAGCCTTGGATGACCCCTGGCCTACTGAGGTGCTCCAAACATAAAGATAAGCTGCATCGGGAAGCCCGCAAAGATCCTAAAAATAATTTAAAAAAACTCGTGTTTACGCGGTACAGGAATTTTTATATCACCATATTAAGAAAGCAAAAGTCAGATTATGATAGGAACGACCTGATCCAAAACAAAGATACCCCCCGTAAGCTATGGAATTCCATAAATAAAATCACTCACAAGTCAACCAGAGTCTCTCGTTCAGAAAATCTTCTCAATGATGGGCCTTCACCCAAAGAGGCTTTAGAAAAATGTAATGACTTTTTTGCTTCAGTAGGGTCTGAACTAGCTGGTTCTATTTTATCCCATTTAAATGAAACCCAGGAATCCTTAGCCAGGAGCTTTCACAATAATATTGTTGCACCTGTATCCTTTTTTATTGAACCTACAACACCACAGGAGGTACTTAGCCTAATCAAGATGCTTGATCCACGTAGCGCTTCTGGATCTGATGGTGTAAGCAACCAACTTTTAAAGGAAATTGGTAGCATAATCGCTGAACCCCTTGCAGCCATCTTTAACCTCAGCATCGAGTCAGGCTCTTTCCCGCAGGACTGGAAGATTGCTACAGTTATTCCGATTTATAAGGGGGGGTCGTCACACACCCCGAATAACTTCCGGCCCATCTCTCTTTTGGGCGCCTTCTCTAAACTACTTGAGCGTGTGATAAATAAACGTCTCATTACATACCTAGAACGGAACCACCTTTTATCGGACCGCCAGTTTGGTTTTCGTAAGGGTAAGTCCACCGAGGACGCAGTCAAAATGTTAATAGATATTACCGTATCTCATCTTGATGCTGGTCGAAGCTGTGTCGGCGTCTTCCTTGACTTGGCAAAGGCATTTGACACGGTTTCGACTCCCATACTTCTCAGAAAGCTGGAATCCTTTGGCATTCGCGGAATTGCGCTGGATTGGTTTACTAGCTATCTATCAAATAGAAGTCAGCGGGTCAGAATCGGTGAAAAAATAAGTAATCCGAAAGCTGTGTCATTTGGCGTACCACAGGGGAGTATCTTGGGTCCCACGCTTTTTATTGCTTACATAAATGACATTATGTCACTAAAACTTGAAAATGGTGAAATTTTGTGTTACGCTGACGACACAGCTCTTTTGTTTTATGGTCGTTCGTGGCGAGATGCCCGTGATGGAGCATTGGCAGGTTTGAAGAGTGTTACTTCCTGGTTAAATCTGAATCTCCTCACGCTTAATGCGTCCAAAACTCAATTTCTATGCTTCCATAAAACGGCTTCGTCTCGTCCCACTATTCCGTTGACAAGCCTTAAAATTCACGCACCTAACTGTATTACTCCGCCGACCCTCGAGCCTAGCTGTAGTTGTAGTAATATTGGTAGAGTTAGTTCCATAAGGTACCTGGGTGTCATGTTGGACGAAAATCTTAATTTCAAGATGCATATTGTGATGGCAGCTGCCAGAGTGCGTAAACTCATTTACACAATGAAGTTATTAAGAAATTCCGCCGACTGGCAACTGATGAAACTGGTCTATCTCGCACTTTGCCAGCCTATCTTAAACTACTGCATCCTCGCTTGGGGAGCCTGCTCAAAATCGGCAATGATACCCCTGGAGAGAGCACAAAGAGCGGTATTAAAGGTATCCCTTCGGAAACCCCGGCGGTTCTCTACAGAGGATCTGTTTAGGGAAGCACAAGTCTTAAGTGTCCGTAGACTATTTCTGATGCGAGTTGCTACCTTTATGCATAGGCAGACTTTGAATTTGCCGACTTATCCTGACATGCTTAAAAAAAGAGTATTTAAAGTACCTACTCCAGCATTTAAAACCTCATTTGCTAAACGCTATAAAGCTTTCATTTTCCCCCACATTTATAATGTAATTCTAAGTAAATGCGACATAAAGCGCTGCCGTGTTGCCGAGGCTACTAATAAAATACGGAGTCTCTTGCTATCTTGGAATTACAATCAGGTCGAAGAAGCGTTGAGGTAAGCGTCAGTGGTCGGCATCTATAGCTGCCGACTGATCCCAAGAGTTGATCTCTCGCGCAGGGCTGCCGCCTCTCCTACTCCTTCTCTTTCCCACTTATACATACTTATTACACATTTACACTTACACTATCCCCTACCTACACTCCACACACAATAATAACTAATATTAATTATAGTTTGTAATAAAATGAAATTTCCTGTTTTGTACTTTCTAAAGAAGAATACCTACTTAAGTTTTTCTTTTTTTGTCGTGTTTTATACTGCATGTTTTTGTTATTTTTGCCGCACTGTCCTCGATACTCTCGTAATGTTTGGATTCCCACGATACAGGCTACGCCTAGTGTGGGAGTCACTGCTATACTGTAAAACCTGCATTAACTGTGTTTTTTGGTAAATAAATATATTTTGTTTTGTTTTTTTTTTTTATTGATATAATTTTAGAGAAAATGTAAGAAAAGCATATAAAACGAAATAAACTAAGTTTTGACTCGTTTATTCTGATTTTTATATACAATCAAAGCTTATTAAAATATTTTAACTTCTTTTATGTTTTAGATTGTTTTTTTCGGCATCCTCTTTTCCATTTCAGAAATACTTAAATACAAATTTCTTTATAAGGTCTGTATATTTTAAACATGGAACCACAGCTGTGACGTCATTCCTATCGTCGATTTCGTATAGTGTTGTCGCAGGAGGTCTGAACTATGACTTTTTAAAGCTTCATATCTTATGAAAAAATAACACGACAATTGTTTTGCGTATACAGTTATCCTTCTCTTTCATAGCACTTTCCAGAGAGCGTAAGAAAAAAAATGTATGCATGCTTCCTATTCTTAAAAGACACAGAAACGAACACTCGCACTCATCACGCGAATATTTGTCCTTAAGCTGGGTACGAATCTGAGCGGCTCAGCCTGAGGCATGCTCGCCCCGCGCGAGCCAAATTGTTACACATAAACATGCGCGGGTGAGGCAGTGTGCTCGCCGCGAGCCGACATTTTAAAATGTCGCACGGTGAAGAATAAATTGCCTCAATGGTAGAACGGCTCAGAAACTTTATCAAATCTGTACGTGCCTCGCCCACAGATAAGTTAGAACTTGTCGTTTTGCCCGCGGAATGCTCGGATACACGTCTAAATTACGGGCTTTGAGCACGGTCAGAAGTTCCGACTCTCGACGGCTCGCTGAGCGCGTACGAACTTGAGCAAAGTAGGTGAGCCGTGCGTGGCTCACGCCGAGGCTGGTCTAATTCGTGGCCAGCTTTACGTTGGAGGCCGGGCAGGGTCGCCGCGGGCCCAGCCCGGCTCGGCGTGGGACCGACCTGGCGCGCTGCGGCTGCGAGGCGGCGCTGCTGGTGACGAGCGCGTCGGCGGGCACGCGGCCCCAGTTGCACTGCTCCCACTCCGTCACGCCGCGCCGCGAGCCGTCGCGGCAGATCAGCTCGAACCGGTCCTCCGATACGCCTCCTGAATCACCCAAGTGTTAACTGCTACATACACAAAAACGATAACGGATTTGCATAAAGCCTAGGCATTCTTAACAAAAGAAACCGTGTCCGGATCAATCAGCCTGTTTAGGAGCTACAATGCCACAGATGTACATATGCACACGTTAAAATTATAAACCCGTTTTCCCTTAGATGCATGATTTCATATTTTTATACCGAAAAAAGAAATATGATGGGAAAATACAGTTTAATAATGGGAAAAATAATATAGTTTCCACCAGAGCAAACTCAATAAACCTTTTTAGAACTTGTTAGTAAGAAAATAAAACTTAGCGCATGGAGTATCATTTTTGATATTATGAATAATGGCGTTATCGCATCGTTTTTGATACCGGCAAAGAAGTGAAAGATTTAGTAAAATAATGCAAAACTCACAATAACGTAGATAATATTCGATCAATATAAGTACTAACCTTTGCTATGCGCATTTTTTCGGGTGAAAATATCTCAAGATTCGCCAGAAACACGAAAATTCAAACTTAGAACTTTACTGTCGCAAAAATCAATCGCTCGGAGTGTTGCCTGGTGATATTTATTTGCAAGTATTTGAGCAAAGGTAACGTTATTCAACCTTAATAGCGAGATTAAATGTACATGATGGATTTTTGAACGAAAAAAATATAAGGTATCATTGATTATGACAAAGTATGTGCGTTAGAATGTACATCATCAAGGTAATTTAATTGAAACCACATTGCAATGAGAATAAAGTCCATTTTTCTTTGTTTATAAAATTAAAATGGCATTGCAGAGCAAACGTATTTGAACCTTATTTCCTTGCAGCTAGATACAAATTCCCACCCACAAAAATCTTCTTGTTAGTAGTATGGTGGGCGTTACGAGGATAGTTTGAAGTGGTGTCATTTCGTGTGCGTGGCTACTAGCGCCGCCCACAGCCGTACGGACGCGTAACGCACACATGCAAGCCGCGCGATGTACCTTTGTTTGAAGATTAACTACTTTCCTATACTTTGGTTTTGATAATGATGACTAAAATTGCTTTTTATCGATGTCGATAAACTTAGTCGATATTTAATGAATCACTAGCACAGATACATTTTTAGCCCCACATATTCCTGTAGCTACATGCACTATGGATATTACGAGTATAAACCAGGAGCTTACTTAATGTTCATATATTTTCACTATTAGGCCCATAATGTTATATTATAAACATGGCGAGACATTTCACATTTTTATTAACAAAGTAACCATTAGGTGTTATTTAAATGAATGAGTATGAGTATGAATATGAGTATAGTTTTAATTTGAATATCGACTCCATAGTTTTCTTTCATCTTATCGTGCGATGAAATATCCGAGCCCTGGTAATGAGGTGTAGGTACCGAGTATCTTGCCGGAGAGCAGCGCGTGCTGCACGGTGGTGTCGCGCACGAAGGCGACGTCCCCCGCGGCGTCGGCGAGCAGGCAGCGCAGCGCGCCCTCGTAGCCCGCGAACGGGTCCGCCAGCGTGCAGCGCACGCCCGCGCCGCCCACGCACAGCTGGCACAACCTGGACCAACCAACCAAAATCAAAATATAATCAACTAACGATTAACGATTAAAAATGGCGATCGATTAATCTTAGTCGTAGTTTCGATTAATTTAGTCACGATTAAATTAATCGCCGATTAATTAACAGCGACTAAATTGTTAATCAATTAATTAATTAGAATAATTTTCTCTCGATTAATATTAGGAATAAATCGTTTCTAAGTTTTGAGTTACGTTGACAGATTGCTACAGCTTAACAGCTTACATCTGTATAACATCATTTACAACATATTGTTTTTTGTACCGTTCGTGTTCCAATTTTTAATCCAGTTTAATCGTGAAATTTAGTCGATTAAAATGACGATTAATTAATTGTTATTCGTATACTCCGTAGATTAATTTAATCGCTATCAATTAATCGTTATTAATTTTGTGACGATTGATTCTTTAATAGATTAATTAGTTGATTAAAAATTTAATCGGTTAATGCCCATCTCTGCAACTAACCGACACTATACACTAGCCCCCTATTTCATCATAACACAGAATAAGTAATAGTAAAAGTACAGAAGTTGCACTTCCGTGCAAAAACGCTGTATGGGCATAAGCAACGTGCCTACTCTACGCCTCTCTCACTATCGTAAATTTTGTATTCAATCGCACGCGGCACGCGTAATACTAGGGTTGTCAAACGCCTAAAATACATCAATAACGGCAAAAAATGTTTTAGCTCACCAGATGTCACTCTAACGCTTGCGGCAGTCCTAACGGCGTGTTATTAACCGACTTCAAAAAAAAGGAGGTTCTCCATTCGTCGGATTATTTCTTTCTGTATGTTCCCGATTACTCAATGACCGATGGACCGATTTAAAAAAATCTATTTGCGTTTGAAAGAGTACACTTTCCAGTTGGACCCATTGTCAACACTTACGGATCTGATAATGGGATCCTAGGATGGGGTCTCTAGAGAAATCGAGAGAACTCATCAAATATTATAGGCATACACATGGTGATTTTGGTATTTTCAGTAAGAAGTCCAGTATTTGCATTCAGAAAGTATAATTTGGTGAAGTGGAACTGATGATAAAGACCATAGATGGCCAACGGAACTCCTCAATGATACCTATTTCTAGGGTGGCGATAAGATATCTCGACTCCTCGAGAGTTATGCGACTATGACGCAGGACATTTAAAACACTATGACTATGACTACGACTTGGCACTGCTTGTGATGACCTTGAAATAAACTATTCGTCGGTGAAACTGCAATAGCGCGTAAGTAAAAAAATTAATAAGTTGAAAACTACTCCTTAACAAGTAATTCAGTAAGGCACATTTTGCAACTTATTAAATTTGTTAGTTACGCGGTATTGCAGTTTCATCGACGACGTATAGATTCTTATTCATTAAGAAATGGGACTCAGCATTTTACGTCCTTTTGTTTATTCAAACAACCATTTACACAACAGTACATGTAACCGCTTTTCGGAATGCGTTTCATCGTGTATTTTACTACCAAATAACACCACATAAGTAAATAATAAAAAGTTTAAGGGTATTCATAAAACTAATTTCACTACTTAATTACGGCACGCTCCGAGATCGATCCTTAAAGACTGCGTCAGGCAGATCGTGGCGCACGCGTGCACGCTTGCTCGGTGCCGGCCCCGGACTGATATCCATTCTCAGAATGGACGAGCGGAAAGGTTACTAAGGCGGCGCGACACGCCCAGTGCAATCCCTCTGGCTCCGGTATTTTGGTCTGCTTCGTCCGCGCTCACGCGCTGTGCGCGAGCGGCGCACGGGAGCCGACAAGGGTCTCTTGCCCGTGCCGCGGGCAGAACGACAGGTTCAAACTTGTTTGTGGGAGAGGCGCGTACAAATTCGATAAAGTTGCTGAGCCCTTCCACTACCGAGGCGATTTCATCATCTTTTTGTTAATAATTCGTCATCGTGTGCGACGCCATTTTGAACGGCGCACATTGTCGGCTCGCGGCGAGCACGCTGCCTCACCCGCCGATGTTTATGTGCAACAATTTGGCTCATGAGCAGCGCGGGGCGAGTATGCCTCAGGCTGAGCCAATCAGATTTGTATCCAGCTTAAGACATACAACGATCTGTCCTTGGGAACCATGTAATCGATTTCAGTAAGAAGAAAAAAAAACTCGTACTCTTAAACTTATACCACAACGGCCTATTTCCCGGCCTGTGCAGTAATGTACTATTTATTGATCTTGTAGAAAAAAATTGTGAGCCGTCACGGGACGCCTGGCAGATGTGAAACATCGAAATTACTTTGTACAAGTTATATGCATAGCAGAACATTTTACGACAGTAATTATATATGACACAATGAAATGATAAAGCATTATAAATATTTTTCATAAAATAATGATTATTTATTACAAAATTATGCATTTTTATTAAAAACAAAATACAAAATAAAAAATTCACAAATTTAATTATAATTACGACAACTCCATTCTTTTATATAGCGTGGCGACGCGTCGCCACGGCAAGCGTCGCCACGCCAACGATCAGTTTCATACCTCGGCTATAGATGTTTCACATCAAAAGTAACAGAACTGATATACTTACGCGTCAGGGTTGTCTCCAATGGGGTTGTACAAGTCTTTCAGAGAGTTAGGCGCACAAGAGGGACCGAAGTACTCGATAGCGGACTTAACATGGTTGTTGCAGTCTGTTATCTTCAAACCTCCCTCTTGCATTAGCTAGAGAAAAAAATATAATTATTCATTAAGAGGCCGTACACGAAATTTTGCCGATTTCCCTGATTTTCGTGATTTTACTGTTGAAATACTTTACTTCTACAAATTTTAATGCGCAACACGAAAGATAATTTAAATTTTCAACGAATGTATAAAATATTTTTATGTTTTTATTATTTAATTTTGATTAATCGACCTGAAACCGGCGACTGTTTCGTGAGTTTTGCTGTAAGAGGTTTAGAATATCGCATATTCACGAATCGTTTTGACGTCTTAAAGGTATGAAAAAATAGCAATTGATTGCTGTAAAAGTTGTATAAAAAATGTATGAATTACTTTTTACCACATTTATATTTTTTTTTTTGTGTAAAAAAATTATGAACTTGGTAAAATTTTATAGAAAATGGACAAAAAATAGTTTTAAATTTCGGCTTCTTAAAACACTCGTTTATAAAATTAAATGATATATCATGATGTGCATTAAAACTTATAGAAAAGCAGTATTTAAACTGTAAAATCACGAAAATAAGCAAAACTGGCAAAGTTTCGTATACGGCCTCTTAATGGAGAAAACTATTGCATAATATAAATGATGATTTTTTTTAAGGGACATTCATAACACTGCATTCTTTCCTTGTACAGTCACAAACGTTAGTTTTGGAGCCACGTTATTGCTGTAGGACTTTGGACCTAAGATGGGTCGTAAATTAACGTTCATAACTGTACATAGAACAGTATTTCTTGGTATCACTCTAGACTCAAAACTGCAGTGGAGTGCGCATATATCCACACTTGCAGGTAAGCTAAGTTCGGCGGCTTATGCGGTAAAGCGAATCCGACAACTTACTAACGTCGAGACGGCGAGACTAGTATACTATAGTTATTTCCATAGTGTTATGAGTTACGGAATTTTGCTGTGGGGAAGAGCGGCAGATATCAAGACCATTTTTGTGTTACAGAAGCGGGCTGTACGAGCCATTTATCAATTGGGGTCTCGTATTTCACTCAGGGATAAATTTAAAGAAATTAATATTCTTACAGTCGCGTCTCAGTATATCTTTGAGAATATCATGTATGTACGTAAACACATACATGAGTTTAGGCATAACCGCGACGTTCACAATTTAAATACTAGAAATAGGGATAAGCTTGCTCTTCCAGGGCACCGTCTCCGTAAGGTAGGCACTTCGTTTGCGGGGAACTGTATACGTTTTTACAACAAGATACCATCTGATATCGTCAATATGCCGTTCAATGAATTTAAATCTCACATCAAGCGCTGCTTGTTGGGTAGGGCATATTATACTGTAAACGACTTCATTGGTGACCGAGATGTATTTAAGTAGTATCTATCATGTAAGCTATTATTAAAGTAAGATCATTTCGTAAGCTAAGCATATTTATAATATTTGTATTTTAAACACGCCCTTAAGCAAGCTGTGTATTCAAACACTACTTTTTATGTTTACTATCATGTATTTGTCCTTTATCTTTATTAGTTCTTGTACGTACGTGACGCTTTTATGAGAACACACTGTGATGTTTCTCGCCGGACAGCTGTTTTACGCAAAATTACTTCTATGTTGTCCGGCAGCTTGAGCAAGTCATGCTCGCTTAAAGGTCTTTGCTTACGGCGGCGTCGTTGATCGGGTCGCCACTTTCCCGAACACATGGTTGAGAGAGGCGATGGCTGAGATACGCGTCATACTCGTGAACGGGTGCTGTTTGTGGGGTCCGGTCTGTTCACGTTTGCAAGGACTGGTTCTTCAGTTTATTATTCTAGATATGGCTTTTGACGTAGAGACCTCGTCGTGTTGTTCTCCTAGACTTATTATTTTTAGTTTAATGTTATTAGCCTTACATTTGTATTGATTTTATTTGTTCAAGCTTTAATCATTATTATTTATTACTTTATTAAGTACTTGTAATGTAACTTACTTTTAAGTATTTCTGTACTTTTGTTTGAAAAAATGACCTTCTGCTGGAGTTTCTTGGCGCTTCTTCTCCGCAATGATGGTCTTATCTGAAGCGCTAGTAAATTCACTTCATATTACCGACGTGTAAAAGAGCCCCATGGGGGCCTATTTACTGAATAAACATTTTGATTTTGATTTTGATTTTGATTTTGATAGGAGGGGCGCAATCAAGGCAATTTTAACTTTATTTTGACGAGTGTAAAGTTCATTTGAATGTAAAATAAATAAATATATCAGGGGACCATCTTATACAAAAGAACCTAGTCCCAAACTAAGCTCTAGACTTGTACTATGGGTACTAGACAACGATAAACATACTTATATAGAGAAATACGAGTATATACTTTATACATAGAAAACAACCAACACCCAGGGTGGATGTGTTTCAAAATTTGATGTGATTGAATGTGTGTTTGATCCCAATTATACCTATAAATAGTTTGACCAAATATTCATTAAGGATTGAACACAACGTAGCGCCTAAATTACCTTGTGTCATTTAGGTGTTTCACTGTGTTCAATTTCAAATCAAAGAGTATTAAATTAGTTTTTGCATTTATTATTAGTTTAATTGTGACAAAAAAATTGTTCTGATTGTATCCTTCGCAGCAGCAACTTTATATTGTATATGTTTGGATCACTGGTTGACTGGTAGAGAATGCCTTAAGGCATTGAGTTGTTCGTACCTACTTTGTGTATTGTGAGATAAAGTAAAAAAAAAAAAAACTACTCACAATATGTATGGGCATGACCCATCCGGCCAATGAGCCGACCCCAGGGAAGCAGGCCCTCGCCCCGCGGAGGCCGTGGAGGCCTGTGCTAGGCTGCACGTTAGGCAGACCTCCTTTCTTCACCACAGCTACAGCGTACTGGTAGGGTTCACCTCGCCCATACAACTGAAGCAAATTCAAACTTTAACCTAACACTATGTCAAATACAAAACCAGAGTGAATGTCAACTTTGCTCCATAGATACTCAGGTCTATTTTGCGCTGTCGGATGTGGATGGCGTTGAAAAGGTTAATACACAGTGGTCATAAAAACAATAATCAGCACATTGGCCACACAAGGGATCTTTTACATGCTGGTAAAGTGCAGTGAATCTACTAGGACTTCGGAGAAGACCATCATTGCAGAGAAGAAGTGCCACAAGAAACTCCAGCAGAAGACCGTTGTTTCAATAATACTTAAAAGTAAGTTTCTTTTTTTTTTTTTTTTATGTTAAGGAAAAGTTACAAGAGCGCTCAGGCCACCTGATGGTAAGTGGAATCTGAGACCCATAGACATTTGAATTCTCAAGACTATAATGCTAAGACCTCAAATGTGTTAGCAACCCCGAGGACTAAGATGGAATGCCTCTATGCTAGTAATTTCACCGGTTGTCTTATCCCCACACCGGAACACAACAATGCGAACACTGTGGCTTGGCGGGTGGTTAATGGATAAGATGGTGGGAAGTTACATTACAAGGTAATAAAGTATTAATTTTTTACATCGTTTTTGTCGTAATCGTCAATCTTACATACAGATATACATAACACACTTCTTGGTAATTTCCTAACCATATTTTGCACAAACAGGCTAAGATGTTTACCAGTAATCGACAATATTCTTGATCGCTTTTCTTGTTGTAGCGACTTTTTATACCTAGTTATTTAATGTTAGCAATATTTTAATCATTCAAACTACCAGTTGATTATTTTACTAATCGCATTTTTCCGATTACGAAACTTCGTCCTCAGAGTTGTTTTAGGTTTTGTTTTGGTTGTACTATACGCTGACTTACCACGTTAACCGTAACTTAACGTTACGCCCTGCGACGTGTGACGCACGTAACGGTATGAAATAATAAGTAAGCAATAATTAGATATGAATACTGTGTACTAGTTTTTAAATAGAAATAGAAATAGAAATAGAAATAGAAAATATTTATTCAACGCACACTACACAACACAACAAAAAAATAAACATATGAAAAACAGAAATCATTGCGTTGAACAGGATCCCTCTCAGCATTGTGCCGCAGTCAAACCGCGGCGCTGATTTTCAGAGGGACCCTGACTTAAATGGCTTCTTGATATTGGAACTTCCTAATACACAGCTTCCGCTAGTATGGCTGGTGTCTCAATCCCTCCATTTCAACCTCCACCTTGTCACAACATATCTCATGGCCCTCCGGGACTGTTATAAAAACGAACTTAACCTAACCAACCTCCGTATTGATGTAATTACTATTGGGAAAATTTGCAATGGGAAAAATGAAGTGAAGATCACGAACATTAGATAATGCTATAAAAAATTGCTACATGGAGATTAAGAAAATTGACGAGTATTAGAGAAAGCAATGTGAAATATTGCTAATATGAAAAAATGCTATTGTGCAAAACATCTAATACACCCTGAAACTTGGCAGTTACCTCTTGCATGATGGGCACGAGTGAATGGTATCTGCCGGCAACATACACCTCCCCTGCATCGAGCGCCAGCAGAGATGCCTGTCCCTGGTCCACCCAGGACATGCATTCCTCCGAGTCAAATGCCTGCAACAAAATCATGTTACGGATACATACTATACAGTGTTTGGTACTCAAATGCAATTGTTTTTGCAATGGGAGGGTCACTTTGATTTTTTTTGCCTATATCTAGTTTGTGAGATACAGTTGTTTTGAATATTTCCAAACTTTCATGTTTAAGGTTGACTTCCATGGCTAGTGGCCGATGCGACAGTAGTAAACACTATGGCGCCACGGAAGCGGTGCCATAGGTTTTCATAATGTTTACTACTGTCACGAGCAGCGCGCGTAAGCCGCGCGCGTCTGACGACGCATCGGCCGGTAGCCATGGAAGTCAACCTTTACAACACATAATAAACAAAATGATTGTCTTGACATGATGAAAACTAACAGATAGTTACTTTAATGTCTTCTAATTAGCACTGACTAAACAGGAGTAACGCTGGATAATTGTAAGCCACTCTGGCTATTGATAACACCGTAATTGTATTATAAATGTTTATTTAACTACACACACAGAACATACACGGTACAACAAACCGACCAAAGAGAAAGAGAGGGGAATGTCAAACGAATGCATAAGTGCATTCCGTTTCATACATCACAGTTACACTGGGGATTTCTATGACTATGGCTGGTGCAACCTATGCAAAACATCAGATTAGTAACGAGGACTGTGTCTTATCTATTGCTAGTTTTTATTGCATACAGACCTGATTAAAATATTCGAGTTTTGTACTACCAGACACTTGATTGAAATCTATCTTATGACCTCTCATATGCCTAGTGACAAATTTTTGAGCACCTTCTTTACCATACTGCCAAGAACGGTAATGTTTTTCGCGCGTATATATATATGTTATATTTTTTATTACCTCCAATAATTCAAACGGCAGGACGGATTTCTAAAATTAAGGTATTTTTGGATTTTTTCCTGCAACCCAAGTGTCCTAGGATAAGAGAAAATCAACATGACGGATTTTAAGTGCCATAACGTGTGGTTCCAAAAAAGTCTTTTATCAAATGAATCCAATAGGGTATCAAAATGACATTATCCTTTTACCTTATATTATTAATATTAAGTGTTGAAACTCAAACTATTGGACTTATACAAAAAGTTACTAAAAAAAACTTGAACAAATTACGCAAATTATAAAAAACTAAAAATAATTGCAAGTAACAAAACAAAAAAATTAATTACTATAATAATAGTCATGATTTTGCAGTCGGATTATTTCAAGTACAATTTTATGCATAATAAGATAATTTTCAGCATATTCAATATACCTTTATTAACAGAATTGAATAGCATAAAATATCTTAGCAGAAAAGTGATCTATGAAGAAAAGTTAATTCACAGGAGCTGCCGCAAATGCATTCTAAGGGTGAATAAGAGTATGTATACATTTGCATGTATCATCAGTAGATATGTTAAAGGGTTGGAACTTCCACAATCACAGGTGTCGTAATCATAACATTAATTTGCTCCATTTGTAGCTATGCTTCATGCCTCCTCTCTCTATAGACTTTACAGACTGTAAAATTTCTGACAGTTATCACTTTGTTAACATGATGCAATAATAAATGACAAAAAGCAAACATTATTACTATTGAGGCCAACTAAATATTTACCAAATGGCTTTACCACAGCACTAGACCAGGTATATGTACCTACAGAATATACACTGAGATGTTTCAGTGAGATGGCCACAGCTCTTGATCATGCCACGAGTGTTACGATACTTACTATTATGATTATAAACATAGTATCTACAGTTAGTTGCAAAACTGAGTCAATATTAGCACCTTAGTAGAATGTAAATAAGTTGATGATAGTTAAAGGTATTTTTAAATGTTTAATACGACAAGCACTCCTTGAAATTTGCTACAAATACTCCTACCAAATGATTTACCTGTCATTTACAGTTTTTAAGTAATTTTATTGTAAAAACTGTTGAATTTAACTTATTTTATTTGTCTAATATTTTAATTCTCTCTGTGGCAACCCAAAATAAAGACCCTGATAAAATTAAAGAAATTAAGCCTTTTTAAAATAAGTAGAAAATTATTAAAACACGGACATACTTTTGGTGGCAGTTATTGGCAACATTAGTTTGGTGCACGGTTCACTTTGCACTAAGACAAATTAGCCATACAAACTGGTTGTTAGTTCACTATGGTAGGGGATTGAAATTCTGCAATAACTAGAAAACTATGTTCCTGATTCAAGCAGTTGATACCTATTTTAAAAAGAATGGAATTCTCTATTTTAAATAGTTTTCTTATTTGGGGTTGCCATAGAGAAAACTAAATTACTAGTATAAAACATAAATTGAATTTTTAGTTTTTGGTTCAAAATTAAAAAAAAAATATAAATGACAAATAAATTATTTATACAGCAGTTTTGTACCTTACTTCAAGGATAACTATTCTGTACTAAGCATTTGAAAATAGCTTTGATTGTCAACGACTTATTAACATTCTACTAAGGTGCTAATATTGACTCAGTTTTGCAACTAACTGTATGTTGTGTTCTACAATAACTTTCCTTGATTATTATGAGTATTACACATTAAATACTTTATGTACCGTGAACAAGTGGATATCATTTATCATCCAACCTTCAATACCCACATTGGTGACCCTGATCTGCATCCTACACTTTTGATTTCATCATACACAAGTTAATTAAAGATGAATAAAGACTGCCTTACCCTTTTGCACTGAATTTCAATGTAGCCCGGTCCGAGCAGGCCCATGTCGAGTTCTGAGATTTTCATTAACTTCTCACATTTAGCCTGCGCCGGGACCGACGTAGTGCACCACGTTACTACATCCTTGCCCTCCACCTTAACAGGCGCAGCTATGCCGTGTATCCCTTCAGATTCGAAGTAGTTTGCTTTAACAGAGGCTGAAAATAAAATTCCATTATGCCGTTGTTCTAACTAGATGACGCCCAAGATTAAGTGGCGAAAGATATAGTAAAAACAATAAAAACTAACCAAAAGCCACTAATAAATATATAAACCGACTAAATCCTTCCATTTCCGATGTTTTTTTTATATCAATTTAACATTATTAATACAAGAAATATGCTAAGTAGGTTTGTTCAAAATTACAAACGAACAGACACACCCGAACTTGTCAAAACAGTAATACTTTTTAATAATAAGTTCTGAGGCTGTGGAATTACATTAGCTACCACCACAAACTAATGAATGAACAAGCTTGAAGCGAAAGCATGATGCGACCACGCTTGACAAGTGTATACATCAAGCGAATATACAGCGTGTAAATTTCATACGGGAATTATATTTTATCCAGACGTAGTTGCCGATCATACAAATCATGTGAGAAAGCTATTTCGTTAGTTACTTTTATTATTGAAGCATAGTTAATTTTCTAGTTTGTATTAGGAGCAATGTAACGCGTGCAACTTCCTATCACAAAACGAATTTACGAAGTGTGAGAGCATCCATCAGTCGTCAAACTCGTCAATGTAGTTCCTGTATCCATGTGCAAGGACGACATGTGGAAGCTATCTCTGGAGAGTGAACCTGCACGATCTTTATTGTTGACTTTTATTGGTGAAGTAAGTAAACAAATGGCGAAATGTAATTCATGACATAATTGGTAAGAAAAAATTAAATACTAATAAGGTTGCTGTTACACAAGTCAAGTTTTAACGTTAATTAGTGTGTATATTAACTGTTGTTAAAATTTATGCCCGAATAAAATTTACACGCTGTATCCCGTGTGGTTGCCGGGTTAGAATAGTGCCACTCCATGTCTTCCCGTGGATGTCGTGAGAGGCGACTAAGGAAATAAAGGCCTGTAGTACTGTTAGGCGATGTGCTTGCAACCTGTCACTAATACACTGGTAAACATCTAAGCCTGAATTTGCAAAATGTGGTTACAGAATTATCAACAAGTTTAGAGTTGTTGGCATAGTACACGTCAGAAGGTCGACAAACTCATAGCTAGTCCAATAATATCTCTTGTGGCTAAGGGAATCACACTTAATTTTTTTGGTAGTAGCCACTACCGATACAACATTAATTACAAATAAATAAAGTATCGGTAGTGGCTACTAGCCAAAATTCGCGTGTAATTATAATACCGATACAAAATGGCCAATTAAGTATTAAATATTGAAGTAAGTTTGTTTCAAGCAGCTTGATCATCTCGGCGACTTCGCGTAGCCGCTTAGCCAAGTTAAAATAATAATATGACAAAACTTTCGCTGTCTGTGGTTTACCAGTTGACATAAAGTAGTTGATTTTTGCGTAAAATAATAGAAAATAAAATTACATCGGTTGGTTTCCTATTAGGCTATGAAAATCTTATAGAATAATTGTGCTTTTTTAATATTTTATATTCCTTGAGGTTGGTGGCGTTGATACCACTGCATTTTATACATTCTGAATAATCAGTATATACTTACCTCATTTTTATATTGTTTGTTTATTTTAAGGTTAACAAGCGAGAATTATTTTGCACGTGCGTCCGTTAAGTTTCGAGACATGGTCGTATTTACATGTGGCCACTGCGGTGAGTCTGTGCAGAAGCCTAAGGTAGAGAAACATTATATGACGAAATGTAGAAATAGAACCTACAATTTGTCGTGTATGGACTGTTTTAAGGACTTTCCGTAAGTATATTACTTAGATAAACATGCTACATAATTTAATAAATAGATAAATGTTTAATTATAAATATAGACGTATTTGTTTGTCTAGTTAGTTCTGAAGTTCATTACATTAAATGTTGTTTTTAATTTTATTTCAGGGGTAATGACTATGAAGCACATATTAAATGTGTAACAGAGGAGGAACGCTATTCTGTTAAAGGTTTTGTGGCAAAAGAAAAGAAAGGTGAGAAAAAGCAAAATGTTTGGGTAGAAATGCTGCAGGAAGTCCTTGACGAGCAAAAAAATACACCAGCTAATGTAAGAAGGATAGTCGAGACTGTCAGTAAACATAACAACACACCTCGGAAAAAGCCAAAATTTATTAACTTTGTTAAAAATGTTTGTGGATCGAGAACTAATCCCAATGATATAAATCAAGCGTGGGATTTGATTTCTGTTAAACTTTCTGAACTATCTGTAAAAAATGCTCAAAATAGAAACCAAAATCAAAAGAAAGAGGAACCTGAGGATGAAGAAGAGGCAAATGATAATGTAGAAGAGAATCAAACTAATGGAACGGAAAATGGAGATACGAAAGATACTAGTGAAGGAAATGAAGAAATTAAAGAATCCAGTGACAAGAAATCTAAGAAGCAGCGTAAAGAAGAAAAGAAACGTAAAAAGTATGAAGCGGAGTTGCAAAGTGCCGCTCTACCTGTGGAAGAGGAGGTTGTGGAAAACCAGCCAACTAAAAAAGAGAAAAAGAAGAAAAATCGAGCCGAGTCTATTAGCAATGGAGATGCTGAAGAACTCAAGGATGACGATAACAAAAAGAAGCGTAAAAGGCAAGATACAGTTAATGCGGCGCTGGAAGTTAAAGAAACTGCTGTAAATGAAACTGAACACATGGAGAATGAGGTTCCGGTAAGTAGGGTAGTGCAAAAAAAGAAAAAAGTTAAGGGTGAGGAAGCTGATGAAAGCATCTGCCTCCATGACCAAAATGTGGCTATGATTGGAGATTTGGACATAAGGAAGGACAAGTTTGACTGGCATGCTGTCATTATGTCTGTCCTTGAGAAGAAAGGCGAGATGCAGTTCAAGCGTCTCCAGAAAAAGGTTCTTGGAGAATATTCTGAGGCTACCGGACAGGACATAGATGATAGAATCGCTGACAAGTTTATTAAGAAATTGAAAAGTGCTCCCAGCGTGAGAGTTGACAAGAACAGAGTTTATATTATGGACTAAATTTGTACATGACATCTGAATTCCAAGGCACATTGTTTTGATGTTTTTGCCATTTTAGCTGCCCCAGTTTTCTGTCGTCACTTTTTTATGGATTTCTTGAATATTGTACTCTTTCATAATAATGTGTAAACAGACAGTCAATAAACCACTATAACCAACAAGCCTTTGATATTGAATCTGTTAGGAATTATTCTAGTTAGAAACAGGAATGCTAGCTGGGGAAGACAACTTTCATGCAGTGCCACATCCATTTTGGGTTCTTGTTTTCTGTCTAAGAGCAGTGCTTAAATGTGTAAAACTTCGTCTGATTAATTGGTTGAGTAGTAGCTAGTAAGGAATGCAAATAACCAGTTAAAACCGGTTGTAACCATCTTTTGCTTACTCAAATTCAGTTAATAACCCGTTATTTGCATTCCATAGTAGCTAGTACTGTGCAGAGTTGTGGGCTTAAATCCTGCTGGAGGCAAAGTTGTGTGATGGGCACAAAGTATCATAAATTCATAACTTACTAATATTTAGGGTAAAATACCCAATTGTTCACATCTAAAGCCGGTTATTTTCGCTCTGTGTATAGGACTCAACTCTATTACCTTACAAGTAGAGTTCATGGTGCTAATTGAAGCCAAGACAATTGAAATGAATATTTAGTCCATACGAAACTTAGCTTAGCACCTATAGCTGGGAGCCTGCCATTTGGCCGAAACATTTTTGGTCAAATGTATTTTTTTTGTACCATCGTTTAAACGTCTGATGTAATGTGCGTTTGTAAAATCCTGCAATATTTACGGTTACAGAAAACAAAACAGGTTGGCAAATGAAAATTTGTGAAATAAAACATTTGACCAATAACTTTTTGATGAAGCGAAGGTGACCACCTATAGCTACATATGTTACAAGTACCCCTACCTCCTATTTCACCATCTTGACGTGACATGTCGCACTTTTAGAATTATAGTGACCTAATTCAAACATTTTCAGCTTTCGATTTCGAGTCATAAATTTAGTACTATAGAGACCTAAGTCGAAATTCAAAATATTTGGATTAGGTCACTATAATTCTAAAGATGCGATGTGCCAATTCGCTATACATTGCAAAGTTAACAAGCTTGCACGCCAGTGGAATTCATATAAGCTGCGCCATGTAGTCTTTATTATTTCTAGCGAGCCGATCTTCTACACAAAGGCCATTGTTTGTGTACAATACTATTATCTTTCTTTGTGTCCGTAACCGCAAGGCGATTACATACAAAAAAGTTAGAACTACATTGAATGTCCATAGAACTATCAACCCTATCCTCTTAGTCAGTAGGTTTAAAATGTAAAGTGTCAGGATACAGATATGTCTTTATTATTTGAACCGGTCTTATTCCCTACACAATATTACCATCTTCTGTCGCCAGGGTTGTACTCGCGTTGTTTATAATATTACTTCAAATGAAACTATGAATAACTCGATAATTTGAAGCAAAACATGTTAATGCCACCTTTTAGGACTTTCGATCAACCTGCATTTTAACCACCATTTTATAGTGTAATGAATCCAAGATATCAATTCCGCATCCTAATGACAAATTTAAAGAAACAATAATTACAATGCAACTAGTATCCCGCAGGTTCAGGTAAAATTCTTCGAGCGAGCGAGATAGCAATATAACTAGAAGGATTATTTTGTCTAACTGCTCTGTTATCAATTGGTAGGGACACTAAGGCAGGGCTTAGGCTTATTCTTTTTTTTGTTATATTAGTGTCTAACTGGCTTTTGCTCTTTTAGTACATGCGTTATTTTTCATCCTCTATAGTGCACTTTTTCGCAACCCGGCTACGTTTTATTGGACTTTTCTTGCTTCCTGATTGGATTTTGGTACCTATCCTATAAAGTCCTACAATAAAAAAAACAGTTATTTTTTGCGTTTTTGAAGGCGGTTTTTTGTTTTTTAAAACATTTATTTTTTCTACGCTTACGAAGTCGCGGGCAACAGCTAGTCGTTATTATTCGTGAATGGACTTATAGGATAACCCTAGCTTCCTTTGACCGATGATGTAACTCGTCACTGGTCCAAGCAATTCAATTCCAAATTGAACAAGATTCAATTTCTCGGAGAATTATTGCGTCTCCTGTATCAGAATTTCGAAGTTAAGCTAACCCTGTCTCGTTTTCATCAATAGGTGTCAGGTTGAGAGTGAAAGGGATAGTGTTGTGATCTGTTGGATTTAGCGGTAGGTAGTATAGATAGCTGAGGTCGAGGGTAATTGGACTATTCCCTGGACAAGTGTTATGGTTGTTGAGGCCAATTGGATTAGCTGTGCGTTATTGCGGCATGTACCTATTGCATAATATTGTTACGTACGTGGGGGTAGGCATAACGGCACCGTTAATTAAATAGTTAACTTCGTTAATCGCTAATCCGTTACTAAAAAAGTAAACTTTGTTAAACGTTACAGCGTTACATTTTGGAAGATTTAACGTAAGTTAACGTTAATTTTTAATCCGTTAACATATAATTATAACTGCAATTTTTAGCGTTCCGTAGTCAAACCCGAACCCTTATACTCGTAGTGTCGCCATGTCCGTTCGACTGTCCTTCCGCAGCCTAGCGCAGAGACTTAGTACTAGAAAGCTACCCTATAGGTATAGCGTGGGGTGTCGTTAAATAGGTTGTAACGAGGTTGTTACCAACCTCCTTTTTTACGTTCCTGGCCACTTTTTCTTTACCATCTAAATCTTTCCAAATTCAAAATTATTGATTCTTTTTGTAATTTTTGATCCATTAGTTCAGTTCGCTAATAATTTCGATAGGCACCAGACACGAGATCTCGTGACGATGCCCTCCTACTTATTTTTCTGTATTTTTTAAATTTTTGATCATATCAAACATCTTCATTTCTTAAAAAGTGTCTAATTTATTACCTTCAATATCGAGACGGGACAGGATACATCTACTATACCGCTAGAAATCTTCTTCTTCTGCTTCTTCGGTAGTATAGTGGTAAGTATCCCCGCCTGTCACGCGGGAGACCGGGGTTCGATTCCCCGCCGGAGAGCCATTTCTAGCGGTATAGTAGAAGTATCCTGTCCCGTCTCGATATTGAAGATAATAAATTAGACACTTTTTAAGAAATGAAGATGTTTAATATGATCAAAAATTTAAAAAATACAGAAAAATAAGTAGGAGGGCATCGTCACGAGATCTCGTGTCTGGTGCCTATCGAAATTATTAGCGAACTGAACTAATGGATCAAAAATTACAAAAAGAATCAATAATTTTGAATTTGGAAAGATTTAGATGGTAAAGAAAAAGTGGCCAGGAACGTAAAAAAGGAGGTTGGTAACAACCTCGTTACAAGGTCTTTCAAAAATATTACAGGTTTGTGGAAACAGTTTTTTGATTAAGTAATATTAAGCTTTAAAGCGCTATTTTTTGTTAGACTCAAGTGTCCCCCCCCTCCCCCTACAGCCAAAACTACAAATACTTGAATACCAATTGACTTGAAACAGAAAATTTGTTATTAATTGTTGATTTTTATGTTTGTAGTACTTAACGGCTTTGGAACCCTACTGAGCATGGTCCGACATGCTATTGCCCGGTTTTCATGAATACCCCTTTACTTACAAACGTGGAATAACTTGAGGTAAGTACCTAGCTTATGCCATGCGTTGTTTTATCTGTAATTGTGACATTTGCATCAGACAGAAAGTGACAAAGCATGGCCTAAGCTACCCCACGGTTATTCCACGTTTATATGTAAGGGGGCTAGTGTTTTTGTTTTTAAAGCAAGCGTGTACGTACTGTTTCCCCTAAGCTAAGGTTGTGTGTCGTTCAGTTTTACTCGCGCCGTAACGACCCATATAACCAAGTGGCTCTCTTTAAACAAACCGGTAAAATGGCGTCTTGATGCCTCATCCCTGCTTATCTCGATATGCCATTTTACGTGCCGAATAATCGAAACCGATTCGATCGACACTTAATTTGTAAATGGTGCTGTTGCTAGTTCGAATGTACTCGGAGGAACTCTGGTGGTACCTACCACAGAAAGCCAGTAGGCTGAGCAGACCAAATAGGTCGGTATGGACACAGATAATAATGATAATAGTAAGCTACTTTTTGTGATTGTACCTACCAAGATCTACTGCGACACCAAGTCTAACAAAAATTAGCGCTTTAAGCCTTAATATTTCATAATATTTTAGAAAGACCAATCCAACGATACCACACACAAAAAAATAAATCTCCACGTTACGTGTAGGGGAGGTACTCTTAAAAACTTTTTTTTACCTTTAATTGTACCACTTTGTTGGCGTGACTAATATGCACATTCATGCCAAATTAGTAAATTTCAGCTTTCTACTTCTAAGTCTCTGCGCTAGGCTGCGGACGGACGGACATGGCGAAACTATAAGGGTTCCTAGTTTGACTAAGGAACCCTAAAAAAATAACTTTTGTGTGGCGGTTCTTCTCTGCTATGATGGTTATGTTCGAAGCGCTGGTAGATGTACTCCATATAAACGACGTGTAAAAGAACCTTGATGTGGCCAATTTACTGAAAAAATGGTTTTATTTTTTTTCAATTATCTACGAAGAAGGACAAACATCGTGAGGAAACTTGCTCAAGATATAATATTCTGTAAACAAGAGAGTCGTTTTTTATGGCATGGCTACCTGATGGTAAGTGGGATCTGTGACCCATACACATTTGCATTCTCGAGACAACAATCCTAAGACTTCAATAAATACGCGTTCGAAGTAAAGTGCCTCTGCTATTATACTCGTACGTCGAAGTTATAAATATGTTTACACTTTAGCACCTATTCACTTTGTGACAAGCTACTAGAGACTGATTCTAGCTTTCTTAGACGCTTCTTAACACTAAGTGAAAAGTTTCTCTGAACTTTTGTACAGTCAGCTACTGGAGTATCTAGCTGAGCAAGGCAAAGTAGTCAAAATGTAGTACCTACACAGTAAGTGGCTAAATAATTCGTAACACCATACAATTTGTATGATGTGACGATATATTTGGCCACTTTGGCTTTGATACGAGATATGTGATGCTGACTGCGTGTTCTCTTTTTAGGGTTTCGTAGTCGAACTAGGAAACGTTTTACATAGTTTCGCCATGTCCGTCCGTCCGCAGCCTAGCTCAGAGACTCTTAGTACTAAAAAAGCTGTAATTTGGCATGAATATACATATCAGTCACGCCGACCATGTGGTAAAAAAAAAACTTGTTTTTTTCTCATTTAAGTGTACCTCCCCTACACGTAACGTGGGGATGTATTTCTTAAATGAAAGCGTATATAACGAGTTTAAAAGGAAAACTATCACGACTAAGTAGACATCATTGGTTCTTGAGATACAGGCGATTAAAGTGTTTATACCACCTAAAATCATCGACGGCACCAAATTACTCTAAATAGAAAATTAGTTATTACTTGTTGTTTTTTATGTTTGTAGTACTTAACGGCTTCGGAGCCCTACATTGAGCATGGTCCGACATGCTCTTGCCCCGTTTTTTCTTAACCCAGTTAATGATTCCAATCCCAAGCGATGACGTATGTAGGTATACAGTGCGTCCCTGGTTAAGTTGCACAAACGAATAGGGATGAAACAAGATGAAATTTCACCGACAAAAAGTATGTTGACTGTCCTTTACTTTACAAAGTCACAATTTACGTGTCAAGGCCTGTTGAATGAGTCCCAACACGGTGGGTCTACGTTAAGTATAGCGGAGCTCCTGTCGCCACCTTAAGACTCCATCAGATCAGCTCTTAGATACCATAATCTTGCATTGTCATCGGTTTTTCACCACGTAATGTGGCCCAAATTTCTACCCATTCCACTAACGGGAGCTGGGTCAAAATTTACTTGCAATTAGAAGCGAACAGTTTACACATACATGCATACATACAGACGAACAAGGGATTTATCATAATATGGCTACACAGGTTCTGTTTACGCTGAGAGTAAAAGACACAGCTATTTAACTGTTATAGCTCTGTCCTTTACACTCACCGTAAAATGAACTAGCATATCCATGTATGGCCATGTCATAGTAAATCCCCCAGGACCTCTATTCTACTGCGTTGTAACGATATCGCGATTGACGTGTTTTAGAATCGTTTATGTCACAGTCGCCATTACTGTAAATGACATAAGAGTTATCAAAACGTTGACAATACAGAAACACGTCAAAGACGATATCGTTATTACCGTGTAGAATCCCAGCCCTGTGCAAGTTAAGTAACAGCTTGTAAAAAGTGACACCTGGAGCTGTATTCTATTCAGTAAAACTATACTGCTTTTGACCTGTTATCGTATTGTCAATAACACGTCAAAAGCAATGGATAGCTCAAATTAACTTGACCTTGACAGTAATGGCGGTCGAGTTATAAACAATTGGATAACATGTCATGTCAAAAGTAATTTGCAAATTTGTACGTAAACATAGCGACCTATAACAAAAATCGAGTAATTTAAGATATAAAAATAGGTTAGTTCTTCCTGCTCCAATTAAGCTACAAATTAATAATAAAGGTCCGCATGCAATATCCATACGAATTTATAACACTGTTCCTAAAGATATTTGTAGGGAAGAAAAATATATAACATTTGTTACTAAATTAAAAAAATATCTTATAAGTTAATGCCCGTACTCTCTGCAAGAGTTTATGGATTATTAATAAATAATATTAAAAAATAGATATAATTATAGTATTATAATAGATAAAAAATAATTAATAAGAAAACGCAATATTAAGTAGTAATTCTCAGAACAACTCTTTTATCTTAGTTTTTAAGCAAAACAACATTTTTTTCCATTTAAACGGAACAGAGCTGCAATGAGAGATCTATTCAAAGCGAAAAGATACCAAAGAAAGTGTTCACTTATTTATGGAGCTAGCTGTACTTATGCAACGCGGGCGGAGTGAATGCAAATAGGGAAGACATTTCATAGCAGCTTCCTTCGTTTTTTACTTAGAAGCAAATGGGCACTTTGCGGGAATGTTGTGAGTAGCCTCGCTTGACGATTAGACGTGTAACATGCACTGTTAAACCGACCGGGAAATGTGCGTTGCTGTTGAATTTAAATTAATATTTGTATATTTTATAACATTACATATTAGTATCATAATAATGTAAAGCCGCGAACTTACTAGCGAACCGTTACTGTAGCTGTTGCACGTAACATCGTGATGTGTACGCGGCTCGCGAGCCTGTTCTCCACTAGGAGCTCGTTACTGTAACTGCTACGGTTACAGTTTTAGCTCAGTTATGAGAACCCGGTTAATTTAAAAACTGTTAACATACCTACCTACAAATAGGCAAGTAGACAAGTTAAACGACTGAGAAATATAGAGGTTTACGTAGCTGAATAATCAAAAAACTCAATAAGAGAATCGTAATTTCTTGTAACTTTTATATTTTTCGATAGCTATCGAATTCTTTTAATATCTCGAGGGAGTCAGTCAATTCTGGCCGAGGATTGTCATGTTTCGGCGGTTTCGTGGCCGCCGGCTAGCTGACACCACATAAGCGTTTTAATAGTTGTGTTAATTTTAAATTATATAATGTTATGTATGTTACTCTGAAAGGTATTTATAAATATGGGCCTTGTTGCCTAAAATACAGTTTTTTTTATGTTAAGGAGAAGGCACTCTAGCACTCAGGCCACCTTTATTATTATTATTATTCTAGTTATGGGTTTTGACGTGGAGACCTCGTCGTGTTGTTCTCCTAGACTTATTATTTTTAGTTTAATGTTATTAGCCTTACATTTGTATTGATTTTATTTGTTCAAGCTTTAATCATTATTATTTATTACTTTATTAAGTACTTGTAATGTAAGTTACTTTTAAGTATTTCTGTACTTTATGTTTGAAAAAATGACCTTCTGCTGGAGTTTCTTGGCGCTTCTTCTCCGCAATGATGGTCTTATCTGAAGCGCTAGTAAATTCACTTCATATTACCGACGTGTAAAAGAGCCCCATGGGGGCATATTTACTGAATAAACATTTTGATTATTGATTTTGACCTGATGGTAAGTGGTATCTGAGACCCATAGACATTTGAATTCTCAAGACTATAATCCTAACACCTCGATTATATTCTAATTTATTATGTTTTTAAGAAAGCATGAAAATACAATGCTATTTTTCTATAGGTCTTTCCGAGGCTGACTCAGGTCATTACCATATCTGCCCGAGCTAATCAAAAGCGAACACCGTTCAACGCGCGTTGTCATCATTAATCATGCCCGTTCTATTTTCTAAAGTAAGATAAATGTTTCTTATACCTTGGAAATGGAAATGATCTTTGGGAAGCACCGTTTTGTAATAAAATTCAGTTGAAAGACGATTTTATGTTCAGTATGGGAACACAAGATGCATTCTGCTAGGAAATCGAGGCACAGTTATTAAAGTTGGTCTTAAAGCTCAGTTTCACTGTGATTTATCCCGCATGCTTGTAGCGTTGCATTGCGTCGTTGCAATAGCTCCCGACTCAATAACGTGAATAACAACTCGTCAATGTATTGCTAATACTCGTAGCATGCAGGTAGTATGCGGGCTAACAACCAATGAAACTGAGCCTTCATACTATGTTAAAGAGGCCACATGTGCTGCCTCGCCCAAACAAGAATCAAAAGGGATGGCCTAATGTGCTTCCGCTTGAAGAACGTGAGATGCAGATAGTTGATTGCAGCGGGAAATTAAAATAATTTCTGTTTACTCTAAGACTATGATTTTTATAAAAACAATACCAGAGTCAAGAACTTATAAGTACTAGTATCTCCCCGGTAGAGGGTTACCAATTCTTTAATGAAATGTAACCAAGGTAACAAGTTCGAGTGAGACCGACCAACCCGATTACTGTCTCACATGGAATAGATCAGCGCGATCTTAGTGCTAAATGAATACTTATCATTAGATATTTGTAGTTCTCAATTATTGAATAAAAAATATAGTTTAACATTGTAGTGTTTCGAAGATTTTGGTTGATTCTTCGAAACACACATGCGAAAAATGTTTGAAAAATAAAACTATTGAGGATTTTGTTTCAAGCAGTGTTTTCACGTATGTTATATCAAAAAAAAAAGATCAGACACATGCTGCCCTGCGAACAGAAAAGGCAGTATCTCAAATTCTATGGTCAAAGTAGATGCAATCCTATCCTGTTGGTTATAAGGTTGCATTTGCTACAGGAGTTTTGTCTGAGATACTGCCTTTTGTGTTAGCAGGGCAGCATGGGCGTCCTGGTTATTGAGATACAGACCGCGGAGTACTACCGACTTTATTTATTTACACACATAACATCACGCCTTCATTCCCAGAGTGGGGTAGGCAGAAACACCAACAACTCTAAAAAGACTTGTTGATAATTCTGTAACCACATTTTGCACAAGCAGGCTAAATTGTTTACCAGTGTATTAGTGACAGGTTGCAAGCCCATCGCCTAACAGTACTACAAGCTCTTATTCCCTTAGTCGCCTCTTACGACATCGACGGGAAGACATGGAGTGGCACTATTCTAACCCGGTAATCACACAGGGTCTATTTATTTATTAAAGAAAAACTTGACCAACTTATAGTTGCTACCAAATCGTATCGTATTGTGTCATTTATCATATTATTGTGACCTCTTAAGGGCACCTCAGACTAACAGTCCGTCAGCACATACTCGTATTGGCCTATTAGTGTCAGATCACAGACTGTCAGTTTGTCCCAAGGTACATACTTAACAGATTTTGAACTGTTAGGCAGCCTGACTTGGGACTGCAGGTACACTGTTAGTCTAGGAATCCTTAAGGAGGTTTAAATTATTGTCTGATTTTTAGGATTCGCTATCAAATACTGCAACACAGGACCTTTATGACTATGTTGTCTATCTATCGATCAAGACCCTTTTAGGCTGAAAATTTGGCGCTGAAATATGAAATATTTGTAGTATTTAGTGGCCTGTACAAAGCCGAAAAAATTAGAATTTCTTTATTTTGGAAGCTAAAAAAAAGCCTTAACTTTATTTGTGTAGGTAAGTATATACTTGTCGCTTTTTTGTCGACATACTATTTACTTTAGTTCGATTGGCTAAAAAAGTTTTAACCTGTGATAAATCATTTAAAAGCTCTAAGTAGGTAGGATAAACATTTTGATTCTGGTTTTTTAAACGGATGTTTTTTAAATTTGGTTTATTAACGTTAAACACCCTTTATTCGAGAAACCACTGAAGACAAATATCTCAAAGAATTACATATAATATAAACCAACACTTCTTCTTCTTGAACGTTATGTGAAACATTTGTATGTTATCTTTTAATAGTACCTATATGTACCTCATAGTATCCGAAATTCAGATTCAGCCTCCCCACAATAATCTCATCATAAACACCTGCTCTATTGATATTTCTACAAACCTGGGCTATAGTCACTTACCATGACATAGCTAAGCAATTCACTTCACAGTGAGAGAAAGAGACAGAGCGGAACAACTATAGCTCTGTCCCTTACACTCATCCTAACCTGAATTGCTCAAACATTTTCTGAAAGTAATTTACTGAATATTGGCATAATAGGCAGCGGAATTTCAATGCATATACCATCGCGTACAAATAAAGCTTTTGTGTAAGTAAATAGACCTGGGGAAACAATATTACAATACGTCTATTGAATTTATCCGTTGAATTACGAGTCGATGGATATTACTAATTTGTTAACTCGAGCGCGATCGGCTTGGGTCGACATGCATTGTTTTAGTAGGGGGTCGCTTATTATTATTCCCCGTGTGGTTGGAATAACCCCCGGATTAGAATAGTGCCACTCCATGTCTTCCCGTGGATGTAGTAACAGGTGACTAAGGGAATAAGGGCTTGTAGTACTGTTAGGCGATGGGCTTGCAACCTGTCACTAATAGACTAGTAAACTTCTTGGCCTGATTGTGCTAAATGTGGATAAACAAGTCTTTTATAGTTGTTGGCATTTCTGTAGCTCTGCCTACCCACTCTGGGAATGAAGGCGTGATGTTATGTATGTATGTTTATTATTATAGGTGCCAGGTTTAGCGGTGGAAGGGCCTCGTGTAGGGGCCGGCCGGATTACGAGTTAACTCCAGCCCCACCACAAGGTTAAGTTCAAGTTA
Source organism: Acleris holmiana (assembly GCA_949316455.1). Lineage (NCBI taxonomy): Eukaryota > Metazoa > Arthropoda > Insecta > Lepidoptera > Tortricidae > Acleris > Acleris holmiana. Next base: position 12,121,300 of record OX438784.1, read on the forward strand.
ACGTTAATCTTTGTGGTGAGAGTAACATCCAAAGATCTATCAACATTTTTAAATGAGCAATTGTGGCCAAGTGATGTCATGTTTCGGCGATTCCGCGGCAGGCTAAGTGTTTTTATAAATAGTCATGTTAATTTTAAGTTACATATTGTTATGTATGTTAGTTTGTAAGGTATTTGCTAATTGTACAGCGTGTAAATTTCATCGGAAAAAGTTAACGATCATGTAAATCATGTGTTCAAGATATTTTGTTAGTAACTAAATATTAAACTAAATTGAAGCGTATTTGATTTTTTAACCAACCCGTGTGGTTGCCGGTTTAGAATAGTGCCACTCCATGTCTTCCCGTGGATGTCGTAAGAGGCGACTAAGGGAATAAGGGCTTGTAGTACTGTTAGGCGATGGGCTTGCAACCTGTCACTAATACACTAGTAAATCTTTTAGCCTGTTAGTGCAAAAATTCAGTAAGACTTTAGAGTTGTTGGTATTTCTGTAGCTCTGCCTACCCCACTCTGGGAATGAGGCGTGATGTTATGTATGTGATTTTTTAAAAATTGTCTTAGGAGCAATAAAACGCGTGCAACTTCCTATTACGAAGTGAGAGAGCCTCCATCAGTCGTCAATGTATTGCCTTTATCCAATACAAGGAGACCATGTGGAAAAAAGGACCTATCCCAGGCGAGTGAACCACTACGATTAATAAGTAATTTAAATCAAAACTGAATACATTAATGATCTTTATTTTTGCTTGCTGAATTAATTAGTAAGAAAAATAAAATACAACTAATGTTGTTGTGTGTTTAACTGTTGTTAAAATATGTGTCCGTATGAAATGTATACGATGTATTACAACCAACATGTCATCTTACCCTATAACATACCGCAAAAATAGTAGGGTTCGTATTGTTGTGTTGAAAAACGGAGAAATGACTGGATGGTTTTTTATATTAAACTAGGGATCCCCAAAATCATTATTCATAATTAATTATTCGCATTATGCTGGTAATGTACGGGTATAGCGCAAGCGAGAGCGAAGCATACATGAAAAAATATCTAGCTAATCGTGAAAACCGCATCAGAATTTGAATTTTTAAAGTGAATATACAACTGGTCCCGTGTGGTTGCCGGGTTAGAATAGTGCCACTCCATGTCTTCCCGTGGTTGTCGTAAGAGGCGACTAAGGGAATAAGGGCTTGTAGTGCTGTTAGGCGATGGGCTTGCAACCTGTCACTAATAGGTACACTGGTAAACATCTTAGCCTACTTGTGCAAAATGTGGTTACAGAATTATCAACAAGTCTTTTTAGATTTGTTGGTATTTCTGTAAGCTCTGCCTACCCCTCTCTGGGAATTAAGGCGTGATGTTATGTATGTATGTATATACAACTAAATATTCTGTGAATATTTCAAGCATCTACCTGTTGCTGTTATCAAAATTCGAGCAAAAAACGGCAAAAAAACATGCTTGTTGGAGCCCCACTTTAATATTTATTTTATTCTGTTTTTAGTATTTGTTGTCATAGCGGCAACAGAAATGCGTCATCTGTAAAAAAATCAATTTTCTAGCTATCTTGGGTCATGAAATACAGCTTGGTGACAGACAGACAGACAGATTGACAGCGGAGTCTATCATTTCATCGAAACACTTTTCGTCGAATTTCATTTCATCGAACGCAATTTTCTGCTGAGACCATAATGTTTTCAGAGTATCTGAAACATCTAACCTAACCTACGTAGGTAATTAATGTTTAAGATACCCTAAAAACATTATGGTTTCAGCAGAAAATAGCGATGAAATGAAATTCGATGAATTGATACATATAACAAAGAATTCAACTTGAAGCGTACTTTGGCCATTGTGCGTATGAATAAAAGGGACAGATTATAGGAACGTCATCCCTGTTTAATAAAACTACCTAAATCGCTGAAATCTATGGATTAGAGAGGGGCTAGCTACTTGGTAAAACCGTTTTGCTTAAGACATTTATTTGTGTATGTAAACACTGTAAATCCTTTATTGGAACACAAAATCATAATACAGTTTTTACGTAATAGGGACGTACAAACGCGAACGCAATTCTTAATAATAATAATAATATAACATAAAATACCCCAGCTACTTAGCGGTTCCCGACGTGTCACGTTAGTTAGTCTCAGTGTTCAGTTAACTATCTACTTATCAAACAATCAGCCCTTAGGGCCACTACTTATTATTTTTAACTTTTGAGCGGTTTTTTTACAGACTATTTATTTAGTCGCGGGTTTTTTAAATTTCTAATTTAATGATAGGTCTTATTTACTTTACTAACTGTAAAATAAATAAGACCTATCATTGTTTTTGGCGGCCGAGTTAAAAACAATACCATAACACGTGAAAAACTACATCGTTGATGAAACTGCAATACCGCGTAACCAACAATAGCTAATGCGGATGTTTATGTGCATCAATTTGGCTCGCGAGCAGCTTGCCGCGCGGGGTGATGCCTCAGACTGAGCCGCTCAGATTCGTACCCAGCTTAATAAAGCTGTGTAGCGAAAAAAGTGACATGTGAAATAGTCGCGAACGCTTTGTAGTAGGAGTCGCCTCGTAATGCGTCGCGTCTTCGCTAAAAATAGACGTGAAATTGCAGCCAAACTACAGAGAGATCCTTGGGAGCGTTGAATCTAACAACAGTTTCTTTTCTGTAAATTATTCAGGGGTTTACATTCATCTGGCATAATTTTTTTTGGCATAATCATCACTTGGCATAATCATCATTTGGCATACAGTCTTTTTTTTCAGAAACCGTATACTTTTCAGGATTGTTATAAAATAAACCTAACCTAACCTAATGGGCTCTATGCAATGCTATTTTAAATAATCTTGAAAAGTATACGGTTTCTGAAAAACAAGACTGTATGCCAAATGATGATAATGCCAAGTGATGATTATGCCAAAAAAAATTATGCCAGATGAAGGGAACCCTTATTCAGTGCCTCTATTCTACTAGGTTGGCTGCATTTCCACCTGTGTGAGGTAGCGGACAGGGCTAGGAACCGGTTTAAAAAATACCGGTTAATACCGGTTTATTTCGGTTTTAATCCGAACTTTTCCAGGGAACGCGAACGTTTTGTGAACATTATTTTAAACTTAATTAACCGGTTTGTTCCACGAGCAGAGAGTCGAGACACCAAAAGTTTTGTACACCCGGTTTTCTTCGGTTCGAAAAGAACTTTATGCAACGTGTTACAAAATAATCCGTAAAAAATAAATTACAAAAGTAGTGTCAACCCTTATTAAATAACGTCAGTTCAGTATCTTAGGTATACAGTATACTACGGTTGAGACTACTTTCGTAATTTCTTTTTTACGGATTATTTTGTAACACGTTGTATAAAGGTTTCTCCCAAAACCGGTTCTTTAAGCCGGTACATGATAACGGTTAGAAAACTTAACCGCTATCCGAGCCCTGTTAGCGGAGAGGTGTGTGAGGAAAAAAACACCAATATAATTTTTAGTCTCGCTCAACGGAGCTCTCCTATTGGTGGATTTTTTCCTCGCACACCGTTCCACTCAGGGGCTGCATAACCGGAAAAAAAGGTAACGTTTTAAAACGGTATGACGTCATACCGTTTCGTTTGGGTCAGGTTCGGTAGCGCAAATAAAAAAACCGGTAGCGGAATATAACGGTACCGTATATATTTGAAACGTTTTCGTAAATGTATAATTAGGGTTTTATGATTATTAGGGTGAAAACTGAAACATTTCACGGTTTTGATTTCATCTGTCAATTAATTACACAATTAAAGTATTGAAATTATTTTCTAGTACTAGGAGGGAATTATATGTCCAAGAAACGAGCGGAATTTCGGTACCTTGTTAATAAAGGTTTAGGTACACGGACACCTATTATATCGTTAATCTATACCAGTAGCGTACCTTTATATTTCAACCGGTATAGATCTACCTTTATAACGAAGCGGTATCGATATGCAATACCGCTACCATACCGTTTATACCGTAACGAAAACGATCCCAGGCTCAGCTCTGGTGGAAACGAAGCCTAAAACGATATAGAAATTAAACGGTTTACTAATGTTTCGCCGAAAATTATTTAGCAAATTCTTAACTCGCCAAACTACGTATCCCATATTTTCATTTCGTCAAATTTTTATTTCCCAACTCAACGTTTCGCACTGATATCTATTCCCAACTAATGATTTGATAAATTATTGTTAGACAAATTATTACGTGGGATTTTTTTAAGATGTCAATTATGTTTTCGTCAAATGTATTGATTGGCATACTTTGATTTAGCAACATATTGAATGGCATTATGAAATCTAACCTAATTTTTTAGAATGCAAGTTTCAATTTGCAGTATGATTTTATTTTTCAAGGGATGTCAAAAAAAAATAACCTCGAAGGCTAAGGCGGGAGCTCGCTGTGCTTCGCTCCCGCCATAGCCTTCTAACCTAACCTTGCCGAGTCGGTTTTGCCCAGGGAGGTCTTGCTCGCTCGCTTCGCTCGCTCATGCACACATATAATAATTTCCAACCAAAGAATTTGTTATTTTTTTTCTTACTTATTTCTATCTTGGCAAATGTATGAAAAGGGAAATGTTGCATCAACTAAACGTTATTCGTCCAAGAGTTGTTAAGCCAAGTGAAAGATTTGACAAATGATGAGTCTGCCAAAAGTGTAAAGGCGTTATAATAATACGCTTTATAATAATTCTGCGAATTAAAAAGTTGTCATATAAAATTTGTCAATATGTTATTTGCCTAAGCAAATCATTTGCTACACAATTATTTACCACATAAAATTTGACATAATAAAATTTTGCAATATAAAAATGTAGCGAAATAAAAAAATTACGAAGTAAAATTATGCCAAAGATTGATTTGCCAAATAAAACTTCGGCGAAAAGTTGATTGCCAAATGAAATTTGACGAAACATAATTCGGCAAAAAGGCAGTACACCAAATAAAACAGTGGTTTAACCGTCAAGCCAATATAAACAGACAGACAGACATACTCTTTGTATTTATTAGCTTACTAGAGATTCATTGAGATCGTGAATAATATAAATGTAATATCATTCCGTTCCGAGCTACTCGCCGCTTTCGTCCTCTAAGAACTCCTTTATCGTTATTGCCTCGGAAACTATCAAATTTTCCGGGACGAAAAATATCCTATCCGGGAAAAATATTATTTACGCTTCCGCGAAATTATAACACCCTTAAGCTAGCTAGTTTAGTAAAATCATACATTTTAGGTTACTAAAGGTTGGGTATCCGTAATTTTTGGATATGTTCTACAATTAGAGACTTCATTTTATTAAAAACCACGCGAGAGTCGGACCATGCTCAGTGTGCTATTTAAAGTCAATTGGTGTACTAGGTATTACAGACTATTTAGAGTCGGGGGTTTTTTAAATTTCAAATTAAATTTTTTTTTACGTTTTCAACGGCTTGATAAGGTAAAACCTACGGAATGCCTGAATATAAAATGTGTCACACTTGCCTCGTTTCTTTATTCCTGTAGCCGTTTAGCTCCCATTCATCTGCAATTGCGTGTTTCACTGAGTCACAGCGAGCCGAGAGTTAATTTGCGCAGCCATGATTCACTCGCATTGACGGAGTTAGCCTTTTACTTGCAACGAGCCTCATCTCAGGATTAACTGTGAGAGGCGTTAATATCGCGGACACTCGAGTGGTTAAGTACACCTCAAATTGAAGTTCTTCTTTAACCTCCGAGTAAAAGGAGTGTTTGAAGTTGTATATTTGTCTAAGTCATCGTACCTCCCAAACGGTTGAACCGATTTGACCCGGTTCTGTTTTAAAGAAAGCTAGTTCAAACGGGATGGTTCTTAGCTATGTTTTATAAAAATTGGTTAGGCCGTTTAAGAGATACCAGCTCTCAAAGAAAACATCATCGTCATTATATCTATAATTTTGTATTACATGCTTAATTTGATTGTTTTAAGTAGGTAAAAGTTCGTGATGTAATAAACAATAGCCTCTCATCGAATAATTACGTTTGGGATTTCGATCAATTCTGAATTATTAGGGAGCGGCCCGACCCAACCCAATTTAAGCATATTAGTGATATACAATTTAGCCCCATTATTCATAAACGTATGTATAATAAACCTATGCGTGCCTACGTATTTATTTTCTATTTTAATCTTTAACTTACTCATTACTTAGCAGTGTAGATATTTTCTCAAGCGCCCGTTTATAAAAATAATGTTATTAATATTTAATAGTAAAAAAATTGTTTTGACAGCACCCACTAACCGATTTTTTTTTTTTTTGGAATTGTGTAATTGTCTTCCTACTCACTAAAGTCACTAATTGAATTTCATGTTTATTTTAATTATCATTATCAAGTGCAAATTTTGGGAATTGTCTATGTTGTTGGTTGCACATATACTATGTGTCAAATATTTACTTGGTTACATTTGTAATATATGTGTGTAAATGTAACACAATCTTATTGTGTTGGGCTTGCAACCTGTCACTAATACACTGGTAAACATCTTAGCCTGACTGTGCAAAATGTGGTTACAGAATTATCAACAAGTTTAGAGTTGTTGGTATTCTGTTGCTCTGCCTACCCCACTCTGGGAATAAAGGCGTGACGGTATGTATGTATGTATGTGTGTAACTGTTTTATGTCCTTAATAAAAGAAAACAAAAAAAACTTAAATGTTGTACGTTTAGCCATCCGCTGTTTTATTTATCTCTCAATCGCTCAAAGATATTACTTAAGTTCGCCTTTCTACACACTTTTTGTGTTTCTGTTTCGTTTTCACTTTGTTTTTTTTTTGTTCCTACAATAAAAAGTTTACCTCCATAGATACCTACTTTAGTTCAAGTATACTTTGCTGAATAAATATTTTGTCTTTCTTTCTTTGTCATCTGTCAAATTTAATTACTGAATGAAAGTTAAGGACAGACTATTTGAAGCACACCTTAGTTGTTGTGTGTTTATAAATAAGGGGTAAATCTCTACGATTAAATTGAAAAAAAGAGATAGGGCTGGTGGAAGTACCAGCTATAAGGAAAAATAAAGAACGTTAACTCATTAGTATCTTGGAAATGCAATCACCATTATTATGTTAACCGAGAGATGCCAATATTTCTCGAAAAGGGTCTTCGCAGATTGCTAATGACAATGTGCATAATTTAAATATGGGGGGTTCTGAACGAGCGACATTACACGGCAATGGCCCCCGGCAACCATGGGCATTTCGCTCTAACATACGAAGTAAGAGGCAGACATCTATAATCTGTATTGTGTATAAAATTAAAAACTGATTGTTGATGTATTAACGCATAGCCAAAACCACTTGACGCCTTCATTCCCAGAGTGGGGTAGGCAGGGCTACAGAAGCACCAACAACTCTTAAAATACTTCTTGATAATTCTGTAACCACATTTTGCACAAACAGTATGAACTTTATATCATTAAAATAAAGTTAAAACTAAATTACCTTGATTATGTACCTGTTGATTATGTTCCTCTGCAGCGAGGAGTCAGACAAGGGGATGTGATATCTCCGAAGCTGTTCACCGCTGCATTGGAGGATGCTTTTAAGGTTCTGGACTGGAAAGGACGAGGCATCAACATTAATGGCGAGTACATCACTCACCTTCGATTTGCCGACGATATCGTAGTCATGGCTGAAACCATGGAGGACCTCAGTGCTATGCTCGCTGACCTCAGCAGAGTTTCCGACCAAGTTGGCCTGAAAATGAACATGGACAAGACGAAAGTCATGTCTAATGTCCATGTTGTGCCAACTCCCGTGATTGTCGGAGGCTCTGCACTCGAAGTTGTTGACGACTATGTATACCTGGGACAAACGGTCAGTTAGGTAGGTCCAACTTCGAGAAAGAGGTCACTCGTCGAATCCGACTCGGCTGGGCAGCGTTCGGGAAGCTTCGCAGTGTCTTTTCGTCCAAATTACCGCAGTGTTTGAAGTCAAAAGTCTTTGACCAGTGTGTGTTGCCGGTGATGACTTACGGATCTGAGACGTGGGCGCTAACGATGGGCCTCATAAGAAAGCTCAGAGTCACTCAGAGGGCTATGGAGAGAGCTATGCTCGGGGTTTCTCTGCGGGATAGAATCAGAAATGATGATATCCGCAGTAGAACTAAGGTTACCGACATAGCCCGAAGAATAGCGAAACTTAAGTGGCAGTGGGCGGGGCACATTGCTCGCAGGACTGATGGCCGATGGGGCCAGAAAGTTCTCGAATGGCGTCCACGGACCGGGAGACGAGCTGTTGGTAGGCCTCCAACAAGATGGAGCGACGACATCGTAAGGATGGCGGGATCGCGATGGATGCGGAAGGCACAAGACCGGTCTAAGTGGAGAGCCTTGGGGGAGGCCTATGTCCAGCAGTGGACGTCTTTCGGCTGATATGATGATGATGATGATGATGTACCTGTTATGAAATGAGGTTAAAGCAAAAGAAACTTATTTAAACTTGAGCAACAGCTTCCAAATTTTGAACTAGAATGAAGGACGTTCAAACAAAGCTCGATAAATAAAAGCTCTATGTACTACCGGATATTTTTGCTTGCCCGTGTAGTGCATTTTATTATTAAATTCACTCAGCGCTAGTTTTACAACTTCCGTGAATTCCAATACAGGCTCTGTTCGGAAGTCGGACTTTTATGTTTTTCCAGTAAATAATAAATATTGGCTCCCGTGACGAAGCTTCGCTTGCCAGCTCTAATCAGATTAAATTTTACACGATACGCAAAAACTAAAACCGATTCAACTTCCGTCTGCCTTACAAAAAAACCGGGCAAGAGCATGTCGGTCCATGCTCAGTGTAGGGTTCCCAAGCCGGTAAGTACTACAAACATAAAAATCAACAAGTAATAACTACATAACTTACATACATAACGTCACGCCTTTATTCCCAGAGTGGGGTAGGCAGAGCTACAGAAACGCCAACAACTCCAAAAAGAATTGTTTATAATTCTGTAACTACATTTTGCACAAATAGGCTAAGAAGTTTACTAGTGTATTAGTGACAGGTTGCAAGCCCATCGCCTAACAGTACTACAAGCCCTTATTCCCTTAGTCACCTCTTACGACATCCACGGGAAGACATGGAGTGGCACTATCCTAAATTCTAACCCGGCAACCACACGGGGTCGGCAACCACTCGGTTTCCAATGTATGTATCATATATAGACGACACTATCACATTATGATTATATATAACTATATGATAACTAATCTTCTGTTTAAAGTCAATTTGTGCCGTCTTAGATGATTTAAGTAGGTACTTTAATCGCCTGTATCTCAAGAACCAATGATGTCTACTTAGTCGTGATAGTTTTCCTTTAAAATTAGTAATATGCTCTTTCATTTTGATTTTTGGTATTTTTAGTTTTGGCTGTAGGGGGAGGGGGGGCACCAAGTCTAACAAAAATAAGGTTGAAAGACCTCTCCAACGACACCCCATACTATAGGGTAGACGAGAAAAAAAAATACATCCTCACTTTACGTGTAGGGGAGGACGGATGGACGGACGGACCGACGGACGGTCTGGCGAAACCATAAGGATTCCTAGTTTGATTACGGAACCCTAAAAAACTGGTCAGGAGTATCTCTGAAAATGCTCATGAGGTTCCGTAGTTGTTATACTAACTTTATTCTAATTTTACTGTTTTATGTTTTTGGCGGCCGAGTTAAAAACGATACAAAAACACGTCAAACGCAATATCGTTTTAGCGACACGCTAGCCTAGTTGGTAGTGACCCTGCCTTCGAAGCTAGGGTCCTGGGTTCAAAACCCGGTAAGGGCAGCTGTTTTTGTGATGAATTCGAGTACTTATTCCTGACTCTGGATGTTTTCTATGTATTTAAGTATGTATTTCTCTATATAAGTAAGTTTATCGTTGTCTAGTACCCATAGTAAATACCAGCCTAGAGCTTAGTTTGGAACTAGCTCAATTTGTGTGACATTGTCCTGTGATATTTAACGCAGTAGAATAGAGGCTCTGTACTAACTCAAGGATAGCTGCATCACAACCCGATTCGGACCTTGTCATCTAATAACAGTTTAATTAATGTTTAACCTACAATGTTAATTGGCCTCTCTGACGCCAAACGAGGCAATATTCTCCACATTATTGCGTAGTAGTTTGCGGTGAAACCATCCGTTTAATTTATGATAGCATCTTGCCAAATTTAGCTGTTGGGTCGGCGATGAAATTTTAGCACTCATTGGGGGGCTCACTAAATGTTTGCGGCTGGACTGTACGTTAATTGCACCATGAATAATTAACGTACATCTGTAACTTATGGGATAATATATATTTCCTTAACATATATTTCCTTACAGATGGGCCCTTTCGGATACACTTCAACCTCTTTTGTGCAATACCCTCATACAAACAGCTGTTCGAATGTGCAGGTTTCCTCACGATGTTTTTCCTTCACCGTAAACTCATTGATGGTGTCCCCTTGTTTTACAGAAACTAATTTCATAGAAAGCTAATTTCTGCTGAAACCTTAATGTTTTCAGATTGTCTTAAGCATAAGCTACTTAGGTTAGGTTAGACCTGTGACCACTAAAAAAATATCTGAAAACAGTAAGTTACAGCAGAAATTAGCTTTCTATGAAATTAAAATTTTGCGAATTGATACATTCTATGAAATGGGTTTCTGTAAAACAGTGTACAACCCTCATTCATACACAGTGACCGCCGGTGTTCGAACTCGGTGGGTACCTTGCGATCACGAGTCGACGAGCCACTACGACGCTGTAGACTAGCTAAGATGCAAACCCTCCTAACGTTTTTCTTTTCTATCGCTCAAAATGTATGGGATGACAGTCGACCACGTGGTCTATCGAAACGCACGAGAATATCATCCCATACATTTTGAGCGATAGAAAAGAAAAACGTTAGAAGCGTTTGCATCTTGGTTAGGGCCCCAGGAATAATTAACGTATAAATAAATAAATAAAAATAAATTATCACAGGACAATGCCACACAAATTGACCTAGTCCCAATTTAAGCTTTAGGCTTGTACTATGGGTACTAGACAACGTTAAACTTACTTATATAGAGAAATATATACTTAAATACATAGAAAACATCCAAGACTCAGGAACAAATACTCGTGCTCATCACACAAATATCTGCCCTTACCGGGATTTGAACCCAGGAACCCTAGCTTCGAAGGCAGGGTCACTCCCAACTAGGCTAGCGTGTCGAAGGGATCAAAAGTACCCTTTCTCCTATTTCAGACTATAATAGAGATAGATCTCTATGCCAAGTTTTATCTAAATCCGTTTAGCCGTTTTGGCGTGATTGAGTAACAAACATCCATCCAAATTTTCGCATTTATAATAGTAAATATTAAGATGTCTATTTGGGCGTGTATCAGTTCTGTGATTTTGTGATAGGTAAAGTTAGCCAGGCAAAGTTAGTCATCGACACGAAGTTGGGAGGAAGTAACATGACTCTGCTCTTGCATTGCCCGAGTTCACCAAGAACGCGTTCACAATGCAATATGGAGGTATTCAAACTGTTGAGTGGAAACTAGAAATGTTTCAACTACTGGAAACTCGAAGCTTCGGATTGTGTTGCCAAAACAAGGAGATTATTGGTGTTGTTACTTGAGGCGTGTTAATTCTCTTGTTCTCTTTAAGTGAAGCAATTACAACCCCAACATTTATTGCTAAACCCTAATAGGCTTTGACTGAGGCCTTAGCCACGATTATTTTCTATAGCTCAAAATGTATGGAATGACAGTTGACCACGTGGTTTATCGTAACGCACGAGAATGTCATCCCATATATTTTGAGTGATAGAAAAGAGAAACGTTAGTAGCGTTTGCATTTTGATTAACGCCCCAGGGCCTCTATTCAGGTGCGTTAAAACGATATCGTGTTTGACACGTTTAAGAATCGTTTATGTCACAGTCACCATTATTGTAAATGACATAAGAGTTATCAAAACGTTGACAATACGGAAACAGGTCAAAAACGATATCGTTATAACGCAGTTGAATAGAGGCCCAGGGCTGGGATTCTACACGGTCAAAGATTACGGCCGGAATTCCGCTGCCTTCTATCCAGTGGGGCTAGTCAAGTTGCATTCGACAATCGTTAGCGCTTATGTTTCGATTGGAAAATGTATGGAATTGACGTAAGCCACCGAGATAGTCACGTTACTATCTCGGTGGCTTACGTCAATTCCATACATTTATCAATCGAAACATAATCGCTAACGATCGTCGAATGCAACTTTTCTAGCACCACAGGTGCGTTAAAACGATATCGTGTTTGACACGTTTAAGAATCGCTTATGTCACAGTCACCATTATTGTCAATGACATAAGAGTTATGAAAACGTTGACAATACGGAAACAAGTCAAATATGATATCGTTTTTCCCGTATAGAATCCCAGCCCTGTGGGGCTAGTCAAGTTACATTCGACAATCGTTAGTGATTATGTTTCGATTGAATAATGTATGGAATTGACGTAAGTCACTGAGATAGTACCACGTGACTATCTCGGTGGCTTACGTCAATTCCATACATTTTCCAATCGAAACATAAGCGCTAACGATTGTCGAATGCAACTTGACTAGCCCCACTGGATAGAAGGCAGCGGAATTCCGGCCGTAATCTTTGAAAATACCTCATAATTGTGTATAAACTATATGCACCCGTTACTTCAACATTAAAAATAATTATTTTCAATATTTTACTTTTCTGACTCATGGTTTTTGAGTCTTCTAAATTTTCGGTAGTCTTGAGCAAAATCGTATACACACAATCAGCCAGAGGCCCTCCTAGTCAAGATGCATCTTGGCTAGGGCCTCTGTTACCTAAGGCCAAGAAAAACAAAAATAACGTCGCAAGACCAGCACAGCAATGAATAGAATAAATAAATAAATAAATAATATAATAATCTTAGTAAAAAGACCTTCCGTAAATAAAAAAAAGCAATTTATTATAGCCACTGTTCGTATTTTGGCCGTGTAATGTAAGGTTTAGTGGATTAGACTCGTATCACCAGTACTCGGATAAATTATGAAGTACTAGCGACCCGCCAGCGACTTCGCCATTTTTTATTTTATTTTTGTACATTTTATTTTTTTAAATAAAAAGTTTCCTATGTTAGTTCTAGTACCTTCCAGAATATGTGTGCAAAGTTTCATGATGATTCGACAAGTAGTTTTTGCGTGAAAGCGTAACAAACATCCACGCTTTCACGTTTATAATATTAGTAATGATAGCATGTGGCTTATTATTCCCACTGTAGGTACTGACTTTACTTGCTTTTAAATCACTATATATAATTTCCATGTGCGTAAATCATCTTCTTCCCTGATCAAATTTCAAAACCGAAGCTTTCAGCCAGCATTCCATACAAGACTCAATACATCCGTCCTTTAGAACATAGGTTATTTCCAAGAAAATAAACCAGCGGTAACACCCTGGATTTCCTTTAATATGTCGTGAAATTGTAGCCCCGTACGGGCTACAATTCTACTATGTTACAGCCACAAAAGGGTTTGGCGGTTCGTATTCTGTTGAGGATCAGTGTAGACGACACTGTCCAATGTAAGTTGACCTTTAATCGCGTAAGGAGTACATGCGTGTGTCGATCTTAAAACGACGTTCAGATTCACATTCTTTTGCTCACTTTTTAATTGATTCGTGAAGTATTAACCGACAAATAAAAGATGTCCCACCCGCTCTTAGACACGTGTCAAGTATTTAGGTGATCATTTAATACTTCGCCGGTGGCTTTTTTTTTTTGTGCCCCGATGTATGAATGGAACAAGCGACTGATCATTTTCCTACATTGTTTGTACGATTTTTTACAACCGATTTCTTGCAGCTTCCAACCTTGACGCTGGCGAAATTGTCCCTATGGACAGTAGCCATTAAAGACAAAATAATAATTATATGAGTTTTGGAGATTTACAAACTTGTTGACTATGCTATGTATCTGTCAACTATTATTATCAGGTTTGTGAAATAGGAAATTAATGGCAAGATGGCGACGTAACTTTGCTGTTAAACGTTCTAACGCATTATAGTACATTGCAATAATTAATTAGCAACAGTAATTGGTGGTTGTAAATTGTAACGTCCTAATATATATGTATATACTTATCGCACTGCTAGATCAAAACAGTATCTACTCAAAAAAAACTGTTAGATTTGTTTTAAGTCCAAACACTTTGGTATTAAAGTTGATTTAAAAATACAGTTTTATTTTGAGTTGATGCTGTTTTGATCTAGCAGTGCGTTTTTTTTTTTTTTTTTTTTTTATGTTAAGGAGAAGGCACACGAGCACTCAGGCCACCTGATGGTAAGTGAAATCTGAGACCCATAGACATTTGAATTCTCAAGATTATTATCCTAAGGCCTCAAATGCGTGGCCAACCCTGAGGACTAAGATGGAATGCCTCTATGCTAGTAATTTCACCGGTTGTCTTATCCCCACACCGGAACACAACAATGCGAACACTGTTGCTTGGCGGATGGTTAATGGATAAGATGGTGGTAGCGATCTGCACGGACCCTGCACAGGGTCCTAACACCACTAAGTTGATTATCAACACACAATATTAACGCGTTACAGTCGACATAAGATACACTTAAAACGCGTTGTTCTTCTAACTGCATTAGTAATCATCCATACATTTTTATAATTACTTCAAATCCATAATCTATACTTACATTATAAATGTGAAAGTTCACTTTTCAATGTTTCACTCTGAGCTTAATGATTATGATTAAATTAGTCGCCATTATTGTAAATGACATAAGAGTTATCAAAACGTTGACAATACGGAAACAGGGCCTCTATTCAACTGCGTTATAACGATATCGTTTTTGATCTGTTTTCGTATTGTCAACGTTTTGATAACTCTTATGTCATTTACAATAATGGCGACTGTGACATAAACGATTCTTAAACGTGTCAAACACGATATCGTTTTAACGCACCTGAATAGAGGCCCAGGTCAAATACGATATCGTTATAACGCAGTTGAATAGAGGCCCTGGGCCTAAACGATTTTTAAATGTGTCAAACACGATATCGTTTTAACGCACCTGAATAGAGGCCCAGATCTGGATGAAATTTAGCACAGAGATAGATTATAGTCTGGAATAGCACATAAGCCACTTTTTATCCCGAAAAAAATTACTGTTTCCGAGGGAACAGCGACAAATGACTTCTACGCGGACGCAGTCTCGGGCAAATGGTATTTTTCAATATAAACTACTAGATAATACTTTTACTAGACTCCAAAGTTATTTAGCTAGACTAAATGCGATCCTTGATCTTCAATATGAAATCCTTGACTTAAATCACGACGCGCAGGTGTCAATAAGAGCCTAGCAGTTCTATAAATCAATTTTCATGAGCGTAGCTAACTTTATTAGTTTAGAGGTGGTTATTTACGAGTGCTATAAGGTTGAATAAAGGTGGAATAGGAGCTGTAATTAGCCAGTTTGTTCCCTTTATAGTCGTGGTGAACATTAATGATATTATTTAGTTTTGTTGTAATACTATCTGTTGAATAATTTTCTTGTATAAAAAGTACGTTATGAGCTTCTCTAGGATACAAATACAATCAATGTCCTTCTCTAATTTATAGAACCAATTGTCGTGAAAATATAATAAATGAACACAGACACTTTCGCTGTTGCACATGGTTAATTGATTAGCTATTACTTTGAGCAGTTTACACACATACATACATTAAATCACGCCTGTTTCCCAAAGGGATAGGCAGAGACCACTTCTTTCCACCTGATACGATCCTGACAAATCTCTTTCGCTTCTACATTCATACATCGAGTCATGCAGGCACGTCGGTTTCGGGTACTTAGGATTCGGCCCTTTTGCAGAATTTCTCCGATTTGATTCGAAAAAGTACGCTAAGGGCAGCCCCTTCCTACCCTTCCACTCATTTTCGCACTATATATCTCTTTTGTCAATCTTCCTTCATCCATTATTTCCAAATGACCTAACCATCGAAGCATGCCCGTTTCAATCTTAGTCACTACATCTTCTTTCAGTCCACATTTCTCTCTGATCTTGTCATTTCTTACCCTATCAATCAGTTTCCCACCACACATACTACGTAAAGAGCGTTTTACTCGCCAACAAAAACTTACGACTATACAAATATTCTTTAAACTGGAAAATAATCCTAAAGAAGACCTTATAATTTCTATTATAAAAGCTGTAAGGTTATATAAAGGTAGTATAGGAGCTGTAATTAACCAGTTGGTTCCTAGTCGCGGCGAACACTAATGCGTGTTATTGTAATATGTATGAGATCCAACGTTAATACGCTCGTAAATTAATCATGATTAATGAGTTAAGATCCTGTAACTATCATAGATGGCGTTAGGGTTCCCAGGTTTTTAATCTGGAAAGCCGGACAGACCAGCTGGTTTAGCCGGACATTTGGGTAAAAAAGCCGAACACCGTAGGTTTTTTAGTTTTAGACACTACATTTTTTTAAAGTATATCGAGGTTTTTTTCTCATTTACCATAACATAATAATGATAAATATCTCGGGACAGTGACACACAAATGGTGTCCCCTTGTTTTACAGACAGAAAAATTACAGAATTTTGTTTCACAGAAAATGTTTCATATACTATTCGGTTCTAGTATTTTTGTTTCGAATATTTTTTTTTTTAAAACTATTTATTTGAAAGAAACAAATTCCACAGAAAATCAATTCAATGAATTTTATAATTTAATTTTTTCATTAAACAAACCTATCAAACAATATAATTATTTTTTAACGATACCTTCTTTTACAGAATATTTTTTCATAGACCGTATCACTTCGTAGAATTTTCATTTTTTTTTAGAAATTAGATTTCTAAGTAATGAAAATTCTGCGAAGTAATACGTTCTATGAAATAATGTTCTGTAAAAGAAGAGGACACTAACCACAACAGTATACAAAGTCGTGGGAAACTCAATATTCTGTGAATAATTTTTGTGAAACACTATTTAATTCTACGAAATTACTATTTGGAGAGTAAGGGTACACCAATAATAACAAAATCAATTACAACATAATACAAATTATCTTTAAGTATAAGGGTTATAAGCTAAATACTACAGTATGATATAAATATGAGTGAGCGACCATGACCTCTCTGGGCAGAACCGACTTGAATAGGTTAGGTTAGAAGGCTAAGGCGGGAGCGAAGCGAAGCAAGCTCCCGCCTTGCCTTCGAGGTTATTTTTTTTTACATCTCTTGAATAAACTATGCGAAAAAAATTGCAATGAAAATACGAGAAAAAAATTACATGACATGAAATTCTAAACAACTTCTGTCTGTAAAATAACGTACACTGTAAAATGATTTTATAGTTCTTAAGTTATATATTAACTAAATAACATGAGAACAAAGAATATGTAATTTGCTATTATATGATATGAAAAAAGAAACATTGAAATTTATTTGAAATAAAAATTGATGATTTAAATGTCTTCAAAGTAATTATTCTATAAATTGACTATTCTATGAAATGACAATACGAGAAAAAATGTACAAGAAATGAAATTCTAAACAACTTCTGTCTGTAAAATAACGTACAACCCACACAAATTGACATAGTCCCAAAGTAAGCTCTAGGCTTGTACTATGTGTACTAGACTACGATATAAGTTCTTAAATAGACAAGAATGAAATAGAAAACATACAAGACTAAGAAGCAAATACTCGCACTCATCACACAAATATTTGCTCACACCAGAATTTGAACCCGGGACTGCTAGCTTCGTAGGCAGGGCCACTACCAACTAGGCTAACGCGTTGACAAATTTAAATTTTAGCGTCGTCACCGCCACAAAACAAACGAAGTGACGTACTCTGTACGCCACGGAATAAACCGTCTAGTAGATAAAATACTATCACAGGTTTTATTTCGAGTTGAATGTTGGTCACGTATAGATGACATTGGCGTCCTGTTATTGGATGTCACGACTAGGGCGGTGAAGAGATTAATGAAACAACAATAATATTTAATAAACTCGTAGTCTTCTTTATTACGGGGCGGGAGCATATTGGTCAAATTTAAACAGCCTAAGAAAATACGCAACCAAAACTTGGACGAATCGCTGGCCTAGTTGGTATAGACCTTGCCTTCGAAGCTAGCGGTCCTGGGTTCAAATCCCGGTATGGGCAGATATTTGTGTCATGAACACAAGTATTCATTCGTGAGTCTTTGATGTTTTCTATGTATTCAGTGAGGCTAGACAAGTTGCATTCGACAATCGTTAGCGATTATGTTTCGAAAGACAAAAAGTATCGAATTGACGTAAGCCACCGAGATAGCCACGTGGGACTATCTCAGTGGCTTACGTAAATTCCATACATTTTTCAATCGAAACGTAATCGCTAACGATTGTCGAATGCAACTTGTCTAGCGCCACAGTTTATCTTTGTCTTATCAAGCATGAACACATACAGGAACCCTTCAGCAGAACATTCACAGATAAATTTTCCTTTACGACTGACTTTGCAAACGTTAAATCTACACAAAATACTTCGCAACGACAAATCTCTAATAAAATAAATCACTCTGAGACATTTTTCTTAAGAGCTAAGAATTCTGCGTGAAGTTAAATGCTTCCAAGGATTGAGACTCAGTAATCCATTTATCCCTGTGGTATGTCCAAATGGCGTATGTATGTACATTTGGAGGGGACTTAAGTTCTTTTAGTAGTAAGCAAGTGGCTCTCCACACGCGCGGCTTAGATGGGGAAGGAAAACATGGTAATGGCAGGACATTACGTTTAAATGCATTAGGTGAAAGAAAAACTTTAGCTTGGCTTGCTCGAAGCTTGGTATACAGTTAGACTAATTGGTGTACAGTCGAACACAAAACTTATGGTAAATAATTGCGACATCTTGGGAATGTATATATATTTACTAGCTGGTGCCCAAGACTCGTCGTCAGAAGTCGTTTATCGCTATAACCTCGGAAACTATCAAATTTTCTGGGGTAAAAAGTATCCTATGTCTGAGACCTTAGTTATCTCCATATTAAATTTCATCGAAATCGGTTCAGCGGCTTAGCCGTGCAAGAGGGACAAACAAACAAACACACTTTCGAATTTATAACATTAGTATGGATGACTTTGACTCTACTACCTAATATATCTTGCGGGAGATTTGTTGATCACTTAGAATTCGTTTTTTTCGTTTATTCTATTCTATAATGCGCATCAGCGCTCTTTTTAACCAATTACAAAAAAAGGAGGAGGTTTCGATTTGTCCGTTTTTGTATGTATTTGGCTGTCAATTGCCAATTCTCAATCGATTTTAATGTAATTTTCAAAAGTAGGTTCTTAGGGGTAAAACTCCTTAATAATTTGGATTCAGTTCATAGTTTTCCAATAATTTAATTATAATAATAAAGAAATAAAGGCTTGTAGTACTGTTAGGCGATGGGCTTGCAACCTGTCACTAATACACTGGTAATAATCTTAGCTTGTTTGTACAAAATGTGTGTTACTGGGCCTCTATTCAGGTGCGTTAAAACGATATCGTGTTTGACACGTTTAAGAATCGTTTATGTCACAATCGCCATTATTGTTAATGACATAAGAGTTATCAAAACGTTGACAATACGGAAACGCGTCAAATACGATATCGTTATAACAGTGCAGAATCCCAGGCCAAGATTACCAACAAGTCCTTTTAGAGTTGTTGGTATTTCTGTAGCTCTGCCTACCCCACTCTGGGAATGAAAGCGTGATAGCTTACAATATTCTACTTGTTTTTCTCCGCGGTGTTTTTTTAAAGGCAAGGCATACGAGCACTCAGGCCATCTGATCGGTCATTGCCCGTGGTCCACCTAATTAGTTCACCTGGACATTTTAGCACACCGTAACCGAGTCGACGGAGCTCCTATTTCTGAGGTATTTTGGCCCTTCGGGCTCCCTGAAGAACTAACATAACCTAACCTAACCTAACCTAGCCTACCTATAGGTTTTAACCAGTTTAGTCTCCGCAATCCACAGAGGTGAACTAATTAGGTGGCCCACGGGCAATGACCTCATCTGATGTTACCTGGGATCTGAGACCGATAGACCCTTATATTATTAAGGCTATAATCTCAAGACTGCAAATGCGTTACCAACCCTGAGAAAAGCCACATCACAAACCCACATCAATGCGACAGGGCCGAGGAGATTCTACACGGTAAAAACTATATTGCCTTTGACGTGTTTCCGTATTGTCAACGTTTTGATAACTTTTATTAACTTGACGGTAATGGCGGCCAAGTTAAAAAGAATACTAAAACACGTAAAGGCAATATCATTTTAACCCAGTAGAATAGACGCCGTTAAAAGATGGTGGCAAGGATCCTTATGGACCAAACGCCTACCACAATAATAATTAATGAAGTCATTACCATCTCCAAACATAACAAATACACGCGCAAACATAACTAAGACCTTACGACATTAGGATAATAAAGTCCTGGCTCGAAATTGTGGCTCTAACAGCTGACATTTCGGTGGGTACTTCTGTTTTAATGTAAATCGACTTTATGGTCCGGGATCCGACATACTGGAGTTTATGGTAAGGCTGCCATTCGTCTGGGTTTCTAACGGATTTTCTCTAGAACGGCGTCGGAACTGGTTGGGTTCTCTATAAACGTCCGGGAAAAACCGGGACATTATTCGTCTGTGTGCAATGAATGGCGCTCGTAGACTAGGGGCCAATCCCGAACAGTCGCAAATTGTGAGTAGCACTTTTCGATATAGAATATACTTGGGTAGGTAGAATATACTTACATACCTTAAATTAAATTAAGTTTAGCTGTGCGGTGGCATATTTATTTTAGAAGTTAACTAAGTATGTAGTCTTACAAATACTAACAAGTTTCAAACACCCGACTGATATTTTTTTGTAAAATGTTAACAGCACAAAAATATAAAATATATCCAACGAAGCCTGCACGTTAAAATGCGTAATGAAAACGAAAAAAAATACACACATACCTACATACAGTACCGGCAAGAAATATATCAATTTGTACTTACATCTCATACGATTACCTACAAATGTGACACCAAAACTGATAACCAATCAAGAACTAGCTGACCAATTGTATTGCAATTATTCAATTCTTTAGCTGATTAAATTAGGTTCAAAATGGTATATAAAAAATATTTATACATATCGTAGTTTAAAAAAGTTTAGTATTTAAAAAACCATTGCCGACGCGTTCATACTAAATTTAATTCATATTTGATCAGCTAACGAATTGAGTAATAGTAATACAATTGGTCAACTAGTTCTTGATTGGTTGTCAATTTTGGTGAGTCACATTTGCAGGTAATCGTATGAGAGGTAAGTACAAATATGATATATTATTTGACGGTACTGTACATGTATATATACACATAAAAACATACTCCTTTATCTTGAGCATTCGTGTAATAACATATTTTTGTTTTTATCACTAAGCATTAACACAAAAGTATCCGCAATTTTTTCCTGAATTAACCCAAATGTCCGGAATTGAGACTTGGTCCGGCGTCAGATCATTACGAAATGGCCGCCCTAGTTGATAGTAAAAACTTATACTGATATAGTGAAAAGGCTAACCGGATCATAAACTGTTCAGCTGCCTCAGGATATTTCCCGTAGAGAACTATCGGTACGATATTTCTGAAATCTCGACAGATATTTTATAGTATGCGTCAGTCTGCAGTATTTCTAACTTTCGTGGTATCTGTGTATTTATTTAATATTTATTGCACGGAAATACAAATTTGAGTTCAAAAGGTGAACTGCCAAATGGTATTTCTCTACGAAATATATTAACCATGTCAATAGTACAATTCCTACTTTCTGCATACTGCTTTTTTTTCTATTTCTGAAGACTTTGTATAGGTACCTCCTTTGTGTTAACTCCTGACGCAAAAAGAGGGGTGTTATAAGTTTGATGTGTAAGTGTGTGTGTGTGTGTGTGTGTGTCTGTCTGTGGCACCGTAGCTCTTTTATTTGAAAGCAGGTTTTCTAGCCGTGGTTCTTAGAAATGTTTTATCAAAATCGGTTCAGCCGTCTTTTAGATATTGAGCTTTTAGGGGGTTAAAAGCCCCCGACACGGCGGGGGACCGCTAAGTAAATGAAATAATATAAAATACCCCAGCTCCTTAGCGGTCCCCGACGTGTCAGTTTAGTTAGTGTCAGTGTTCAGTTAACTACCTACTTATCAAACAGTCAGCCCTCACTCCTACACGACGACGCTTGGATCAAAATATTAATACCTACTTATAATTAACCTTATAGAGGGTCACTACTTTTTTTACATTTTAGAGGTTTTTAATTATTTATTTAATTTTTAAAGACTTTTCTAAGCGCCTGGTGAACACAACTCGTGACCAAAATTGGCCTTTACTTGGCACAAAGATAAAGCATTGCCATTTTCTTTGGACAAATTATTTTGTGTGTGTGTGTGTTTGTTCATATGTTATGTCTATGGCGTTGCCGGTCCCAAACAAATGGACCGATTTGAAATGTGGATAACTTTTATTGGTCGACGGATATTATATTTTGACGACACGTTAGCTATTGGCAGTGACTGCCTACGAAGCTAGCGGTCCCGGGTTCAAACTCCGGTAAGGGCAGATATTTTTGTGATGAGCGCGAGTATTTGTCTTGGTAATTTAATATGTTCTTAAGTATATATTTCCATATATAAGTGTGCTTATCGTTGTCTAGTATGTACCCATAGCACAAACCTAGAGCTTAGTTTGGGACTAGGTCAATTTGTGTGACATTGTCCCTTTATATATATTTTTTTTTTAATACCTTGACAAACACCGTTATAGTTCTTTTCCGCCATGGTCTTCTGATTCAGGTGGTATAATAACATTAATAACTATATACAGGAACGATTCATCACACACAGCTTTAATTATTAGTTTAATTATCAAACCAAAATGCAAAGGGATGATTTAAATATAATACGTAAATATGATTGATTATTAAAAAAATCCTTTTACGGATTTCATTACAGCTCGTTCGCATCCCGCCGCCTTTTGTCAAAGGATGCCGCCGCGTAAAGAAACAATGCGAGCGGTGTACCCCCGCAAGCGGATTTGGCAGTTTACATCGAATTAAATTAGTATTATATTACAATAACCACAAGTGCGTGCGCGTGTAGCGACACTGTCTAAGCGAATGGACTTTAAAGTGGTCTGCAGTTGCGGTTCACGTTTTATCCCTTCACTCGCCCGAAAGGAATCATCACAACTACTCACTATCGCAGCCACACACTCCAAGCCAAGCATAGACAACCTCGTTTTTTTTTTTAAACATTTCATTCAAGGCTATGGTATTCCACAGAGAGTCATTATTTTAAACGTCGTATGTAACAGTTAGCTAATAGTAAATTTCTTTAAAAAAAAACGCGCCTTATTCAATCCAATCGCGTTTGAGAGCTACGATGATACAGATGGACACACAGATACAAACGTTAAATTTCTAACATCCTTCTTTTCTGATAGGGGTTGTAGAAGAAGAAGAGCAACATAGAACCTTACATTCATACCACAGTCTTGATCAGTCTTGATGTCGAAGGTCAATGTCCTTATTCTACAATACCAGTCTCATTTCTACACCTTGTTTTGTGTTACACCCGTATTTATACAGGGTAATTTTTTAATAGGTGCACAAATTTTAATATTTGCTTATTGTTAATCAATAACACATATTGTGTTATTTTAACTCTACCTTAAAAAATATTAGAGATATTGCCGATTCAATGATTCCACTAACTTAACGATGGATATTCATGGACCCTCTAATGCAGGGGTGCGAGGAGAGGGGAGTGTTGTTAAGTAAGTTAATAAATGCAATTTCAAATTTATAATATCAGTAGGAGAGGGGCTTGTTGTCTGATAAGCTGTACATGAAATTTCAAATTTCGAATATCAATACAGTGTATTGCATACCTACAGCTTGACAACCCATGTCATCATTTCTAGTGTGACTTTGTGTCCATACGAGAAGGTAAAAAAGAAATAATTTGCAACAAAAAAAATATTTTTTGAACTTTTTTTTACTGTCGTAATATATTATATTAACGATACAAAATCATATGTCAAAATTTGTGCACTGATAAAATAATTACCCTGTAGACAAGGAAAGTAATTACTTAAGCAGAAGTAATGAATTAAGAGGCCGTATACGAAATTTTGCCGGTTTCGCTGTTTTACGTGATTTTACAGTTGAAACTCTTGACTTCTACAACTTTTAATGCGCAACACGAAAGATCATTTCGATTTTCAACGAATGTATGAGCTCCTTGTTGGTTTTTATTATTTTATTTTGATTAATTGATTTGAAACCGGCGACTGTGTTGTTAATTTTGCTGTAAGAGGGAATATCGCATATTCTCGAATCGAATCGTATGAAAAAATTACAATTTATTGCTGTAAAAGTTGTCTAAAAATGTATGAATAACTTTTTACCACCTCTATGTTACTTACTTAGTGTAAAAAAATAATAGACTTGGTAATATTTTATAGAAAATGGGCAAAACATTGTTTATGATTTCGGCTACTTAAAACCCTCGTTCATAAAATTAAAACAACAGTAATAAAGTTAAGTTCAAAATCAATCCATCACCTAAAAAAATACCCAAAAATGAACAAAACAGTAATATATACTATTTTAAAACAACCTAAATCTCGCATTATAATACTCGACAAATTAATTCGTAACTCATTTATTCGATCATAACTGAAATGATATTTCATCATGTTCATTAAGACTTATAGAAAAGCAGTATTTTAACTGTAAAAACACGATAAGAAGCAAAACTGGCAAAATTTAGGATACCTACGGCCTCTTAAGCAACGAATTTTGTATGAATATTGACATTACTATTACTAAATATGATTGTGTTAGTCTTGTGTCTCACACACATTCCATTCGATATAATTTAGCTGGAAATGTGATTGTCTGTGATTGACGAAGTCTAAACCGCAACGTATGAGAAACTAGGTTCCAATGTAACGACCTGTGTAACCTAGTTTTAAGGTTGCTGCACACAAACGAACGTCAACGGACCATACAATCCATATTTTGTTACATGTACCTTAAAAAAACCTTAAAAACTATGTTAGTAATACAAAGAAAAAAGTATCATTTAACTTTAAATTTACCTCTGTTTGGCCCTCCTCAATATCCACATTTACCCAGTATCTTTTGAACGGGCAGCCATATCACTGCTCCGACGGTAAAGCTTGAGCAGTATGTGGAGGTGTCTATCATTTCATCGAATGTATCATTTCATCAATTTTCATTTAATTGAACGCTATTTTCTGCTGATACCATAATGTTTTCAGGGTATATAAACATGTAACAATACCTAACGTACGTAATTAATGTTGAAGATATCCTGAAAACATTTTGGTTTCAGCAGAATATAGCGTTCGATGAAATGAAATTCGGTGAAATGATGCATTTAATGAAGTGAAATTCGATGAAGTAATGACCGTACGGGGTCTGAAGAATCGGTAAACAAACAACAACGAAAAGATTATAGCCGAAATTCCGTAACATCAAAAACTAAAATTACTGGTTGAAATAAATAGTACAGGAGTTCGATTTTAAATCTCAAAGGTGATAAATTGATTTAAGCAGTGTTAACGCTTACAAGTGACCCCTTTTGAATTTGATATGATTGTTGTATTTCTAACCATACATCCTTGTGAGGCCCACATTCCACATAAACACAAACAGGGAGACTTGTTAGTGGGAATTTGAATCTACCACTAAGGATATAAACATTTGTTAACCCTGGCAAAGTGAATGAAGACCGAGTGTCATTATGGCTTTTTAGTCGCGAGTTAAAAGACTCTACTTTTCACGTCAATTGCGAGAAAGTTAAATCTTAAATTACTTAACTCCTATGGAAAACCCGGTCTCACAAGGGGGTAAGTTCCTCCAAATTTGAAGTCCCTAGGTTCAGCGGTTTACGCTATGCGTTGTTTATTGATCGGTCGGACAGTCATTCAGAAAAGTTTAACACATGTACATTGATGACGTTATAGCTCTTATTCGCTTGGCAGTAAGAGCTATAACGCACGCAGGAGTTATAATTTTTTGTTGGTTACAGGTCTAACCTAACGTACATAACCCATGCTAAGGATAACCTTAAAACAGTAAGGTTTCAGGGAGTTTTTCCAAAAAAGTACCTATATTTAAGGACTAAAATTAACAACGGTAACTTTTCCATTACGTCACGAAAATTAACTATTACTGTTTTAAGAGATAAAGTGGCATCTCAGACAAAACTCCTGTAGCAAGTTCAACCATATTACTAACAGGTGAGGTTTGAATCTGCTATGCTTATATAATTTTACATACCGCCTATTGGCTTATGAGGGCAGTATACTCGTATAATTATAATTATGACTAATTTTCGGGACGTAATGGAAAAATTACGCCCTTTAGCAGATATTAGCTGTCGATGAAATGAGTTTCGGTAATTGAAGGGGATCCCTGCTTCATCTTTATCTTGAGTGGAAGCGATTCCGTGCCGAGTTTGTGCAGCGACCTTTACATTCAACACGACTAATAGTCTGCCGTGACCATACATCGTGTTAACCCTTGCCTCCATAAATGAATTGTTTGCGGCGCAGACGACCTGCTCGGGGACAGATTGAGATAGTTACGGTACAAATTGAGCTACACCCACGAATGTAAGTGAGGATGTATGGGAATAGGAGAGTAATGTAATTAAAATTTTAACATGAGAGAAATGTGTCAATGTGTTTAAATATTTTTTTTTTTTTTTTTTTTAATGTTAAGGAGAAGGCACACGAGCACTCAGGCCAACTGATGGTAAGTGGAATCTGAGACCCATAGACATTTGAATTCTCAAGACTATAATCCTATGACCTCAAATGCGTTGCCAACCCTGAGGACTAAGATGTAATGCCTCTATGCTAGTAATTTCACCGGTTGTCTTATCCCCACACCGGAACACAACAATTTATTTATTTATTTATTATTAACATATTTTACACGGCATTACAGTAAACCATTGCACCGAGAAAACCAGATAGATACAAAAAGATTAGTAATTACTAAAAAATAATTATTTTAAAATAATAAACTTACATTGGTACACTCGATTGCCTATCATCCATCTTCTCACAAAAACTCAAACATTCTCGGCACACAGCATTCCATCTCCAATCAAACAAGTCGCATTCAGGGGCCGATGCCAGGAGCGCGTTAAGGAGCGCCAGCGCGCGGAGTAGCGGGGCACTCTCGCGGGCCACGGTGCGCGCCGCCGGGACCGCCAGCAGCGGCCGCGGCTTAGGGCGGAGACAAATAGTGGGAACTTGCGGCACGTACAGCCGCACGACCCGCCCCACTAGCTCGGGACAATCGGACTCACCGCGCAAAATGCCACAAATTGTAGTCAGCAACTTGTTGTTACGCCTTACCTCAAGAGAATGAAACCCAAGAGTCCCGAGTAAAAACTTCGTGGGATATAAGTATGGGTAATACCCATAAGCTTTTTTATAAATAAACCGAAGGAAAGTTTTCTGTATCTTCTCGAGAAGTAAGGCGTAAGTAGCCTCATACGGATTCCATATGATGGACGACGCTTCCAGTTTACTACGCACAAGCGCGTTAAATAAAACTTTTATAGCTCCAAGGTCATGAAAGTCTCTAACATTGCGAAGTACGAATCCTAACCGTTTAAAACAACTACTAGCGAGAGTTCTGATGTGGTCATGGTAGGTCAGGCGAGCGTCGAACACGACTCCGAGATCCTTCACCGAAGAAACGCGGCTAATGACTTTCCCACCGAGAGAATATTGCGCCTTAATGGGCGCAAAAGCACGACTAAATGTACAAACAAAGCACTTATCTGTATTAAAAAACAGTTTATTTTGAATGCTCCAGTCAAATACCGAAGTAATATCCTCCTGCAACATGTCGCAGTCCGCCTGATGCTGCACACCATAAACCAGCTTGAGATCGTCAGCGTACAACAGACACCTTGCGTGGTTGACAGCTGTTTCTAAGTCGTTAACCAATAGTCCAAATAATAGGGGGCCCAATATGGATCCCTGGCTGACTCCCGACCGAGTATGATATGGATTCGAAACGAAGTGTCCATGCCTCACATACTGCTGACGATCACGCAGATAGCTTGCAAACAACTTAAGAAGCCTAGGAGAGAAACCTAGGTCATTGAGCTTATCCAGCAGGATGTCGTTATCTACACGATCAAATGCTTTCCTGTAATCAAAGTAAACAACATCCACCTGGATACCCC
This sequence comes from Acleris holmiana, assembly GCA_949316455.1. Classification (NCBI taxonomy): domain Eukaryota; kingdom Metazoa; phylum Arthropoda; class Insecta; order Lepidoptera; family Tortricidae; genus Acleris; species Acleris holmiana. Next base: position 12,149,650 of record OX438784.1, read on the forward strand.
TATCAAGATACCCAGAGATGATGTCAACCAAGACCAGGAGATTCGTATCGACAGAACGATTTGCCCGGAAGCCATGCATCACATAACGAGGGTCTCACCTGTGTGGATATTTCACGGTGCAAAATAGACTCAAATAACTTAGCTAATACTGAAAGAATTGCTATAGGCCTATGGTTTTCAACATTAACACTATCACCGGATTTTGGAATGGGTCTCACCCTCGTGAGCTTCCATTGAGGAGGATATACCCCAGTTGATAATGCCAAATTGAACAAGAAGTGAATAGGGACTTTTAAGTGCTCCATACACCCCTTGACGATATAAGCGGGAAAATTGTCAGGACCAACAGAGCTACGAGGTTTGAGTCGCCTTATACCCGCTTTGACTTCCCGCATAGAGATGCAATCCACGTGGACAAGTAAGGCAGAGCAGCTCAGTCTACTACAGTTCAGAGAGCTAACATCAAGACTTGGGATGTTGGGCAAAAACACACTAGAGAAGAAGCTTGCAAATGCATCTGCGACCTCCGCACCCACCATTTTTTTACCTTCATACATGACATCAGAGACAAAACCGCCCTTCGACCTAATACTATTAATATGCTCCCAAAAACAGCGAGGATTACTTTTAAGTGTATCCTGAATGCGCACAATGTAATTGTTATAGGCCAAAGACAGCCGCCTTTTTATATCGGTTCTAAGTTTGGCAAATTCCGTGTACATACCAAGGTCTTTCGTTTCTTTCCAATTTCGATGGTAATTTGCTTTTAAGGCCACGTCTGAGATAAGGTCAGCAGTAAACCATACTGGAAAGCATCTCTGAACCCGAGCCCGCCGGATCTTTTTAGGAATACTCGCATCAAAAATATCACCAATTGTCCTATAAAAACCATCCACTGCAACGTCGATGTCTTTGGACTGCAGAACTTCCTCCTAACTAACTTCGGACATAAGTTTATAGAGAAGCTCGTAGTCACCCTTCGCGAAGTTCCAGTCCTGTCGCAAGTCTATATTACTAGAGGCTATTTTATTGGAGGTAGATCGCATGATCGCGTCGTCGATGGAAAAAGAGATGTCCCAAGGTGGGTGATAGGCATCACGTCGGGGTACTAAACCTCCTCCTTCAACTTCCAAAACCGTGACATCTCGAACACGCTCTGACATCAGCACTACATCAAGCTTACCTCCATACACATTCGTCACCACATTCGTCTCATACAGGCCACAGACATTTAAAAAATAACTATAGTAACATACTATGGTATGAGACGTATACAATGGATTCAAATTAAGGTCACCCACAATTAGAACCATTCCATGCAAGGAATCCACTGCTTGTTCAACACTCTGGAACCAGCGCATATATATATCATCCGAAGCTTTAGGAGGAATATACACCACGCACAGGTTATAGATGACATGCCTCAGCGAAAACGACGACCATAAGTCTTCCCCAGTGCGTGTCTCCAGCTCTCGCAATCTCACAATGCGAACACTGTTGCTTGGCGGGTGGTTAATGGATAAGATGGTAGTAGCGATCCGGACGGACCCTGCACAGGGACCTAGCATGGCAGAATTAAAAAGAAATGATACAGTATTAGGAGTAAATTGGGAACATTTTCCAATTTTGACCCAGTAATAAGCCCTATTATAATAATATATTACTGCACAGGCCGGGAAATAGGCCGTTGCGGGACGGGTATAAGTTAGCACGGCTGAAACGCAGTCGAGGCTGCGCCATATTCGAGTCCAGCAACCGCCCTTACCAGCTGGGGCTTGTATATTGCTTTTCTACAGCTATGCGAGGAAATATAACATACATACATACAGAACGTCACGCCTTCATTCCCAGAGTGGGGTAGGCAGAGCTACAGAAATACCAACAACTCTAAAGACTTACTGATATTTCTGTAACCACATTTTGCACTAACAGGCTAAGAACAACAAATTAACAAACAAATTAATATAACAAATTTTCTTATTAATATTTTACGCACAGGACCAAAATTTAATTCGAAAAAGAAACATTGCCAACATCAGCATCGATACGAGTATCCCTAATAATACTATTTTAATCTAAAATAGGTACGATATAACATAAAACTGACATAAACCATTATTTAAATAAAGTCACATTTTTTTAAATATAACATATCGCAAATTAAAAAAAAAATACTCCAAATATGTACACGCCTTTACAGTTGTTTGCCGTGTTGTAGGCAGAATAAACTCAGATTCTTCGCCCTGATACTATTTCAAACCATTTTCAAATCTCGATCGAACACAGATTGTATACGGAACCGGCGCCATTTTAATTAAGTGTCAAATTTGGGGTTGGCGCGGTGTTGCCGCAAATAAAAACGTTACGTTTAATTTATTTTCGAATTTACGGTAAGCCCGGTATAATCTTTTAATCGTCTGTTTTTATGACTGCGCGGAATTTTCTAATATCAGATTGCTTTTATGCCCCATAACGGCATAGGAGACAACTTTAGGAGCGAAGTCGGACGGAACGTAAAGTCGGAATTAGGTAGCTGCCAAACTTCTTTTCGATTTGCGATCTCAATCTGGATTTTACGACCTAAGAATTTCTTCAACTGTGTTTGGTAATTTGGTCCGTACCTCACGTACCTTTTACGGACAGGCCGTTATAACAAGGAATTATTTAATTAAATACATATAAATAAAATTCCATCTTCACAAAACTTATCTAGGACCACCCCTGAAATATATTTTACACATGAAAAAAAGAATTATTAAAATCGGTTGACAATTGACTAAGAAATTTAGAACATACCACACAATAACACTGACAAATTGAAAACTTCTTCCTTTTTGAAAGTTGGATAAAAAAATACATCCAAATAATATTCTAAATGCAAAAGTTGGTGTAGTTTGTAACTCCTACACGCTGCAACGGCAGCACGAATTTTGATGAAATTAAGGTCCCGAAAAAATTAAAAGTTTCTGAGGAAATAACGTTAATCGAAATCACTCAGCCTGCACTTATTGCACTCTGCCTGATCATCGACTGTTCTCCTCCAGTCACTGACAAAAACCAATAAACTATAAAGTACATACATACATAAAATCACACCTTCATTCCCAGAGTGGGGTAGGTTACAGAATTACGAACAACTCTATAATAACATGTTTATAATTCTTTAACCACATTTTGCACAATCAGGCTAAGATGTTGACTAGTGTATTAGTGCCAGGTTGCAAGCCCACCGCTTAAAAGTAAGTACTACATGCCTTTATTCCATTAGTCGCCTCTTATGACATCCACGGGAAGACATGGAGTGGAACTATTCTAACCCGGCAACCACACGGGGAAGTATAAAGTAATACATGATAATTATTAAAACTAGCACAAATAAAATTATTTAAAAATGTAAGGTCAATAATATTATACTAAAAATAACCACTACAGGAGAGCAACACGACGGGGTCTCTAAAGCCATAACAAAAATACTTTACAGAAAAACAAGTCCCTGCATAAGTAAACAGACCGGACCCCACAAACAGACGCTACGAGTATTAAAAGCTTATACAAATAAATAAATAAAATAAATATCAGAGGACAATCTAACACAAATTGACCTAGTCCCAAACTAAGCTCTAGGCTCGTACTATGGGTACTAGACAACGATAAACATACTTATATAGAGAAATACATACTTAAATACATAAAACATCAAGACTCAGGAACAAATACTCGCGCTCATCACACAAATATCTGCCCTTACCGGGATTTGAACCCAGGACCACTGGCTTTGGAGGTAGGGTTACTCCCAACTAGGCCACCGTGTCGTCAAAGCTTATAATGAATATCGTTGTCCAAATGTCTGCCGAATGCATCCTATACAAGGGTGCGCCAAAGTTCATATAAAATTGCAAATTAGATTATTGGAACTCCGAAAATGTATCTCATACCATTTTACATCAAAATGATCACTCTTCATACAAACAAACATAACATCACGCCTTTATTCCCAGAGTGGGGTAGGCAGAGCTACAGAAATACCAACAACTCTAAAAAGACATTTAATAATTCTGTAACCACATTTTGTACAAGTAGGCTAAGATGTTTACCAGTGTATTAGTGACAGGTTGCAAGCCCATCGCCTAACAGTACTACAGGCCGTTATTCCCTTAGTCGCCTCTTACGACATCCACGGGAAGACATGGAGTGGCGCTTATTCTAACCCGGCAACCACACGGGGCTGTTTAAGCTTGTGATAGGGGTCCCATATTGGCTCACACAAAATTCTTATTCCTATTTTTTATTTTACTACCGATTTGTATTCATAAGAAATTTGTATTCAAACTTCAGAGAAATGATGAGTATAAGTAGTCACAAATCGTTATTTGTATAAAAATTCGAAAGAGTAATTTGATATGAGCCAAAATGGATCCTATACAACTCAGTATATTACAAATGCTCTTTATTGAAGACCAAAAAAACAGAACACAAAACAGTACATTCAAATCATTGGTATGCAATAGGCGGTCTTACCGCTAAATACCGATCTCTTCCAGACATCCTTGTCTTTCATGACTCGACAATAATACTAATCGTTGCACCTCGGTTTTAAACCACTGGTTTGACTGGGTTTATGTAACAGTGTCCTGAGAAGATGCACCCCGATAATACATATATGCGCCATTTTGGCTTGACAAGCTCTTGAATAACTTAGGTGTTTCTACATACTGTGTAAGGAGCGCATGTGGTACCCACTGAAGCTTAAAAGCTAGGGTATTTTCCGTAACATGACTGAAAACTTTGCAGCTCGATTGCCAAAATGTATCTCGCAAAGTTTAACAATGTACGGTATTATAGCACGTCTCAACGACATTTTAGTGGGGTTTTATAAACTGTTTGATCGTTCTGGGCCCGTATTATGGTCGCGTTTATCGCGGTGGATAAAGCATCCGTCACTCTCGCGCTGTACTTGTTAGAAAGTGGCGAATGTTTTATCCACGTACAGTCACGCGATAAACACAGCTATAATAAGTCCCCAGTGTTTTATTGCAAGCGAGATAACGGTTGGTACGTGATTCCAAGAGGTTCCTTTTAGAGGAGCATAGTCCACTATTTTTTTAATTTATTTACAGGTAATTAAAAAGCCCCCGTTTAACCCCGTGTGGTTGCCGTGTTAGAACAGTGCCACTCCATGTCTTCCCGTGGTTGTCTTGAGAGGCGACTAAAGGAATAAGGGCTTGTAGTACTGTTAGGCGATGGGCTTGCCACCTGTCACTAGTACACTAGTAAACTTCTTAGCCTGTATGTGCAAAATGTGGTTACAGAATTATCAACAAGTCTTTTAGAGTTGTTGGTATTTCTGTAGCTCTGCCTACCCCACTCTGGGAATAAAGGCGTGATGTTATGTATGTATGTATAGAAAAGATTAAAAATAACTTGAGCACCGGATTAAATCATACAAGTTTATCTGCCACTGTGGTCACTCGTGATATACTAACCCCTTACTAATAAAATAAATGATAAATAAGCTTGTGATAGGGGTCCCATATTGGTCCACACAATAGTCTTATTCCTATTTTTTGTTTTACTACCGATTTGTATTCATAATAATCACTTTACATTATCTTTTTCCTCATACTTTTTTGTTCATAATTTGTTACTCATAATCGTCGCAACTCCTAAAGTGATTTCTAAGAAACCGTTCTGATTTTTGGTCGTTTATAAAACAAACCTAACCTTATTTACGAGTTGGATATTTTTAAAATCCTGAAAATGAACAGGTTTTATTAATATTTATTATGAAGAGTGATCATTATGATGTAAAATGATATGAGAAACATTTTCGGAGTTCCAATAATCTAATTTGCAATTTTATAATGAACTTTGGCGCACCCATTTCGAACGGTAATCCATTAAAAATATTTGGAAGTAAATATTGCCACAAAATATACAGGGTGGAAAAAACTATCGCCACATGGACGGTAACTACGTTAAATAATGGAAGTAGCAAATTCTACGCAAAGGAGATTAAAATTTATTTTTTACCTGACTACGGCGAAGCAAAAGGAGGGGTAAGATATTGTTCGGTATGTATGTGAATCGGTTCCCTCATAACTTCTAAACCACTTAAGTATCATAATTTTACAAATGGGATATCGTTGGAAGCGTTTTGATAATCGGCTGCTTATTTTAAACAATAAATTCATCAGATTTAATATGATAAAACAGTCAAGTCGTGTTTTACACAGATCGAAAACATTATTGATAGTGATCATACAACATATACACCTTGAAAGTAAATAAAGACCGTAAAAACCCGAGCAAGAGCATGTCGGACCATGCTCAGTGTAGGGTTCCGAAGCCGTTAAGTACTACAAACATAAAAATCAACATGTAATGTAATTTTTTCTATTTAAAGTAATTTGGTGCCGACTTAGATGGTTTTAGTAGGTATAAACACTGTAATCGCCTGTATCTCAAGAACCAATAATGTCTACTTACTCGTGATAGTTTTCCTGTAAAATTCGTTATATGCTCTTTATTTTTTTTCAGATTTTTAGTATTTGTAGTTTTGGCTGTAGGGGAGAGGGGGGGGGGCACTTGAGTCTAACACTAAAAATTAGCGCTTTAAAGCTTAATATTTCATAAACCGATTACTTCATCGAAAAACTGTTCTAGCAAACCCGTAATATTTTTGAAAGACCTATCCAACGACATGCTAACCTTTAGGGTAGACGAGAAAAAAAATACATCTCCACGTTACGTAAAGGCGAAGTACCCTAAAAAAAAATTGAATTTACATTTTATTGTACAAACGAAGACACTGTTAACTGACCACCCATAGACTTTAATACCTTGCGATAAGGTTTATGTTCGATTCTAAATGTACAGTTAACAGTGTCTTCGATTGTACCACTTTGTTGGCACACACAGCTTTTTACTACTAAGAGTCTCTGCGCTAGGCTGCGGACGGAAGGACATGGCGAAACTATAAGGGTTCCTAGTTTAATTACGGAACCCTAAAAAGTGACCCAACAGACGTCACCGTGGCAACGAGGTACAACAAAAGTTGATTGTTCAATTTACTCTGACTAGAATCAAACTTTGTAGGCAAAGTGGCCATATCGTAAAATTCAAAGCAAAATTGGTGGCCACCAAATCTTGTGCAGCGTCCCAACAACAACAAAGGTTAAAGAAACCCGTTCAAAACATTTATCTTGCCACTGTAACGGCATCGTTATTCCTCTTGTCTGTATTTTGTTTCCCAACGTCGCGTCGCCGGTGCAACTTGCAATGGGAAATTATTTCCTAACTCCCTGCGAGAGGCTGCAGGAAACTTGGCAACACAGTTAACGTCAGGTCGAAAGATAAAAATGTCTTGCGGCCGTAACTGACAGTGTACTTATGTTAGATAACACAAAATGCTTCGTGAATTTAGTGCTTTTGTTGATATACTAGCGACCTGCTCTCGCTTCGCTCACGCCACGCCAACAAAGTGGAAAAAAAATCTTGAAAAAATAACGTGGGGATGTATTTTTTTTTTCGTCTACCTTATAGTGTGGGTTGTCGTTGGATAGGTCTTTCAGAAATATTACAGGTTAATGGAAACAGTTTTTCGATTAAGTTATCCGTTTATGAAATATTAAGCTTTAAAGCACTAATTTTTGTTAGACTCAAGTGTTCCCCCTCCCCTATAGCCAAGACTACAAATACAAAAAAACTGAAAAAAACTTAAATGAAACAACATATAACGAATTTTAAAAGAAAACTATCACGACTAAGTAGACATCATTGGTTCTTGAGATACAGGCGATCAAAGTATTTATACCTACTAAAATGATCTAAGACGGCACCAATTGACCTTAAATAGAAAATTAGTTATTACTTGTTGGTTTTTGTGTTTGTAGTACTTAACGGCTTCGAAACCCTACACTGAGCATACATAGTCCGACATGCTCTTGCCCGGTTTTTTAAAACCATGATTTCAAGGATATACTAAAAATCAGTTTTATTGGCGATTATAAACCCATTGTTTGATGGGTTTTCTCTGTGTGCTTGTATATTATAACATCTATTCTAAGAAACTCTATCACTATTGGTACTGTTGGTTGTTTATTGGTATACGAGATAGAATAGAATCAACAAAAAATGATCAACCTAATGCATGTGATGAGCTCGAGTATTTGTTCCCGAGTCTTGTGTGTGTGTGTGTGTGTGTGTGTGTGTGTGTGTGTGTATCTATGTTTTCTATATGTTTAAGTAGCTGTTTCCTGCGACTCCGTCCGCTAAGAATTAGTTTATGCTGTTCCCTCGGGAAATATCCAATTTAAGTAGGGACATAACTTTTATTCCGAAGAAGGAGATACTGTCTTCTCTTCGGGATTCAATCTATTTCCGTACCAGATTGTATCAAAATCAGATTAGCGGTTTAGCCGTGAAAGCGTGACAAACAGACACGACAACCAAACAGACACTTAATCAAAAATTTATAATATTAGTAAGTGGGCGTTTTCCAAAAAAAGTTTACATCGTTAAGAACAAAGTTAAGAAAATTTAACTTTTTCCATTTCGTCACGAAAATTAGTCATACATTTAAATACGTTCAGTTTCGTGACGAAATGGAAAAAGTTGAATTTTCTTAATTTTGTCTTTAACGATGTACCTACATTTTTTTTGGAAAACGCCCAAGTATGGATGTATATAATATGTTTTTACCTCAGTACCTCAAACAGGCCGGATTTGCTGTTTATGGACAGTGAGCAAAATTTGATGTTGCTGCGGGCGAGCGAAAAAGTAACTTTAAAAAAATGGTGGTGGTGGTGTGCTGTGGTGTGGTGGTCGGTTAGGTGGCAAATTATACATGCCCCTAGTTATTTTTTTACCATGTATTTTGTAGAAAGTTGTGTGTTGTATGTGCCACACGAGACCAAAGTTAATCGCATCTCATGTCTCTGAATCCCTCATAGCACTCACAAATTGTTTAAGTATGATTCAGTCCTATCCAATAAGTTAAAATCAACTTTATATTTCATAAACGGATCCCTTAATCGAAAATTGTTTGCACAAACCCGTAATATTTTTGAAAGACCTATCCAACGACACCCCACACTATGGGGTATACGAGAAAAAAAATACATCCCCACGTTATTTTTTCAAGTTTTTTTTTTCCACTTTGTAGGCGTGACTATTTTGTATATTCATGCCAAATAACAGCTTTCTAGTACTAAGAGTCTCTGAGCTAAAGGGTGAGTTAAATTGTCGCCATTTGAATTAAGTTTAACAAAATAAAATAATGTTATAATAACTCATTTTTTTTATTATAAGAAAGTTTAAGACATAAAATTGATCAGCTAACAGAATTAAGGTTTCTCCAGAACACGACGAGAGAATTCGCGGACTTTACTCTTGACGCGACTCATAAAATTTTGCACGGATTCATTTGTGATCAGTTTTGTACATTTCATCCACTTTCTTTTGAAATCGGGCAATGATGTGGCCGGTTGGCATGTTTTCCGCAACTTTGTTTTAATATTAGCCCAGTATTTTTCTATCGGCCGTAGTTCTGGACAATTTGGAGGATTCATATTCTTCGGCACTACATCGACAGAATTCTGACTATACCACTCCAAAGCTCGCGACGAATAGTTACAACTTGCCAAATCTGGCCAGAACAATGTCGAAAAGCAATGTTTTTTTACAAGTGGTATTAACCGTTTTTTTAAGCATTCGGATATATAAATATCCGTATTTATTGTGCCAGTGGTTACAAAAGGTGAACTTCTCATGCCGCACTGGCATATCGTTTGCCACACGAGAAACTTCTTGGCGAATTTCTCCACTGGAATCACTTTTTCTGATTCATGTAGACCCGAGACGTTGCGAGAAGAAAGGTACTGGTTTCCAGGTAATGATTTGGAATTAGTTTTCACATACGTTTCATCATAACCTGCCCATAATTAAGCAACCTGTGTTTTGAACTAACAAGGTGTACAGAAATCTAGACCATCTAATTGCTCGATTATATTGTTCTACAATTCTTTTGAGGGCTTTCTGCTTCTTGTAAGTAGAAATACCATACTTTATTTTTATTTTATATACATTTCTTTGACAAGTACCAACTTTCTTGGACACATCTCGAGAAGAGATTGCCGGATTCTGATCAAAAAGCTTACACACCTTTAAATCCATTTTTTTGTTCAGTTTCCTTCTAGGATGGCCCTCTCACTGCTTTCTTTCAATAGTTTTAGTTTTTTTAGGGTCCTTTGCACTGTTCTCCGACTTGTATTGCATGATTTCGCAAGATCCAAAGTAGACATATTGGGATTTATTGAAATTCCTCGCAAAATTAATTTACGAACGCTTTTTTCTTTTGACGACAATAGTCATCTTGTCTGATAAAAACAACTGAGTGTTCTTGTAAACACTAAAACATGCAAATACGTTCTAAATTTGAAATATAAGATAAGTTTAATGAAAAAGGTTGCGAGCCCAAAAAAAATTTACGGGAAATATTGGCGACAATTTAATAGAACTCACCCTTTAGGCTACGGACGGACGGACTAGTTTGACTACGGAACCCTAAAAACGAAAATACTGGCTAGATAACTTCTGTCAGTCTTCATAATAAATTTTGCTCAGTTCATTTCACCTCACTACATTCAATTCTCAAGTTCACGTGCGTCACTTATTTTTATTTCCCTCCGTGCTCAGTTCGAATTTAGATAATGACAATTAAACAAAGTATAACTTAATTAAGAGTATTTCCACCATTTCCATATTTCCTCAGGGCCTGAACTCACGTTCTTGCTAATAACCTCGTAATTGCTTCGACTTGAAGACGTTGATTCTCTCAAATGTTTTGTTGACGAACTCGGCTGCGCATTATTAACCGGTGATGTGCCTACCGAACAGTAAGATGACGTTAGAGCTACGTAAATATTCGTTACGTGTGCTAAATCGGGGCGCGTTCTAGGGATTTGATATCGATAAATGGGTCATACACACTCTTAAAAACAAAAGTTGTCTCTCCTGTGGTCAATAGTTAAGAGCTTGTGTGCATAAGGTATGTTTTTATATGAAAGGTCTAAAGCACTCCTGAGAGTGTTTTGGCGGGAATGGGTTTAGCCAGAAAATTAGGCCTTAAAAACGTTAACTTTCGGCGTGTCCACAGGAAAGACGGTAACCTAAATCTGTGTATGACCCAAATAAGATATACATATTTACTCGTATACATATCTACTCGTATTTATAAAAATCTTCTGCTACTTTTAAGATGAAAACGTCCATGTCTATAATTCCAGTGACATTTTTTAGTCATAGTGTTATTTATTTATTTAATCGTATGGCATATTATTACAGAGTCGCATTATTTAGGTGCCTAGCTTAATCATTATTGTAGGTTTAGTTTAGTCATAGTCTTATAAAAGGTGAGTAAATCACAGTATCGTTCATGAAAACGAATTAAAGTCATTTTCAATATTTGAAGAACGCCCGAGAATTGTACTCGTATAGTTGTATAATTATATTGCCCAGACTGCTTTAAGAGAATCAACGCTACAAACTCCGACAAAGAAAGCCTCTCAAATACTGGATGTTCTGGCTTGGGCGAACACTTGCGAATAACTTACGAAGTTTCCATGTTTGTTCGGTCAACAATTAAGAGCTAGGGGCGGGTGTTCTTTATTGTAACGAGAGCAAAAGTAAAAAGATACATTTTTAAACGATCCTGTAGGATGAATGAGACGAAGGTGCTGAGGTGAGTCATTTTGACCTCACACTACAGCGCAACGTCTCTAAATTCTTTACTTGTATACAGATCCCAGATCTAGGTCTCTATGGTTTGTTCTTTTACCTTTTCGTTTTATTCTGTCTACATTTTTAATTATGTTGTGTTGTGTTGGGGTGTGTATAAGTTTGAAAATAAAATTATGAATGAGAATGAAAATAAAAATTATTTAATCACTAAGTAGGTACATAGAAAAGTAAAATACAAATAATATGCTAAATTTTATTTAAATTATACAATAAAAAAAGATCATAAAGATTAAACAGAAAAACGAAATAAAACTTTTTTAATTATTATTTAATATAAATAACACAAACAACAAAACGCGCTTAAGTCAAGTTAACAAATTTTAATGTCATGTCAACACCTAAAAAATAAAAAATAACTATGTAAACAAGCTAGCGCGTAAGCTGCCGTCGTACATTAGTAAGAAGCCTATCTGTTGTAGGAATTGTATTGAAAAAGATACATTATGACTGTATAATCAGTGTCGAGAATGCTTAATCTATTATAGTGGAAATAGCCATCTTCTTTGATGTGACGGCAGAAAGTGTAAAGCCGTGTACGAATCTGGGCGGCTCATCCTGAGGCATGCTCGCCCCGCGCGGCGAGCTGCTCGCGAGCCAAATTCTTGAACATAAACATGCGCGGGTGAGGCAGCCTGCTCGCCGTAAGCCAACATTTCAAAATGGCGTCGGACACGATGGTAGCTGTGGCTGCGTTTATCATAATTCACCGAATTATTAACAAAAAAAAGAAGAAATCGCCTCGATGGTTGAACGGCTCAGCAACTTTATCAAATTTGTACGCGTCTTGCCCACAGCCAAGTTAGATCTTGTCGTTCTGCCCGCGGCACGCTCGGATACACATCCAAATCACGCGAGGCACGCACACTGAGGCGCATTTGAGCACGGTCAAAAGACTCGCGGCGGTTCGCCGCGCGTCGCTCGCACACTGCTCGCGCACTTCGCGTACGAATTTGAGCAGAATAGATGAGCCGTGCGTGCCTCAACCCGAGGCTGCTCTAATTCGTACCCACTCTAAGGGGCGCACACATACATGCCGCTCAATCGACCCTTGTTCGAAGATGGTTGTGTGGTTTATACTGTATTCGAACTCTGTACGCACAATCAGACAAAACCTCTCCTCTCTAGTACTTAATGATAATTATTTTAAAAGTTCCGTCTCTCGGGTCCCGTCTGCCAAGTTAAATTGAAGCATTATGCTTAAAGCTGGCCTAAGTTGGCCCTAAGTTGGCCGTAAGTTGGCTCGCTGGGATTAAAAGAAACTTTCCTGATGTCCTTTTTATACCTGCTACGTGACTTCCTTATGTAATTAGTCTTAGTTCAAGACGTTATTTTTTCTGGGGTGAACTTTGGTGTTATATTATATGACGTGCGTGCCAAAACTAAGGCTTTTCGATGCGATACGGGGTAAATTTCGGTTGGTTATCTTACCATATCTTATGTTATTTTATCTCGTCTTTACACAGGGTTAAGGTGGATATTCGGTTGTGGAATTCTATTCCCTTAGGATTAGGACGCGAGAAATCTCTTCCTATTATTATAAATCTTTTAAAAGCTTAGTGATCTTCTTTTCTTTTTGCTTTATAATATTAAGATTCATAGGGTAAGATGGGGGAATGGCAGTCAGCGGGCAATGCCGGTCACGTTAAAATCTAAAACTTCCTAAAACATTTAGCTGTCGCTACTAGCGCACGACCGAGTATACTAACTAACATACCAAGCAGCGCCGACATGTTTTCTTGTAAAAAAAATTAGATGAAAGGTACGCTTAAAGTGATTTATACCAATAAATATCTTTGTAAAAGTCAATAACTACACATGCATAAGTTTATCCCATATGTATATGTATGGCTAAAAGAAAATAATGTTTTTTTAGTACATTTTACAAGCTGTGTTAATTTCGGATGACAGCCATTACCCTCGCCCTGCGGGTAATGGCAGTAAACGAAGGGTTTTAAAAAATGATTAAAAAATAACAAACCCGTAATAGATTGATAATGTGTATCATAGATATCTTAAGACAACTAATTAATCTATGTAATTAGTAAGTTACTTTTACCGTAAGTCCATGAGTTAAAATAAAAAATCGGTTACTGCTTAAGTGACCGCCATTCCCCATCTTACCCTAGAAACGATCTCTGTTTTATGAATATTACTATATCTATGTATTTATTTATATATATGTTTATTATTATTATTTATTTAAACTTTATTGCACAATACACAAAGTAGGTATAAATGGCGGACTTAATGCCTTAAGGCATTCTCTACCAGTCAACCAATGGGCCAAACAGAAACAAAAGAAGGTTGGTGCTGATGTTTCATTTATTTATTTATTCAAGTATATTAAGGTTTTTGAAGAATATCCTAGTCGGGTCAGGTCCTGAAGATGATGAAGAGCAGAAATAACACGTCCGTTCGTCAAGGCATTTATTAAAACAGAGAGACGAGCCAAACTACCTCACATCTTAATATTATAAAAATCTTAGAAAGTACCCGATACATTACAGTTTTTTACATCTATTATTTTCATCAATTGTTGTAAGGTTGTCTGGAAGAGATCGCTATTTAGCAATAAGAACGCCTGTTGGCACAATTCATAAATTTTTCTTTGTATTTGTTTTCCATGCTGTTATTATTGTACTTATGCGGTGTTCCATAACAAATATTTCTATTGTATTATATATTTCGATTCTGTAGGATATATCTTTTGTGTTTGCTTATACACACATTTACTTGCGTTAAAAGGGGTTTCGATAAATTAATAGGTACCCTTGTAAAAGTGTTAAAGTGTTTAGAAAGTGTAAATAAATCACAGGACAATGTCACACAAATTGACCTAGTCCCAAACTAAGCTCTAGGCTTGTACTATGGGTACTAAACATACTGTTTCATTGCCAACAAATCCCAAAGTCGATAGCAAATGAATTCTGTACTCACAAGGAAAAGTACCCAACTGTCCGGATCCCATTTGATTTATTTTCATTTTTTATATGAGTTTTTGTTTGAGTTAGGGCAGAAAAATAAAGTGTCAGTTATTTCAGGCTACTCTCTAACATTATATCAAAATAAATTAAATCGGTTCCGAACACTTGGGAACATTTCCTTGTCACTCCAATTTTATTCGAGTGCAAACACACAAGATATCACTTACCTACAAAACACAATCAAGACAAATGCAAAGACGTGTTCAGAAACCCCACAATTCATTATGCATCCAATCGTTAGCACCTTACAAATTTAATCCATCAGGTTCTCATTTGAAACCAGGAAACGTGAGTACTTGGAACATTCGAGACTATAGCAGAAACTACGGAGAAGCTTTACAATACAGGTTGAGGCGCAGAACACAGAATAAAAGGCAGTATGGATTGATTGATTGATCTTTCCGACCGTTTTCGGACATGGCCACTAAGACTCCTAGTCGGTCGCGCACTGGTGTACCTGAAGATGGCTTATGTAGCCGATCTTTGCAGCAAACTCTCGTGCACACTGAGGGCACGTGGGTATGCCGCATACATAATTATAGTTGATGGCATCGGGTGGAAGGGCCTTTAGCTCGTCGCGCTTAGCGTCCAGGTCAACTTTACGCTGCTACTCGAACTCGCGGACATGCCATCCATGCCAAATCTTACCATTGAGAGGGCTCAATGTTGCCTCTTTTCATAAGCCGCTAAAGCAGTGAGGACATTTTATTTGAATACTTACTCAATTCCGCTCGCTCTCATCTGCGTTGCCCATCCCACAGAAAAAGCGACTTTACTCGGGATACAAAGTAGCCCATCTATGTGTTGATTGAGCGTATAAACTATCTGTTTCAAATTTCATAAAATTCCGTTCTATCGTTTCAGCGTGAAGTAGTAACAAACATACACGCACTCACAATCTTTCGTATTAATTGGAAAGCTTACTTCGTCTACGTACATTTTGATTATCGATATTCCCTCGGGAACTTTTTGTTCAAGTTCGATTCATATCCATCCCACAGTTGCAGTGTGAAGAACTAACAAACAAACACACATACTCTCGCACTATATAATATTTGTTTGATAACCTTTAACCTGCCGTTATGCAGCAGTATTTCCATTATAGTGTTCCAGTGTGAAGGTAAGCCAACCAGTGTAATGACTAGTATAGAAATTTAACCCGTTACAAGAAGAAATAAAGGAACAGCGGGTTCTAGGCGTAAGTTACGGGCTCTCTTTAGTCTAGGATCATTAATTAATCAGTGTAATCGAAGGTTACTGTGTTTAAACTATGTGCTGTAGCAGGCAACACTTCCGAGAGAATTATTTCATGGATGTACTCGTATGCAAAGATCTGGAGGTAACGCCTTCTTTTATATCACGTAGTGAAGGGAAAAACCGATTCGTATATTAAGTTGTCGATGAAACATCAAACATATTTGAAAGGATTATTTCATTAAAAGTATACATACGCTTAAATACCTTGCCAAAGTATGTACGAGTATGATTGTATTACTTTTAAAATTATAATCAAAGAATAATAAGTCTTTAACTTTTTAGTATAATAATATAGAGTAGTATTTTTTAAATAGTTTTTCTAATTTTAAAAATATTTGCCTCTATTTTTTGTATTTCATTAATTTATTCTTAACTGACCTAAACTTAACTGGACTGTAGATTCTTGTGTTTGTAATGTTATAGGCCAAAGTGCTTACAAGCTTTTTCGGAAGTATACAAATACTTGGTCGGTGAGACGCTGGCAGCTTCTCGTTCAACGTAAATGCATTGCTATTCAGCGAGGAAATGCTACTAGTCCCTTTGGCGAGAACCTATTAATTTATCGAAAAACCTTTCAACGAACGTTACATTAAGAATTGTATTTCATTGAAAGGTATTTCTCCAGTATGAGTTTTTTTTTTTGTAACTTAACCTTATCTAACCTACTTAATTAATATTTAAGATATCCTGAAAACAGCATGGTTCCAGCAGAAAATAGAGATACAATCCATGCAGTGAAATTCTATAAAACTATGCTCTATGCCATGGGGCCCTTAGATTTAATTACGTTTGAATTACTTTTTATTTTATTGTATCGTAAAAAGGTTTTTTAATGTACGACGTATTTGGTTATTGTAGGTAGCATTTTAGTTTTTTCGAATATTAACCCTGCGTACATGTTTATGTCGTTTTTTCTTGTTGTATAGTATTGAGTGATAAATAAACTAAGGCCGGAATACAGACAAATATCGATAGAGTCCCCTCCCTAGCGCCATAGACAGCGCCTTTACAAATTCGCCCAATCGTGCCTCGCTCATGTCAGCCATTACGAAAATAGGGCTGCGAGTGTTCTACTTTATATTTACGGTTCATACCTATACATAATATAAAAGGCTTCCGTTATAAAAAGATAAGATAAAAATATGAGAGATTCAGTAAATAGGCCGCTTATACACGTCAAAATTCTAACGCCACAAGAAACTCTATTAGTCTATATATTTTTAAATATTGCTTTGACATTGATAGAACTTAACCTAGCATTATATAACACAATGAATCACTTCATAGTATAAAACAAAGTCACTTCCCGCAGCCTGTCCTTGTGTATGCTCAGATCTTTAAAACTACTAACTAACTTAACGATATTCATGGACCCTCTAATGCAGGGGTGCGAGGAGAGGGGAGTGTTGTTAAGTAAGTTAATAAATGAAATTTCAAATTTAGAATATCAGTAGGAGAGGGGATTGTTGTCTGATAAGCTGTACATGAAATTTCAAATTTCGGTTATCAATACAGTGTATCGCATACCTACAGCTTGACAACCCAAGTCATCATTTCTAGTGTGACTTTGTTCCACACGTTGTGGGTTTGTGTCCACACGAGAAGGTAAAAGAAAGATAATTTGCAACAAAAAAAAAAATGAACTCTGTTTATTGTCGTAACATATTATATTAACGATACAAAATCATATGTTAAAATTTGTGCATTGATAAAAAAAATACCCTGTATAATACCCGGAGCGAAGCGAGGGCGGATCGCAAGGATACAATAAAAATATCATGCGAAGTTAAGCAGGAGAACATGTAAAAATTGTGATGACGGTGCAAGACAACGTTAAATAAATTTTCGATACGTTCGCCTACAGAAACGGTGCTTAGACAAGATACAATGTTAACATGATGATTTTATGACTAGGTCCCGGGTTCGATTTCTGGTGAGGGCAAATATTTATGTGAGCGTGAGCATTTGTTTCTGAGCCTTGAGTGGTTTCAATATTTATATAACTAGGTATTTCTCTATATACCGTTGTTATATACCGTTTATCGTTGACTAATATTCATATACACACAACCTTAGAGCCTAGAGCTCAGCTTGGGACTAGGTTAATTTAAGTTAAATTGTTTCCAGATATTTATGTCTTTATTCTTTACCATAATTATATGTTAAGTTAAAACTTTGCTTTAATTTAACATAATTATATGTCAATAACATTTACCCTAAAGCTTAAACAGGTTTAGCTTACACGGTTCGTAAAATTCTTGACTTTGAGAAACCTCGCTATTTATTTGAGAAGCTTAAATGGGTAAAAGACACACGCGGCAGATTGCTAAGAAGATGCACTAAGCTTGCAGTGCCTCAGCACAAGTCAGCATTTTTTAGAGGATGTTTTAAATTTGCTGCTGCCAAAATTTGGAACGACCTGCCACCACCACTGCGAGAACCTATGTCTCTGCAAAAATACAAGCGGTTGGTCCAAACGCACCTAATAACTGCTCAGAGCAAATTTTATTCTCCCTCATAACGTCATATCATAATCATAACGTTGTGTTTTTTAAACGTATGACACATCGCGCCCACACAGTCACCTTTGTACATCTTTTATTTTTATTCATTGTATTGTTTTGGTTTTTCTTTTGTACAATAAAGTGTTTACATACATAAGAATCAGAATCAGAATAATCTTTATTCAAGTAGGTTTACAAATAATAAACTCTTTTGAAACGTCATTGTAGCGACTTAGCCTAAATTGACTGCAGGTTCAAATCGCGACCGATCAGAGAAGAACCTGTAAGAAACTCTGTCGGATGTCTTTTTTTTTTCGACGTTCGCAACCTTTTGTCGTAAGGACTAAACATTTTATTACAAGCAATTCAGTCCCAAGCATTGTTATCATTAATATAGTCTTTAATACTATAATATGCTTTAGAAATACATACAGTCACATACCTACTCACACATGCATACATGCACTCACAAACTACACACACTACACACACTATCACATCGCATGGCACTTTTCTCTTTCTCTTTTAACTTCTTCAACCAAATGTTTTCATTTGTAATGTATTCCTTCTTTTATCTTTTTGAAGCATGAAATGTTTTATTGTACTTTTTTTTAAAATATATTTACCTAGTTTACTGTATCATCAACACTTTGTATCAGTTTGCGACCGTCCCGCCTCTAGGGACCAGTCTGAAAACCAGCGCCGGGCGTATCTGCCTAGCACATGCTGAGATTGGGACCCTTTGCTCAACCTGGCTTAGATACTATACATTTTTATTTTATTTTTTTCTCATGTACTAACTTGTTTTTATTTATTATCGATTCATTTATACTTGCTAAATTTAAGGTTGTGGCAA
The DNA here is from genome assembly GCA_949316455.1 of Acleris holmiana. Classification (NCBI taxonomy): domain Eukaryota; kingdom Metazoa; phylum Arthropoda; class Insecta; order Lepidoptera; family Tortricidae; genus Acleris; species Acleris holmiana. The sequence continues at coordinate 12,169,050 of OX438784.1, forward strand.
TAAAGATTATTCTTATTTTTATTCTTCTTCTTCTTAAACGATTCAGGAAACCGCAATGTGGTCAAACCGAAATTCATTTTTGTAAGGAAACCCTTTCAGTGGTTAAAATACAGTCATAATCAGTCTGTCGTAGCCCTTAGAATTACTAACGGCTAACCATTTATCATAGATATACCATTCTGTCGAAGAGGAAGGTAGAGCATGGTACGGTCGACCTTAGAAGTAGTTGCACATTTTAGTCCCTTGTCACTTTAACGTCATGTTTGAACTGCGGCACTAATCTGTAAAAATCGTTACAGCGACAAGGTACTTATGTGTGCCGCTACTAAGGCCGACGGTAGTACTATTTTACAATCCATTGCACTCTGAATACAACCTTAATGTATTCATCGCTCGGATACCAAATTTAAGCAAATAAAGGTTATTTATGATTCAGCGGAATTGCTTTCAATCCTATAAACTACTTCTAGTATCTAGTTTGTGGCCGATTATTCAAGAATGGGTGTATATTTTAGGTAAAAGTAGCTATATTAAAACGGCATTTAGATCACCAATTAATTTGGTAATAAATAACGTGCTATCCTATCCTCGTGTGTTATCATTGTGTGGCTGATTTCAGAATTGTATGTAGGTACAAGTCGAGTTCATAAATATGTATCCACTTTTGCACCTTATTTCAATGGGATAAAGGCCAAAAGTTAATACATATCTGAGAACTCGGCTGTAATAGGTACATAACATCACTAGCGTTGAAAAAGTCCGGAAAAAACCCGTTTTCTTCGGATTTTGATAGAAAAAGATCAATGTAATTTTCTACTCTTATCTTTCGGTTTAATTTGCACCTTCAAAGGGGCGGCATAGACGACATGGAGGCAGAAACAATTGAAATAAGAAGAATCACTAAGCGAGAGTTTACAGTGGTAAAAAAGTTTAATTTCAAAAACTCAAGGAAAAGCATTAGATTTTTTCCGGAATTTTCAACGCTACATCACGCCTTCATTCCCAGAGTGACAAGGCAAAGCTACAAAATTACCAACCACTCAAAAATAAACTTGTTGATAATTCTGTAACCACATTTTGCACAATCAGGCTAAGATGTTTAGAGCCCTTTCACACTAGCTTTTTTGTCGGCGGTTTCTCAGCGAAGCGGGAACGCTGCGAGCACTCGACGGAAACGCGGCGTGATTATGATAAGAATGCAAAACGCGACGTGCACGAGGCCGTGCCGCAGCGGATAAAAAACCGCGACGTGCATGACGCGTTGTGCAGTTCTTATAATAATCACGCCGCGTTTCGGTCGCGTGCTCGCAGCGTTCCTGTCGCGTTCCCGCTCCGCCGAGAAACCGCCGGCAAAAACGCTAGTGTGAACAAGCTTTTACCAGATTATGGCATAAAAAAGTGCATTTGCCGGCGAGGTTAGCCTGGTTAAGTAGGTAGTGGCTTATTGTAGGCTTGAATTCCTGGTAAGGGCAAATGTTTTGTGTGATGAGCGCGAGTATTCTGTTCTTGAGTCTTAGACGCATTCTACAATGTATCAAAGTGTGTCTTTCTCACATACAACAAGCCTAAACCTATGTTTATGTGTGTGAAATTGTCCCTTAACATTAATTTATTTTACAGCCACTTGAAATAACGAACGAATAGAATAACGTTTGATATTTTTTGTTAAATTTTGTTCGGACCTATTCTCTCTTTTGTTATGTTTTTTGCCTGCATTTTTTTGTGTTTACTTTCCATGCTGTAATTGTTGTATGTGGTGTTCAATAAACAGTATTTGTACTGTATTTAATTTCATAAATTTATATTTGTTTTTAGCGCCCTTGACAAAGTCTGTTATGTCTCTGATACCTAATCAACCTGCAAAAGGCCAACCAAAACCTAATCCCAGTTAATCAAACTTGAAAGAGGGTCTAACCGGCTGTCAAAAGAAAACTCAAGTGAAATGTTAATTCCGGTCTTAGTTGGTTTAGTGATAACGCCCAATAACGGAGTAATGTTGAAGCTAGGATTAGTCAAAGTGATCGGAGTGCGGAGGTCCGATAAAGTTGTCGTGTGAAGCTTAACGAATCTGCTATGATTAATTGCTGGGTAACTGACGGTTAAAGATAAGTTTATCGTACAGTGATATTTGCTTTCTTTTTTTTACTTGCACTAGGTAAAGAATGGATAAGACGGATAAAATACCTTTTCACGCGAAACCTATTCTGCAATCCCTCTGTTATTTATTCCGTATGTTTCTGTCATGCTGACAACATCTGAAATAATAATCACTACATAGTATAAAACAAAGTAGCTTTTTCTGTGCCTATATCCCTATGTATGCTTAAATCTTTAAAACTACGCAACGGATTTTGATGCGGTTTTTTTAATAGATAGAGTGATTAAAGAGGAAGGTTTATATGTATAATACTTTAATCCGGAGCGAAGCGAGGGCTGGTCGCTAGTCTAATATATAAAATTCTCGTGTCACGGTGTACGTTATTGAACTCCTCTGAAACGGCTCGACCGATTTTTATGAAATTTTATATGCATATTCAGTAAGTCTGAGAATCGGCTACTATCTATTTTTCATAACCCTAAGTGTCAAAAAAAATTACAGCGGGCGAAGCCGCTGGCGGGTCGCTAGTTTGTTTATAATATTTATTAGTGTTTGTCTGTATGTATATATTCAAGTATCTTTATCTATCGACCTTTTTAAAGGAATTCTGGCCGAGGGGTGTCATGTTTCGGCGGTATAATGTGTTTGGTTAACCTCTATGGTTTTGTTTGTTTTTTTCATGCTTGACGGATCTGGTCAACAGACTTGTCGTTTCTATATGGTTTTGATTATTTGCAATAAACCTGATTTAAATCCTAACCGAGTTCGTAATTAAACATGGTGACAGCGGTTTAAAAAAAATATGACCGATTCAAAAACCACGACCCCGGCGCCCGCCGGTGAATTCCCGGTGCTAACACCCCCGACGTTCTCGGGTAAGGCCGAAGATTGGACAGCGTTTAGTAAACGTTTCGAATGGTATCGACAAGCCTCGGGCTTAGCTACTCATTCACAGCCCAGGCAGGTTAGTACACTAATGTACATTCTTGGCGAAAAAGCCGATCACCTACTAACGTCGTTTAAACTTACCGACGAAGACAAACTTCAGTATGACAAAATCCACAAAGAATTTACTATGTACTACACTGGGGCACAAAGCAAGATACACGCGCGAGCGAAATTTAACAAACTATGCCAAGAACATGATGAGAGAATTGACGATTTTATAGCACGTGTATACTCGGCAGCAGAAGGATGTATCTACCCGGAAAGTATTAAAGACGAACTCATAAGAGACAGGATTATCGTTGGGTTAAACGATACGAAACTTTCCAACACCCTACAACTTGACCCACATATAACTCTAAACACCGTTATCACGAAATCGAAACAAGCAGAAGAAGTTTTGCGCCAACAAAGCTCAGTAAGGCCGGGCACTTCACATGAAGAGATCAGCGCGGTGCAAGGAAATAAGACACGCACTTACTTCAAACCACCCAATAGCAATGAACAACGTTCATTCATGAAATCGTGTGGCAACTGCGGCAAAAGTCCCTCACATCCATTCTCGGTATGTCCTGCGAAGAATAGCACATGCACAAGATGCAGGCGGCGCGGCCACTGGGCGCAGCGGTGTCGATCCGGGAAATCCGTAAATGAGATAGAAGAGTCTCAACACGACCAAGACCTAACCAAAGACCTATTCTTAGGAACGGTAGGAAACGGTGATTATGCTGATGACCAGTATGATTATGTTCTCAACAACGACCCATGGCGGGTTAGTCTCCGGGTTGACGATAATGAAATGAACTTCAAGATTGATTCGGGTGCAGATGTCACCGCCATCGGGGAAACTCATTTTAAAAAGCTTAAGAATGTTACTTTGATGCCAACAAATTCTAAGCTCCGAGCTGCCGCTCAGGGTGAGCTCCTAGTCAAAGGGATGTTCAAAGCGGAAATTATTTGGAAAAATAAAATAATTAACTCAGAAGTGTTCGTTATTAAGAAATTAGACCAACCATTATTGGGTAAGCCAGCCATTGAAGCATTGGGTCTAATAAATCGCATTGACTGCGTATCTCACTCTCTATATGTTGTGAAAGAAGCTGATTCTCAAGAGTTTGACCCCTTACATGATTTTCCTGAATTGTTTCAAGGCCTTGGAAAGCTGAAGGGTGAATATAAAATTTGTACAGTCCCAAACGCTAAACCCTTCGCGATCGTTTGCCCAAGGCGAGTCGCAATACCGTTGTATGACGCCTTGAAGAAAGAATTACAGGTTCTACAAGAGCAAAATGTAATTTTTCCAATCGAGAAGCCAACAGAATATTGCGCTGGTATCGTCGTGAGACCGAAGGATGACGGAAATATAAGGCTTTGCGTAGACTATACAGAGCTGAATAAAAATATTTACAGAGCAAGGTTGCAATTGCCTTCTGTTGACGAATGCTTAGCGCAAATAGGGGGTGCGCGATATTACTCAAAATTAGACGCTAACAAGGGCTACTTTCAATTACCTTTGGAAGCGAAATCTAGACTCCTCACTACATTTTTGACACCGTTCGGCCGGTTCGCATTTAACAGAATGCCCATGGGAATAGCGTGTGCCAGTGAAGTTTTTCAAAAGAAAATGCAGAATATGATTGAAGGTATCGAAGGAGTCATTTGCTGTCAAGATGACATCTTGATAACTGGCAGAACCTTGAAAGAACACGATTCCCGATTAAAACAAGTACTTAGACGGATGTCCGATGAGGGAATAACGCTTAATAAAAATAAATGTCAATTTCGAGCACAACAATGTACATTCTTAGGACATCTGATTACAAAGGATGGGATAAAGCCTTGCCCAGATAAAGTTGATGCTATTCTGAATATGCCGAATCCAAAGGATATTTCAACTGTACGTAGTCTTTTAGGGATGATTCATTACCATCTTAAATTCCTTCCGAATTTGGCTTCTATCACCAAACCATTACGTGACCTAATAAAAGTCAAAGATCGCATGAAGAATGATCATAGCATCATATGGACGAAAGAATGTGAAGACTCTCTAAACCTCATTAAAGAAAATTTGACGAAGCCCACATCTTTAGCTTTATTTGACCCGAAAAAGAAGATAAGGGTCTCGGCAGATGCAAGTTCCTACGGTTTAGGTGGCCTCACAGAGCAATACGAACCTGGACAGGGAATTTGGAAACCCATCAGCTTTGCATCTCGTGCTCTGACTCCAGCAGAAAAGAATTATGCTCAGTTGGATAAAGAAGCTCTAGCATTGACGTGGGCTTGTGAAAAGTTTTCAATGTACCTTATAGGTCTACCTGGGTTTGAACTGCGGACGGATCATCAACCTTTGGTCAAGATTCTTAATGACAAGCCCATTGCCGATCTGAATGCACGTATGCAGAGGTTTCGTGTTCGATTAGCCCGTTTCACATATAGAATTATCCACGTTCCGGGGAAGTATTTACACTCCGCTGACCTACTCTCTCGGGCACCGTTACCTTTTCCTCAGTCGATAGCCGATGAAGCTGAAGAAGCAGAAGTCATGATGGCGATTCAAACTCAAATAAAATCGCTCCCAATGTCAGACTGCCTGCTTGAGGAAGTTCGCAAAGGTCAGGAAGAAGATGATGTTTGCTATATTATAAAGGAATACATAAAATATGGCTGGCCAGATAAGAGAATACTAGACAAAGACTTGCAACCATTCTACCCGTATAGGGGGGAATTGGGATTACAGGAAAATCTTATCATGAGAGGTCACAGATTATTTGTTCCAAAGAAATTACAAAAAGATTTTCTGCAGCGATTGCACCAGGGCCATCTCGGAGTAGAGAAATGTCGCCGACGCGCCCGTGAATCCGTATGGTGGCCTGGGGTATCCAGTACTATAAGAACGATGGTTCAACAGTGCCCGGACTGTATCGAACATAGAAGAAATCCTGTTGAACCTCTCATAACATCAGATATTGCGAAATATCCTTGGGAAATGGTAGCGATTGATTTATTTACTGCGAAACAAAAGGAGTACTTAGCAGTTATTGATTATTACTCTAGATTTCCTGAGTTAGTTACTTTGACTACGACAACGTCATCAGCTGTCATTTCGCATCTAAAGGTCATATTTGCCAGATATGGAGTCCCGAGGATAGTGCGAACTGACAATGGACCTCAGTTTAATTCGGCTGAGTTCAATATATTTGCGAAAGATTGGGGTTTCACGCATAACACCAGCAGTCCTCATGCATCATGGAGTAATGGTATGGCAGAAGCAGGAGTAAAGATTTTAAAAAATATAGTCCTTAAATGTGAAGAGCCAATTTTAGGACTGATGGCCTACAGAAGTGCTCCGGGTGAAAATGGATATAGCCCTGCGCAATTGTTATTTGGTCGTAGGATCCGCACTAATATCCCAACGATATCAGACCACCTTATTCCAAAATGTCCAGATCTTAAAATCATCGATGAAAAGGAACAGAAAATGAAAAACAGGATGAAATTAAATTATGACAAAAGACACAATGTTAAATGTTTATCTGATTTGCCACCTGGCAGTAGAGTGTGGGACTCGATTTTAAGCTCTTATGCTACAGTATTGTGGAATGAACCCAGAAGCTACAATTTAAAAACTGAAAAAGGGAACATCATACGCCGGAACAGAAGACATTTGATTCCCGCCGGTGAGGCAGATCTTAACACAGGATCTCGTGATTCATCGATAATCGAGTACGACTGTCAAGAAGGAGAGACGCTCGAAGAGGCTAGAGACTCGTCGACCTCGTTTCACGACTGTGAAGAGTGTCAAGACAACGACCAACCGGCGGCGCCAGAGCCTTACAGATCGCGGTTCGGTCGATGCGTCCGGCCGCCACAGAGACTCGACATTTAGCATCGCTTTAATATTTTTATTTTATCCAAAGATAGGATGTTTGGTTAACCTCTATGGTTTTGTTTGTTTTTTTCATGCTTGACGGATCTGGTCAACAGACTTGTCGTTTCTATATGGTTTTGATTATTTGCAATAAACCTGATTTAAATCCTAACCGAGTTCGTAATTAAACATAATGTCCGCCGGCTAGCTGACACTGCGAAAGTATTTTAATAGTTGTGTTTCTTTTAAGTTGTATGTTATGTTTGTTAGTCTATAAGGTAGGTATTTGTAAATATGGGCCTTGTAGTCTGAAATAAAGTTATTATATTCTATTCTATAATTATAGTACAAGCCTAGAGCTTAGTTTGGGACTAGGTCAATTTGTGTGACATTGTCCCTTGACTTTTATTTTTTTCATTTATCTGAGTGTTGTCTGTGTCATCGCTGCTTCCAAACGGAAGTTTAGTTAAGCCGCTTAAGAGTTACCAGCTTTAAAAGAAGGGGTTGCGATAAGATTGGGGTTTTTATCTATTTATTGGTTAGCCTTTGACCGCTTCCATACTTTTCTTCTCTGTACCCTTCACTCTCTTTAACATTCACTATGTGTTTGTAAAGGACGGCGATATCGTATTAATGCCGCAACAAGGGTGTTTTTGTTTTGTTTACCTTATACTAAATTGTATGAGACCTTACAAAGTATCACGTATTACACGCGATGTTGGATTGATGAGGGTTTAAGTTAGTTTACGGGTAATTTGAACTGGTAATTTGGTTTTACTTTTGACCACGTGCCGGGTGTTATTTTGGTGGCAATTATGTGTTATGCGGCAAAGTAAAGTAAGTTCTTCTTCTTACCTGAGCGTCGGGGGAGTTTCATTTTTAGGACCTGTATGGTTCCATACAGGTCCTAAAAATGACACTCCCTCGGCACTGTATAGTTCTATGTTCCCTCGTGGAGGCTGGATGGATGGGCCGATTTCAACAAGCGAGGTGTCGTTAGATTCGTAAACGTTGCGAGTGTCACTGGGTACTTAAATTATAACAAAACAATTTATGGCAAAATATAAATCTATGAATGGTAGGTAACTAACATATATAGACGACATAATTAAAATATGCAGTGTGGAATGAAGGCGTGATGTATATGATAAACATACTTATACTCGTTTAGGTTGCGGTCATGAGTATAGTTTAAAAAAAATGGCAAGGTGAAGGTACACGAGCACTCAGGCCACCCGATGGTAAGCGAAATCTGAATTATTTAGGGTATAATCTCAAAACTGCAGTCCTAAGACCAGAACGCGCTACCAACCCTGAGGACTAATGGAATGCCCCTATGGTAGTAATTTCACCGTTTGTTTTATCCCCACACCGGAACACGGATAGCGGAGGTAGGTGGTAGTGATCCGGAGGAACCCTTCCGGTCCTACCAACACTAAAACTTACACTACACTAGTTTCAATAGAAAGTGAAATAAAACCAGGCAAGAGCGTGTCGGACTACGCGCAGTATAGGGTTCCGAAGCCGTGAAGTACTACAAACATAAAAATCAACAAGAAATAACAAATTTTCTGTTTAAAGTCATTTGGTGCCGTCTTAGTTGATTTTAGTAGGTATAAACACTTTAATCGCCTATATCTCAAGAACCAATGATGTCTACTTAGTCGTGACAGTTTTCCTTTTAAATTCGTTATATCTCACTTAAGTTTTTTTCATGATTTTTAGTATTTGTTTTAGCTGTAGGGGAGGGGGGGGGGGGGCGGCACTTGACTCTAACAAAAATTAGCGCTGTAAACCTTAATGTTTCATAAACGGATCACTTAACTTAGTTTTAACACACCCGTAATATTTTTGAATGACCTATAAACGACACCACACACTATGGGGTAGTCGAGAAAACAACATTTTATTTTACCACTTTGTTGTCGTGACTAATGTATGACTAATGTATATCCATGCCAAATTACAGCTTTCTAGTACTAAGAGTCTGAGCTGGGCTGCGGACGGACGGACATGGCGAAACTATTACGTTCCTAGTTTGACTACGGAACCCTAATGAAAATGAAGTCAACACGCGTTAAGAGGGTGCCTTCATTACTTTTGTTGTGTTTTCTAATAAACTAAAGTATTATCATGAAATCTAAGAGCACTTTACTGTTGGACAAAATACACAATTTATGGAGAATAATTGAACTATGAGACTTAGCGGAAAAAAGTGGCCACCTTTTTACCAACTTCACGAAGATTAAAGGTTATTAAACTGTGTCACGTATACATTTGCACAACAATAAAGCGCTCTTTGATTTTAAAATAATAATTTAGTTTGTTAGAAAACACATTAAAAGTAACCAGGGCGCCCTCTTAAAAAGTAACATCCTTCAGAAGCTTCGTTACATTTTATGCATCATTGATTGCAATCAGTAACCCGATATTCGGTTTAACAGCGAGTGATGCCGCCGGGAATCCAAGGGTTATCTAGGCTCTCCGCTGCACGCCGCTGGAGCCCTGACCTACTTTCTGCGAAAAATCCACGTAATATACTGTTGAATATTTACGCTTAGACTAACCTCATGTGACTCACGGGTCCGCTAGTGTATTGGGCTGATTTTCTACAAGATATTTCCTATGGCATTTAGGCCTTGCAGTACTGTTAGGCGATGGGCTTGCAACCTGTCACTAATTAATACACTGGTAAACATCTTAGCCTGTTTGTGCAAAATGTGGTTATAGGATTACCAACAAGTCCTTTTAGAGTTGTTGGTATTTCTGTAGCTCTGCCTACCCCACTCTGGGAATGAAGGCGTGATGTTATGTATGTATGTATTTATTTCCTATGATGTATTTCCGCATTGTCAACATTTGGATAACTCTCATGTAGTTGACAGTAATGGTGGCCTAATTAAAAACAATTCTTAAACACGTCAAAGATTGTGAGGCTGACAATTTCCATACAAAATGCAATAACGTTTCTCTCCACTTAAACCTACCCCGACTCGGACGATTTTTTAATATGTTGTAGATATTATGAAAAACTATTTGCACGTTTTCCTTTACAACAAAGAGAAAAAATAAGGAAATGTACAAACCTTGTTTTTTGACGACACTTTGGCCTAGTTGGGAGTGACCCAGCCTCCGAAGTCAGCGGTCCCGGGTTCAAATTCTCCCAGTAAGGGCAGATATTTGTGTGGTTCTTGAGTCTTGGATGTTTTCTATGTATTTAAGTATTTATTTCTATATGTAAGTATGTTACCCCTAGTACAAGCTTTGAGCTTAGTTTGGGACTAGCTCAATTTGTGTGACATTGTCCCCTGATATTTATTATTTATTATAAGAACTAGAACATATTCAAAAGTTGCGGAAATCGGACTTGATTAAGGGGTGAGAAACGTTATCGCGTGAAGCTTTTGTATGGGAACTTTCTGACAACTACACGATTTAAGCGTCGCGTCACAAGTCTCTTAAGCCGTAAACGTGACGCATACACACACGTACATAGACATGTACAGAGTAAAACTATATTGCCTTTAAGTGTTATGGTTGTTTTTATTTCCACCGGCATTATTGTCAAGTAAATAAGAGCTATCTTAACGTTTACAATACGATAGCATGCAAAGGCAGTATGGTTTTACAGAGTGGAATAAATGACCAGGATTATTACAGGATAATAATAAATAAAAAACCGGGCAAGATCATGTCGGACCATGCTCGTTATAGGGTTCCGAAGCCGTTAAGTACCTACTACATACATAAAAATCAACAAGTAATAACTAATTTTCTATTTTAAGTCAATTGGTGCCAAAAGATGATTTTAGTAGGTAGAAACACTTTAATCGCCTGTATCTCAAGAACCAATGATGTCTACTTAGTTATGATAGTTTTCCTTTAAAATTCGTTATATGTCCTTTCATTTAAGATTTTTTTCTGAGTTTTTGCATTTATAGTTTTGGCTGTATTGGGGGAAGCGAACGACGACGACGACACTTGAGTCTAACAAAAATTAGCGCTTTAACGCTTAATATTTTATAAACGGTTATTACAATCCCGTAATATTTTTTAAAGACCTATCCAACAATACCCCACACGATGGGGTAGACGCCAAAAAAAAATACATCCCCATGTATCGTGTAGGGGAGAGGATCTACCCTTACCGGGATTAGAACCCGGGACCGCTAGCTCCGTAGTCAGGGTGACTATCAACTAGGTCAACGCGTCGCCAAAAGGATGATTAAGACACACTAAATTCAAAAACTCGCATGCTCCACTTGTCTTTTTTGTGTTAACCTTCTCAATGCTATGCTAAATACAAAAGTTGTCACTTCACACGCCATCAAATTTACCGCATAGACAATTAGGTTTATTTTCCACTGTCAACCATGACGAATTAGTCGTTGGCGTTGAACCTGCGGTGCTGATACTTATATGAGATTTATGACCAAATGCCGGATTGATGAGGACAAAAGAACCACTGCTAGTGATTCATTAAATATTGACTAAGTTTATCGACGTCGATAAGAACAAATAACAATTGATTCACTAGCACTGGTACATTTTTGCCCCTGTCAATCCAGTGTTTGTATATGATATAAGTCGTTGGCGTCAAAAAGTGTTTTTATTAAATATGCAGACGAAAATATAAGGAGAAAAGAATAATATAGAAGATGCAGTCGGGTCGGGCTAGAGGTTGCGTGTTTGAGGAATGCTATAAGTTTGATTCTGTCAGCCTGTGCCTTTGGAGGTCCTAAACAGAATGACACATTTTTAATGCCTTTCTTATAAATTTAAAGCTGGTTGTAAAAGGGATAAATTTTAGCTAAGTTTGGTGAACATCGGTTGGGAGGTTCAAAGGAAACCTTATCGGGTGTTTTATTTACCTAATTTACTCGAAACATGGGTAATTATTGCGTATTCTTTCCAAATTTCTCTTTCGCCATAAAGTTTATTTAAGGGTTCCGTACCTCGAAAGGAAATAACAGAACCTTTATAGGATCACTTTGTTGTCCGTCCGCCCGTCTTTCTGTCAAGACTACAGGGTATCTAGTTCAAATTAAAACCGTAATTACTCAGGTTAATGGCCGTTTTTCAAAAAAAGTGTACATCGTTAAGGACGAAAATTAAGAAACTTGAACTTTTCCATTTATTTACGAAAATTTACGTATCTAAATATATGTAAGTAATTTTCGGAACGAAATGGAAACGTTAAAATTTCTTAATTTTTGTGCTTAACGATGTGCACTTTTTTAAAATTAGATTAGATTAGATTATTTATTGCTCAAAGTAATGTTACAGCTTAAATTGTACAGCATGTCAAATTATTATAAATTACATTGAGGTCGTCAGATTTACAAATAAAAATATAAAAGCATTAAGAAATTACTTAAAACTTAAAACAATAAAATACAAGTGATGTCATGATAATAGTAAAACAATTAAAATAACTAATTAGAACGTAAAGAAATACCTAATAGAAAAATAAAATATAAAAAGTCAGAACCAAAATGTACATGTCAAGATCCATATAGTCATTTACTAAGTATAGTGGATTTTCAAACAAAAGATTTCTCAGCCGGCGTCTAAATGTTTCGTCAGATGGTTCGTGTTTGAGTTCGAAAAGCTCTTATAGTCCCTTGAAGAAAAGATACGCCGTTTATGCCACAAAATACTTACATTTTACACTTAAGGCAATCAAAATTCATAGGGTTCTTCCCGTAGACCTAGAATTCTGAAATTTGGCAAAAAGGAATATTTTACAACAAAAATTAAGGAATAATCCGAAAAAAGTTAACTTGTTGCTCCATCATATTATAAAATAAAAAATAAAAAATTGCGATTGCAAACCTATTTGCAGTTGGTAAACTAATCGCGACCTATGTCGATGTATGGAGACAACCACAAAGGTAAGTTTGTCCCTCAACACAACTTCACATTCTTATAAGTTGGAACTCACTCTCAGTGTGCGACCTGACTCTCACTTGACCAGCATTTATGTAGTCACAAGTCGACCCCAACTTAATCAATGAAAAAAGCAGTATTGGTAACGCGGGCATAAAAACAGGTTTTTTTTAAATACAAAATTAACCAAAAATATTTCTGACAAACGGCAGATTGCTATATTGGACAGCTGTTACCCACTACCTATCTCTGACGCAACAACTTAAGCTTGCCTCATTCTTGCTTAATCCGCAATTTCATCCAGTTTTCAAGAAACAAGAGTTAGTAGTTTCTTTGAGGGCGCTATTCAAGGAATGCCAAACCGCCATTCTCCTTTTTTAGGGTTCCGTAGTCAATATTTTTATTCGGGTATCTCCCAAATAAATAAAGGAAGTGCAAAATACAATTTAGGCAACCGTTTAGGAAATATTGAAAGTCAAAAAGTGTAATTTTTGCTAGAGTCACCGGTCCCCCCATACAGCCAAAACTGCTAGTAATTGTGAAAAACATCTTAAATTAAAGAATATGTAACAAATTTTAAAGGAAAACTATCACGACTAAGTGGACATCATTGGTTCTTGAGATACAGGCGATTAAAGTGTTTATACCTACTAAAATCATCTTTTGGCACCAATTGACTTAAAATAGAAAATTAGTTATTACTTGTTGATTTTTATGTTTGTAGTTGTAGTAATGGCTTCGGAACCCTACACTGAGCATGGTCCGACATGCTCTTGCCTGGTCTTATTTTAAATGTCTGACCAAACAAGTTTAAAACTAGAACGGTTATACTCTAGGAGACAGCGACATTAAAGTTAAATATGCTTTGGCAGATAATTTACGTTTTTACTTGGTACCTACTGAATATTTTCTTAATGCCTGAAAAGTAGGACATCCTAGAATAAGCACAAATGTAATAATATCAGTTGGAATTGACGTTAGTGTCACGTTACTATCTCGGTGGCTTACGACAATTCCATACATTTATCAATCGAAACATAATCGCTAACGATTGTCGAATGCAACTTGTCTAGCACCACTGTGTATACAAAAGTTAAGATGTGAACAATATCATTAAGTTTTTTTAATAATAAAGTAATTATTAGTTACTACATTGTCATACATCACGCCATCATTCCCAGAGTGGGGTAGGCAGAGCTACAGAAATACCAACGACTCTAAAAATACTTGTTTGTAATTCTGTAACCACATTTTGCACAATCAGGCCAAGAAATTTACTAGTGTATTAGTGACAGGTTGTAAGCCCATCGCCTAACAGTACTATAAGTCCTTATTCCCTTAGTCAACTCTTACGACGTCATAAGTGACATTATTAGTTACTAGTTTTCTAGAATACAATACTAGTCTCTGCTTCCTATTCCATTAGCATCGGTCCTGAAACTTAAATATAGAGAACTTAAAATGGAATTTGTCACTCTAGAAGGAAATCTATTACGCGCTCGCATCCGACGGAATGAAATGTAAATCTGAAGCAAAGGCAGAAGCAGTTCTGCATTTGCTTCAGTATTCTAATCGATACTACTTTATTACCTCCCCTCCTCTTTATTTTTTTAAACTTCTCCTTGAGCACTTTTTGTCGCAGTCTTAATTGTATTGTCTCAGCACATTTCTCTCATTATGCATTTCTGTCGTGTGGCTGTTTTTTTCCCTGATGTGGATGTATTGACATTTATGTATGTATTTATTTATTACTATCTATTTATTCATGTAAGTCATTATAATGTATTAGTTTGTATTAATATATATTTGATTATCTATTTATTAGTTTGGTAAGCGTGTATTTATAGGTATATTGTATTTTATAGCTAGCATAGTTCCTTGTAATTGTTCGAAATTGGTCTGCACCACCTACCGTGTAAATTGTTTTAACTTGCACCTTATCCCTTCTAAGGTTGTCTGGAAGAGATCGCTAATCAGCGATAAGACCGCCTGTTGTTTACCTGGGTCTTCTAAATTGTGAAAATTCTGTGTAATGTTTTTGTTTGGTGGACAATAAAGTGTTTTGTATTGTATTGTATTGTACCTGCTGACTTTACAATGTGTGTTACGATTAACATTGTAAAAATACAAACATATACATACCTTCACGCCTGTCTCCTAATTGGGGTAGGCAGAGACCATGGAGCGCCAGGTGCCCCGGGAACCGATTTTTGACTGTCGAGCGTTCGAAAGTTTCAATCGAAAGTAACCAAAAACAATAAAATGGTATTTTTGACTTGCGAGCGATAGAAAATATGAACACGAGTGGTCCGTAGCATTCGTTTTGAATTCTATCAATAGAAAGTATCATTTGACATCTGTCAAACCTGTTAATACTAAAACAATTCATATTGTTATAATACTTATAGCAAAATTAGCGACATAAATAAAACATTACAATAGGTATGGCAAGTCTGGAGGAGTATTTAATTTGAGTAAATAATAATGAAGAAGAAGAAGATGAATTTGTGCCTGCGCAACCGCCGCGTTTTCGGCTAGCGGAATTAGGAAACGAGCCATTTCTCGAAAGCGAAAATAAATTTAAGAAGAATTACAGATTAAGTAAAAGCCTATGCAGATATTTAATTCATAAGTTAAGGCCGTTTGTCTCGGATGCTCAACGACCATGTGATTTAAGTATTAACGCAAAGGTAAGTTAATTAGTTTAGTGTGATTATTATGGATACAACATAAAGTTTTTGCAATTATGTTACAAAACAATTGCATTTTCTAACCAGTTACCATTAAATCTAGAAAAGAAAGAAAGAAACCTAGCAATGACATAGACATCCACAGACGAGGAAGCGTTTCATTTAACCTAAATTTATAACCAGTCAAGAATTTGTAAAATATCGTAATAAATCTCACTCGCACTTAAATAATAATTAACTTGTTATAATTTCAACTTTTGATAGTTTCACACATTTATTCGCATTCAAAATATGAATTACAAAAAACCGGTAAAACATCGACTTACTGCGTATAATGAAACGCGTTCCAAATTAACAGTACTATTTAGTCAATCCCTCAGTTTCGAGTGAGAATCTCAAAAATATGGAATTTGGTACCATTCGAAAATAAAGCGTGAAAGATTGTCGCATTCGAATATTTTCTACTGCTGGGTTTTGAAATCGAACGCTCTAAAGTCAAAAATCGGTTCCCCGGTCTCAACATACAACTGTCGCTTCCTCTACATTCATCAACCTCTTCATGCACGTAGAGTCAAGGACTTTAATTGTTGCCTCTATGGAACCCTGTCATAATGACAGCGTCAAACCACATGAAAGAAAGCTGAAATTTATGATTAACGCTGTCATTATGACAGGGTTCCATGGCGTAACAATTAAAGTCCTTGACTTGATTTCTGTTGCTTTTGATTTGGCCCTTATTCAGTACATCGTGATTCTGATCACTGTATGTGCGTCTAAAGCGTCCCCTACCGAGAACTCCACTCACTTTCGCCCGCCACACCTCTTTCGTAACTCTTCTTTCATCCATCTTTTCTAAATGACCAAACCATCTTCGCTTACTCTTCTCGATACGTAAATACCTATATAACTCCTTCTCCGACGTTGCTGTGCCCGACAGGGTTCATAATGCTCATACATTTACTGGATTCCAAGGGGAAGAGATACTGCACGGTAAAAACTTTCGCCTTAGACGTGTTGCCGTATTGTCAACGTTTTGATAACTCTTGTTTAAACACATCAAACGCAATATCGTTAATAACTCGCTATAATAACCTAGTCGAATAAAGGCCCTGTAGACAAGGCCCTGAATTGCAATAAAGTATTGAGTGTTAAGTACGTTGATGTCATCGTATTACTTTTAATCCAGTCGCCATTACAGTCAAGTAAAAAGTTATCATCACGTGGACAGTACGATGACAATTCAAAAACAATATGGATTTACCAAGTAGAATAGAGTCCCAGGTTTAACTATATCGTAGCGTCTGATGATGGTTCTGTCAATATTGACTGAAACAAGACAGTAATCAACATATTGAAATTGTGTTGGACAAGCAATCGTAGCCCGAGAGGCAAGTTCGACTCAGGGCAAATTTTATCTACAATTGATTAGGGCTTTTAGTACTGTTAGGCAATGGGCTTGCAACCTGTCACTAATTCACTAGCCGAATTGCGCAAAATGTGGTTACAGAATTATCAAGAGTCTTATTAGAGTTGCTGGTATTTCTGTAGCTCTGCCTTTGCCTGCCTTGTTTATCGGTATTCCCGCGGAAACTGACCTATTTTTCGGGATAAAAAGTAGCCTATGACCTATGCCAGGATCTCACCTATATGTGAGCCACGTTTAATCCCAATCCGTTCAGTGGTTGAAGCGAGAAGGAGTAACACACATTAAAACAGCCAAACTTTCTTATTTATAAACTAGCTGGCCCGACAGACGTCCTGTCTTAATTATGATTCATAATTAAGACAGGACGTCTGTCGGGCCAGCTTCATAATTTATGAATATTGAATTCAAAATGGCACATTAAAAAAACTTGTCGTTTGACAGTTGGCGCCAATGATAAAATGCGCGCTGCAAAATCGTTTAAAACATATGCATTATTAAGTATTTACAAATTTATCGCTCAACTTGCATAAGAACCTTCTCCTGATAATATAACAAACACAAAAAGATAGCGAAATCGATCCAGCCGTTCACGCATGATGCCGTGACCAAGGGAAATAGGAACTCATTTTTATATACACCGTGTTTTATTTTTGAATTATTTTAACTGCGACATATTGCTTGGTAATTCCTGGTAAACCATTTTTTGTTAAATATGAAGAAAACCTGTTTCTTTTTCATACATAATAAATAAAATATTGAATTGGTCATTGTAAAAAAGTACTTATAGGTTACCTACACAAAATGAAGTGTCAAGTATGACAGGGTTTGAATTTCATCATTGAGGTAACTCAAACGAAATCACTTTTTTAATCTTCTACCCATACCCATAAATAGCGTCTTTATTCACAAAAATTAAAAAGTACCTATTGTTTGGTTATAAATACAGAATCTTTTGCATTAGTTTAACATTCGAAAATATGTGGGATACTTGGAGAAATTAACTTTATTTGCCCTAAAGAATAAATAAAAATAAAATATCACGGGACACTGTCAAACAAATTGACTTAGTCCCAAACTAAGCTCTAGGCTTGTACTATGGGTACTGGACAACGATAAACATACTTAGATAGAGAAATAAATACTTAAATACATAGAAAACAATGTTCCCTTAAAGTTTTTAAATTAGTAAATATTCATTGCACTTTAAATATCTCTGCCCGCAGTCTACCGCAGTTTCATTCCCTTTTTCCAACTGCAGGTTCAAACGTTTCAAAGATAGCTATAACGGATTTCATGCATGCAAACGTTACGCCGGTATCTCCTCCCCTGAATTATGTATAAGAGCAATTAAACTCTCAAAGCTTTGTTCCTTTGCTCACAAACGTGGTTATTGTTTTGCAGATAAATAGTGGAATAATCATTATCTGAATGTTTTGTAACTTATTTTTAAATAGTGTTTATCTGCTAATGCGTTCGCGTGGAATTTTATATTAAAAGTGTTCAGTGCACACGCCCTTTTTTTTGAAGAATAAACTTCTGTTAGAGTATTTATTTCGTTGAGTTTGCGTTTGTCTTTGTTTTTAACAGGAAAATGTTTGTGACGTATTTTAATTTCACTGAAATATTGGGTTCGCGTACTATTTTTTAAGATTAACATTTATACTGTGGTATGTGGTACTAGGGTTTACTTCTACGAATGGTTTTTAATTACAGTATCCCAATTATACATATGTATAATAACGGGTGATAACAAAAAAATGAGAATCATTTTCAGTAGTCTTAAAAAAAATATCTATTGTCATAGACAAAAAAGTTGTTCATGAGGTTATTTTTACCTCTTTTGAGATTCTTGATTTTCATTTATTTATTTTTTCAATCATTTATAATTGTCAAAATGACGTCGAAACAAGAAGCTCTGCGAAAACGCGTTGTACATTTTTATAATAAAAATATAAACATGGGGCAAAAGTACACAGTAGATCATTTTACCAAAGAAAATGTATCAGTTTTTACTATATATAGAATCGTTGCATCCTTGACGACAGCTCGCAAACGTGGTAGCGGCCGACCAGCTAAAATAATGACCAAGGGAAGACTGAAGAAACTCCATACCACTTTCAATGATAGTGATTCCATGAGCCAACGAGATGCCGCGAAAGTATTTAAATGTTCTCAACCGTACATTTGCCGGTCTTTAAAAAAGGTGGGTTTGGAGTGCCGCAAGAAGGTACGGGCACCGGAATACACCGATCAGCAAAAATCTAACATTATGTCACAATGCCGCTGGATGGTTAGAAATTACAGAGGAAAATCGTTTATTTTGGATGATGAAAGTTATTTCCCTTTGAGCAAAACCCATATACCTGGAAATGATCGGTACTATACCAGCAATATTTCAACAACACCAGACAATATAAAACACAACTATAAGCACAAGTTTGAGCAGAAAGTTATGCTTTATGTGGCTATTTCCGATAAAGGTGTGTCAAAACTGTGGTTCAAACCTAGTGGTTTAGCGGTCAATCAAAAAGTATATGAGAGTAAATGCTTGAAAAAAATACTTATACCGTTTATTCGCCAACATCACCCTGATGGAGAATATGTATTTTGGCGAGATAAGGCATCGTCGCATTACGCCAAAAAAACATTGCAATTCCTGGAATCCCATAATGTGCCATTTGTACCGAAAATCCGAAATCCCACAAACCTTCCACAATGTCGGCCTATCGAAGATTTTGTTGGTCATTTGAACAGTCTGGTTTACAAAAATAATTGGAGAGCAGAAAATTGTGCCGAACTAATTAAAAGGATCAAAACTTGTGTGCGAAAAATGGACAAAAATGCCGTCCAACGGTCTTGTTCGGGCATTATGTCAAAACTGCGTCGAACAGCTGATCACGGGTCTTATTGTAACGTTCATTGATTATTTTGTAAATAGTTAAATGTGAATTAACCTTACTATAAAACAGTTTGATAAAATGTTACATAAGTATTTTTTTACAGCTTTGCAAATAATTCTAATTAATAATTGAAAATGGCTATACTTACAAAGATGTGGCCCAAACATTAAGAGTTTCGAAATCGGTGGTACATCGAGTGGTCAAGAGGTATCGTCAGACCGGCCAGTATAGCAGACGAGCAGGTCAGGGGCGAAAACGAAAAACAACAGCAAGGGACGACCGGTTCATTGTGAACAACGTGCTCAGAAACCGAACCATGACTTCTTCCGAGGTGCGTACGAAGCTGCAAGAAGTCAGACAAGTCTCAATAAGCACAAAAACGGTAAGAAGGAGACTGAATTCAGCTGGGCTGTCATCCCGTTTGCCTGCTAGAGGCCCCCTTCTTGCCACAGGGCATAGAGTAGCTCGACTTGAATTTGCCCGATATCACGCAAATTGGGACGAGGAACACTGGAGCGAAGTCTTGTTTACCGGCGAGTCAAGATTTTGCCTGATGCCAGATGACGGAAGGGTTAAAGTGTGGAGACGACCAGGAGAAAGGTACGCTCAGTGTAACATCATTGGAAAAGAGGCATATGGTGGAGGGTCTGTAATGGTATGGGGAGGCATTTGTATGGGGGCACGTACAGAGCTTCGGGTCATAGAAAATGGGTCATTAACAGCTGCACGATACGTAACTGAGGTTTTGGAAGAAATTGTTGTGCCTTTTGCCCCGTTCATAGGAGAAAATTTTCTTTTGATGCATGATAATGCACGCCCCCATACCGCAGCTGTGGTTACCGATTATCTTCGAGACGTTCAGATCAATGTTATGAGGTGGCCAGCACGTTCGCCGGATTTAAATCCGATAGAACATGTCTAGGACAAGTTGGGCAGACAAATTAAAAAAAGAAATCCTGCCCCCACTAACTTGAGGGACCTAAAAAACGCATTAATGGAAGAATGGGAAGAAATTCCCCAAGATTTCATTGATAATCTGATCAGAAGTATGCCGCGGAGAATGGAAGCAGCTCGAAGAGCTAGAGGGGGCAACACTAAATACTGATGGATAACTCACAAAACAGCGATCAAGAAAAAGATAAGAAAAAAAAGGAAAATTTAATTAAATTCTTAAATGTTAATTTCATTTACAATTTCTTTAGACGGGTTGTTTTCTAAAACTGGTATTAATTTTACATTTGATTTTGTGTTTTTGATTTTAAACTGATCAGTTACAGCTACTAATAATATTATTAAAGTTAGTTGTTAAGAATTTTTCATGATAGTTTCATTTTATTGAATCTTTTTTTTGCGTTCCCCTAATTTTGTCCATGAGTGTATTTATGTGATGAGCGCGAGAATGCCGAGAAAATATCAATTGAAAAAAACAAAAAGTGAACATTATGGTATGTATCCTGTGGTGCACTCTGTCAAGGGTTTAAGGATAAAACATTGAAAAAATGCGAATACAAAATAATTATTAACTAGAACTTCTACCGACAACTCATTAACAGACACGGGATACATTTTTCATTCTTAATAATCTATACTCTATACCAGGGACGGCGAACCTTTTCATTTCAACGTGCCATTTTTCTAAAGAAATGTTTATTGAAGTCACAAACGTGCCATCAAATAGTTTTGACTTTGTGATTACTTTGAAAATAATAACATTAAATACTCAAAGCTCATTATTTACTACTACAAAAAATTTGGTGAATTTTGCAATGTTTCAATTTATCGCGTTATTTAAATTAAAGTAAAATTAGTATGACTTCTGTTGTTGCAGATTAGATGACAAATAACATATAATTATTAGGGTTGTAAGATGTTACTTTTAGCAGAATGCATGCTCTAACTTTATATTAAAAATACAATTATACCAACGAAATTCATTATTAAGTTGTGCGTAAACAAATTAAGCGTCAACTCATAATGTAGATTGTAGGTAGGTACGAAAACAAACGAGCGAGCAAGCGCCGCGCTTCCTACCTAAGCCACCCCGCGCACACATCATATAATACCTACTTCGCATTTTTTTTTCGTAATGCATAATTGTGATCAGTGACGTGCCTAAAATATTGTGTTGCGTGCCATTAATGGCACTAGTGCCATCGGTTTGCCATCCCTGCTCTATACTAATACATGTAACAAGCTGAAGAGTTTGTTTGTTTGCTTGAACTCGCTGATCTTAGGAACTACAAAACCAATTTAGATGAAATTTGGTATGGAGATAATTAAGGTCCCGGGGAAGGACATAAGATACTTTTTTTCCGAGGGAATAGCGTTTAACGAGGTATTTGACATAATATAGACGATATCAAATTGTGATTTAATAGTGTCGTCTACATACACATAGAGAAAACTAACTCTACGCGAACGAGTCGCGGGCCTCTTCTATATTTCTTATAAAGAAGTGACGAATAAAAGGGACCCAGCGTCCGAAATTATCTCTCATATCTCATTAATGGAAACTGCTTCAAACTTGACTTGCAAGATTCCAAGCGGACAACTTACAAACATACATACGGACAGTGCAAGTTATATAAAGCTTGTTATAAAATTAGAAAATACAACATCCAATTAGATTTTATACGGAGTTTTAAAGAACAGAAGAAATGTTAAGAATTTCACCTCAAAAAAGAGGAATCTGAATAATCCCGTGGAAAATAAGGTTCTTTCATAACTCCGGGGATATTTTGACCGCATGGAATTCCTTTGTGCTTCTTTGTGATGTTTTAATTAAAAGGTCAACAAACCCCGGGTTTACCAGTAAGTAATGTACATATTATCCCTGTAAAAACATCACTGAAAAAAGGGACCAAGTTCATTATTCCTTGACAGCTTTGCTGATAGAAGAGAAAATGCTTGCTAAGTTACATGAAAATTCATGCGATTAAAAAAAAAATACTATGTATACTCGTACATCATACATACATAACATCACGCCTTCATTCCCAGAGTGGGGTAGGCAGAGCTACAGAAATACCAACAACTCTTAAAAGACTTGTTTATAATTCTGTAACCCCATTTTGCACGATCAGGCCGAGAAGTTTACTAGAGGTTGCAAGCCCATCGCCTACAAGCCCTTATTCCCTTAGTCACCTCTTACGACATCCACGGGAAGACATGGAGTAGCACTATTCTAACCCAGCAACCACACGGGGAAAACTAAATAAATTTATCAAGATTAAGTTACGGCAGACTACACCTGAGCTTAACGGTGCGTAACAGTCCATCAAAATTGATGCCATGTATTAACCATGACCCTTTTTTTTGTTAACGCAACGTCGCCGTATTTTACCAGTGTGGCCGATGCGTTACATAAATGTCATTTTGTTTTAAGATCACCGTCTTATCTAAGTAGCTTGATAATATTAATAAAAAATCTCATAGCTACCCGAAAAATACTTATCATAAAGGACTTTCGGTGATCATCTGGGATCTCCAGCTGATTTACTTAACAAAATGATACTTTCGAAATACTTACTTAAGTTTTAACATGACTCGCGTAACTCCGTGTTACCATGTTTCATGCTTATTTTAGAGTTACATGTACTATTTTTAATCATTAAAATGCAACCTTATATTATAGCTTATTACCGCTCTATAAGGATGTATTTACATGATTTACATTCTTTCGTATAGCTCTAAAAGAAGCATAAAACATAGTAGTAGTAGAAACCAAACCAAAGGGTAAAAACGGGACTGATTACGAAGACTGTCCGTCCGTCTGTCTGTCACCAGGCTGTATCTCAAGAACCGCGATAGCTAGACAGTTGAAATTTACACAAATTATGTATTTCTGTTGCCGCTATAACAACAAATACTCAAAACAAAATAAAATTCATATTTGAGGGGGCTCCCATACAACAAACGTGTTATTTTTTGCCGTTTTTTGCTCGATCTTAATACAGACACCGTGGTTGTATAGATAATAGTAAGGAACCCTTCGTGCGCGAGTCCAACTCGCACTTGGCCGGTTTTTTATAGATCTGTCGGTTACTTAGTGAATTGCATCTTTGGTATTCTCTAATTTGAAATAGGACCTTTTTAACAAAAAAAAAACAATCATTGAAATCGGTTCACAAGTATAAAAGAAATGCATAAATAATTGTAAACTTCCTTTTTTGGAGTGGATTTAAAAATCTGCCCTGCTAACACAAATGGCAGTATCGAGACAAAACTCCTGTAACAAATGCAACTTTATTCCCAGCAGGATAAAATTGAATCTGCTTTGGCCATTGAATTTGAGATACTGCTTATTGGCTTAGGAGGGCAAAAATATGGTTGCAGACATTTCTTTAAAATGTTAAAAAACAACAAGTCTCATGAATAAGAATCTTCAATGTGTATATCTTTTTGCGACTTTGACCGTTAGTCGCTACCATTTTAGTCCTTGACTATAAAGAGTTCACTTACCCCAAAAATACGTCTCTAGAGAATTCCAAGAAGATACGCTTTTAAAATGCATACGCTGCAAAATATCAGGTAATTCATATAAGGGTAAGAGCTTTTAAATTGTCAGTATAATCCGGATCAAGGCGACATGGGACCTAAAAATACGATGAATTTGCTTTTAGAGAAGGTAAGAAGCTTTGGACTTGAGTTTCATTTGGTTTATCCCATAATTATTGTGACGAAGCGGTTATCAATCGGGATTGATTTCGTATCAGGAGCTAGCGGATTCGGGTACGATTCTTGGTAATGGCAAAATATTTTATTGTTTTCGATTTTTTTTTCATTTATTTCCGAATACCAACACGTTTGGCCTAGTTGGGAGTGTGCCTCCGAAGCCAGCGATCCTGGGTTCAAATCCCGGTAAGGGCCGATAATTGTGTGATGAGCGTGAATATTTGTTCCTGAGTCTTGGATGGTTTCTATGGTATTTCTCTACACAAGTAAGTTTATCGTTGTCTAGTACCCATAGTACAAGCCTAGAGCTTAGTTTGGGACTAGGTCAATTTGTGTGAGATTGTCCCCTGATGTTAACAACTAACTTATAACTTGCGACGAAAAACTTACTCATTCATACATACATACATACATAACATCACGCCTTCATTCCCAGAGTGGGGTAGGCAGAGCTACAGAAATACCAACAACTCTAAAAAGACTTGTTGATAATTCAATAACCACATTTTGCACAATCAGGCCAAGAAGTTTATCAGTGTATTAGTGACAGGTTGCAAGCCCATCGCCTAACAATACTACAAGCCCTTATTCCTGAAACTTACACATATTATTAACAAATAATGTTAATTTACTTTAAAGTTATCCACAGCTTTTCTGTTAGGTAATGAATACGATTTTTCATTCTTTCTTTATTTTCTATTTCCTAAAGCACTCTCATCTCTCACTGTAATAGGGAAACATATAAGTCATAAAGAGTAAACAGTTCCAATTTCTCACTTCGACACTATAGGGTAGACGAGAAAAAAATACATCGCCACGTTACGTGTTCCACAAAAAAAATAAAATGTTTTTTTACACCACTTTGTTAACGTGACATATTCATGAAAAATTACAGCTTTATAGTACTAAGACTCTTTGCGCTAGGCTACAGAAGGACGGATGGACGGACGGACGGACATAGTTTGACTATGGAATCCTAAAAAGGGCGTAAGTGAAACACGAAAAATATGTCAATTTTATTTTTCCATACAAATGTGAAACACCCTGCCAGCTTTTACCTTTAATAAAAAACTTGTAAAATAACGCCACACATCTGGCCACGTCTAAATGAGCACCCACATGTGTACATCTATGTTATGTTATGTACAATGAACGTAAACAGCATTGGCCGCCGGCGGCTAGCGGCGCTGGCGCGGCCAGCGGGACCGAGCCTCGGACGTTGTTTTGACACCTGCTAAAAGCCCATCAATGCCGCGAAGCGCCACTATTCTGATGAAATTTATTAGAATTATTTAACCACAGATGCAACATGTACGGTGTTTTAAGTTTAACGTCTGTATCTGTGATTTCATCGAATTTCACTCCATCCAACGCCATTTTCTGATGAAACCATAATGTTTTCAGCGTATCTTAAACATCTAACCTAACCTACGTAATAAAACTAATAAATGTTTAAGTTACCCTGAAAACATCAATATCTTTAAGTACCTAAGTTTGTAGTTTTGCATGTAACTACTACTATTCCCATTAGTGTAAGTTTCACTGTAACTTAAAATATCAGTAAGAATAAAACTTGTGTCTGAAATTGAGACTACCCTAAAAAAATATTTCAGAATGGGGTCGACTTAATTTAGTCCGCTTTAACCCCACAAAGACTCAAGTTTGCGCGTTCACCACAAAAAAGATGGCGTTTGATGCATCTCCTCGTTTTGAAAGCACTCCCCTCACTTTTTAATTTTTATTTTTTATTGAGCCTTTTTCATTTTTATTGACTTAAAGATAAATCTGTAGGCCCTAATCGAAGAAAAACACACACTAACAAACAAAGGTCTCATACTCATAAAATCCCTTTTTTATGTCAATGGTAAAAAAATAACTACGCCCAGAATAGGCCGGCACCCCTTTCAGAATAAGCTCCATCCGGCGCCGTATCACACCCCGTCAGCGTTTTCTGAGCCGTTAGCTCTTTCATGTTCGGAAAATAACAAAAAATACTCGTTTCACCGTTTTAAATTGTAAGCGAGAGGAGGCTAACGAATGTTCTGTGTGGTTAGAGATGGGTGTTGGCTAAATATTAGGTTATGCTCAGGTAAATAATAATAATACCAGGGCTGAGATTCTACACGGGAAAAACGATATTGCTTTACGTATTTCCGTATTGTCAACGATTTAATAACTCTTATTAAATTGTCAGTAATGGCGGCCGTGTTAAAAACAATACTTAAACACAGAGTGGAAATAGAGGTCCTGTATTTACCAAGCTAACTGTTGCTAGCATACGGAACATGCATATTTTTTAACCTTACGCTCTCTGGTAAGTGCTATGAAAGAGAAGGATAACTGTATACGCGAAATAATTGTCATATTATTGTTTCATAAGATATGAAGCTTTAAAAGGAGTCCGGTAACCTTCGGGGAGGGAAGATGGCCGATTGAAAAATGTCCGGCTTTTAATTTTGATTTATTTTGTTTACTGATTTACTCTATTCACTTGACATTGGCGAAATCACTGTGTGGACCGCCATTAATTAAAAAAGAAGAAGAAGCTTTAAAAGTCATAGTTTAGACCTCCTGCAAAAACACTCCATACAAAATCGACGACAGGAATGACGTCACAGCTGTAGTTCCATCCAACTAAATGAGGATACCGAAAAGACAATCTAAACCTTAAAAAAAGATTTAAAATAAGTTTTTATGTATATAAAATCTTAAACAGGTCAAAAGTTAGTGTACTGCGTTTTACATGTTTTTTTTAAAAAAAAACTCCTAAATCGTATCAATGAAACTCGATTCTGTTTTTCATGCATGTTTCCTATTGTACAATCAGCATCAACAGTATCTGGCCACTTCAAGCGACTTTTGTACTTTATCGCATAAACACATTTAACAATCTTGTTTGACATTGCTTATGTGATAGTAAAGCGACATGGTGCTTTAGTGATCCGTTACTTTTGACGCTGACTGTACCAACGGATTCTCAAATCGGGAAAGTTTCTTACGAGAAATCCTCCTGAGTTAAATATTTAACTTTTCATGTCGTCTATGAGGAAACTTGATAGTAAAACTATAACTTGATATAAAAGTAAGTATGACTCAGTATAGTATTACGAAAGAGTGGTTGAATAAGATTTTTGCAAAGCTCAATAAATGCTTTTTTACAAGCTTTTTTATACTTACTACATTATTAGTCATAGCTCTATTTCAAAATGTTTTTTTTCCCTAGGGTTTAACATGGATCACTTTCAGCCATCATGTGCATTTTTTTCTTAGGGTTCCGTACCCAAATGGGACACTATTACTGAGACAACGCTGTGTGTCTGTCTGTCACAATGCTGTGTCTCATGAACCGTTGAAATTTTCACAGAATGATGATGTATTTCTTTTGCAGCTATAACAACCAATACTAAAATAGGTATAAAATAAATATTTAAGTGGGGGCTCCTATACAACAAATGTGATTTGTTTGCAGTTTTTTTCTCGATATTAATAACGGCAACGCTTGACATATTTACAGAATATTTAGTTGTATATTGACTTTAAAAATAAATAATAAAATTGAAATAAAAACAATTATTAAAGGGAGCTCTCATACAACAAACGTGATTTTTTTGCCGTTACAAACAGACAACGGGACAGGTGAAACTAAAAAAAAACGTAATAATATAATATGTAACGTTGTAAAGATAATGGTACGGAACCCTTCGTGCGCAAGTCCGACTCGCACTTGGTCGGTTTTTTAATATTCATTGTATTCTTTTGGGTTTTTTTTTGTACAGTAAAGTGTTTACACTACTTTGCAAAGAGCCGCCTTTTTTGTATTACGGCAGACTGATGATGCAATATTTCGTAAATTAGAAAATACTCAATAAGCACCCAGTTTTGAATGTTTAACCGACTGGTTGCCCATCACTACGTTCGTTAGGAGAGGTCATCGAGAGCGAAACAAATTAAAATTTATGGATTTGTGTTTAGTTCTTTTGTTATTTTCCTGTTTTTATGGGTCGAGGTTTATGCTGTGCTAGAGCTTGTATAATTATGTTATTTATTGCTTAGTCTAGTGTGGTGTATCTTATACGAGTCGAGCTTCTTATACTAAACTAGAGGACACCTGCGACTTCCTACGCGTAGAATTAGTTTCCTACTACTTCCCCTATTTTAACCCCTTAGGGTATGAATTTCCAAAAAATCCTTTCTTAGTGCACCCCTAGACCTCATAAGGAACCTACGTGCCAAATATGGAATTTATAGACCCAGCGGTTTGGCAGTCAGTTTCTTCTTTTATGTAATTTAGATACAGAGATTATATCCACTTTTTAACCTTATTGAAGTGCACTGTAATAATGGGTAAAAATGGTTAAATCTCTTTTTATTTGAGTGCACAGTGTCACTCTCATTACTATTATTATTTTTAATAAACAAAAGAATTGTAAGGAAATCTGTATTTTTTGCTTTATTAATAATAAGGAATAAGGTGGCCACTTTTTTCCGTTAAGTTTTATCTATGTATTTGTACATCAAAAAACCAGGATTAATGGTGTTACAATGAGAGCTCTAACACGTATATTTGTATCAAAAGCACCCGAAACCGACGTACGGTCAAGGACTTTAATTGTTATGCCACCATGGAACCCTGTCATAATGACAGCGTTAATCATAAATTTCAGCTTTCTTCCATGTGGTTTGACGCTGTCATTATGACAGGGTTCCGTATTGGCATAACAATTAAAGTCCTTGACTGTACGTGCATGAAGAGGTTGATGAATGTAGAGGAAGCAAAAGTTATATGTTGAGACCGGGGCACCTGGCGCTCCATGGTCTCTGCCTCCCCCATTGGGAGACAGGCGTGAAGGTATGTATGTGTATGTAACAAAAAAACACTCCAATTTCAGGACAATATTTTAGTTTAGTTTATTAGAAAACACAATAGTCAAATTGACGGTCGGCGTTTGTTCGGTGTAGACACCATATGTGTTTTTTAGGGTTCCGTAGTCAAACTAGGAACCCTTATAGTTTCGCCATGTCCGTCCGTCCGTCCCTCCCTCCGCAGCCTAGCGCAGAGAGTCTTAGTACTAGAAAGCTGTATTTGGCATGCATATGCATATTAGTCACGCCAACAAAGTGGTACAATAAAAAGTAACGTGGGGATGTATTTTTTTTTCTCGTCTACTCTATAGCACACATGGTGTTGTAGGATAGGTCTTTCAAAATTATTACGGGTTTCTCGATTTAGTAATTCGTTTATGAAATATTAAGCTTTAAAGCGCTAATTTTTGTTAGACTCAAGTGTCTCTCTACAGCCAAAACTACAAATGCTAAAAATCTGAAAAATATCTTAAATTAAAGTGCATATAACGAATTTTAAAGAAAAACTATCACTACTAAGTAGACATCATTGGTTCTTGAGATACAGGCTATTAAAGTGTTTATACCTACTAAAATCATCTAAGACGGCACCAATTGACTTTAAAAAGAAAATTAGTTATTACTTGTTGATTTTGATTTTTGTAGTACTTAACGGCTTCGGAACCCTACACTGAGCATGGTCCGAAATGCTCTTGCCCGGTTTTAAAGTTGTATTTTTACAGAGGCAGTTACTAGACGCCTAGTAAAGGTGCGAGCTACTCGTAAGTTGATTGCGTTCCCAGACAAGATTTACGGCGTTTATTTAACGTCTACTTTTACTGCCTGGGGCGTTTCCTCTGAAACATCTCTCGTCTTAATTCATCTACGAACTATTAATCGGGGAGGACAGTCTCACCTATTCTTCATTCAGTTGTTTTTAACCCCCGACAAATGAAGGGAGAAATTTAAAGTGTGTATCTGTATTTCTCAATCGATCAATCAATCCAACAATCTTTATATTGTATCCTTTCTCTGTTTGTGTATGTTAGTGGCATCGTGAACATAAAGGACTTTAATTGTTATGCCACCATGGAACCCTGTCATAATTTCAGCGTTAAACAGTAATGTTAGCATTCTTTTCATGTGGTTTGACGCTGTCATTATGACAAGGTCCCATAGTGGCAAAAAAATTAAAGTCTTTGTCTGTACCTCTCTAAATGCTTACTTAAAATCTTGAATTGTTTTGCGGTTTTATTTTGTCTTGTTTATTTTAGTTTAGTGCAAGTGCTATGTGTGTGTGTGATCTTCCGTAGTTTCCATGGATGGTTCCAACGGAAGACCAGCGCTGTCCTTAATGCCAGCATAACACTGAGTTGGAACCATTTCGTGACTCGTAGTAGCTTCATTAGAATAGGTTTAACCTAAGTATTGGTCGAGCCCTCGACATCTCGTAGATTTTGCAATTGTTTTAATGTTATATCTAATTTGTGTAGTGTGTATTGAATAATTATATCTAAATAATAATAATTCATCTTATATCGTATAAGTTATGTAGTGACGAATGTGTCTCTGAATAGGCATTAAGTGTCCTGTTGCAGTGCCCTTGCAGGGTTTATGTTGAAACTACCTAATGTATTTCTAACACCTCATGTACAACATAACGCAATAAATATATATGACTATGACTATAAGGACTTTATCCCAAAAAATTGGACGTATCCTGAAGGTATTGTGATAAAACGACTTCATCGCGGACGGAGTCGCGGGAAACAACTAGTATTTGATAAAGGTACAAAATAATTTCACCCGTCTTTCTGTTAAAATCGGCGACGAAGTTTCAAAGTACGAAAGGTTTTATTGGCTTAATATAATTTTACCGTTTGTAGAAAGTCAATTAAAATCGGCTTAGGAACTCGCCCGAGGAAACTTTTTTCATAAAGATTTCTTTTGTTCGGTCTAGCT
Source organism: Acleris holmiana (assembly GCA_949316455.1). Taxonomy (NCBI): domain Eukaryota; kingdom Metazoa; phylum Arthropoda; class Insecta; order Lepidoptera; family Tortricidae; genus Acleris; species Acleris holmiana. The sequence goes on from OX438784.1 coordinate 12,200,344, forward strand.
GTTGAGGACTAAGGATTATTGGATATTGTTTCATAAACCTGTTCAAAATGGTCTTTCGACGTACATTGATTTAAACAAAACAATTGAATGTTGGTGTTGTGGTTTTAATCAAGTTTAAATTAAGGTCGGCCTTATAAGTAGCTTCACAGCTTAGTACTGTTGGGGATTTCTATTAAAACATATATGCGGCTTGATAAGAACTTTTATTTTAACTTTATAGATACTGCTTAGAACATGACCGTGCAGCATCACGGCCCGTGGGCGACTCTCTGTTATTACATAAAAATAAACAATCTACATTCTGTCGCATTTCCTAACTTAACTTTGAAAAATTAAATATAAATGTGACAGCTAGCATGCAATAAGTTTACGAACACAGGTTATCGCAACCTTATTGCATTACTACTGTAATGTCGCTTTAACGCCTTTGCTAGATAACGGCGGGAACACACACGCCTTTAGCTGGCAAGCATTTTCAAAATAAAGTGTACCCTAGTTAACTACTAATGAAAATTAAGAAACGTTAACTTTTGTCAGTTGTGTCGAAATTAGCCATATTATAAATGTATGGCACATATTCGTCACAAAACTAATAAAATTAACGTTTCTTAATTTTCCTTATGCATACTTGCATAACAGCTTGTTCGTGCCACCTATTGTAATGTGTAAACACTTATTAGCATGCCAGTATCTGGCAAGCAAGGAGATTTACTGGCATGCAATATCTGGGGGAGGGGGGCCCAAAACCGGCACGTGTGAATGCACGCGACAGCTACAGGCATGCCAGTACCCATTAATCTTGCATGCGAGGACGCAAATTGCATGCAAGTTAACCTTGCAAATGTATTCACTGTAACAGTTACTTTTACATGCCGTTAACTATGCACGCTACTGGGCCTCTATTCTACTGCGTTATAACGACATCGCATTTGTGATGCACGTGCACGTACTTTAGAATCGTATGTCACAGTCGCCATTATTGTAAATGACATGTTATCGTTTGTTATGTTAGCGTCTTTGACGTGTTTCCGTATCAAAATGTTTACGATACGGAAACACGTCAAAGACGCTATCGTTAATTACCGTGTAGAATCCCAGCCCTGATCCGTTTTACAGGCATGTGAGTTCCCGGCTTTAGTGCAGCAGTTCAAACATGATCCTAATGTGACAAAGGCCTAAAGTATATCAGAACTTGCAATATGATTTAAGGTGATTTAAGTGTGAAGGTCAAAAATCTTTGTATCTCTTTCGAATTAATAAAGCCCTCTAAATCAAAATGCTAGTTACGGCATAGCAGATCAGCTCCTCTGGTTATTATTGTCATACGAATACCATACAATTCTTGAACCCATTGCTTTAAACTTCGATCAAGTTATTTGACAATGACAAGATTGCAATTTTAACATTGATTTAAGAGAAATCTACTAGTTTGACAAATGTACTAACGGCGCAAAAATAATTTATAATTTTCAATGAAATCGAGTTAACCCTAAATTATGCAAATTAATACAACGTGAAAAGAAGAAAAAATTGGTTCTTTATTATTCCTAGATTGGCTATTTCAATTGTTTTTAAGGAGTTTATCTTTAGGTTAGGTTACGTTAGATGTTTGAGATACCCTGAAAATAATGCACAAAAATCACAATCTAGTTAGAAGCGACTATTTTTATAAAGGTAGGTTACAGACTTCTGAATACAGCACATCCTTTATATATCTCTAGCTAAACATCGTGAGTTTTCTGTCCTAATGTGACTGCCAAAGCTGTGCGAGTTAGCGAAGTGATGTGCGAGGAAAAAGTCCACCAACAGGAGAGCAGTGCTGGTTGAGGCTTGAGAAATGAAGTATTTCTATTGGTGATTTTTTTTCTCGCACGTCGCTTCGCTACTCGTACAGCTTGTGCAAAGCTTATCCAATATTTTATGGAGTTGTCAAACACTTCTTATACCGAGTAATGTAAGGTCTTGATATAATATCTGTTATTTTTTTAGCAAACATATTCTGTATCGAGAAATTGGCTCGTTTCTAGGGCTCCTTATAAGATAACCCTCATAAGATGACTTAGTTTTTAGGTTTTATTTTGATGATGTTCGCAAACAATAAAAGAATTGCTTTGAAATTTCTGTGTTTTTAAAACGTAAAAGGGTGATAGTACAAACAACGAAGGCGAAAAAAGTTCCGTTGTGTGACGAAAAGTATCCTTACAATTGTATGGGTAGTAATCGTTGCACAACGGAACAGTCTCATAGAAAATTTAATTGCTTTTGTTAGCGTGCCCAACTTTTTGAGGTCACTAGTAGAATGACTCGGTCGCAAAATTACCGACTCGCAAAATGACCCCATCGCTTGTAGCCCACATCTCAAAATGTCTGAGTCGTAAAATGACCACATCGCTTGTAGCCTTCTTCTCAAAACGTCCGAGTCGCAAAATGACCACATCGCTTGTAGCCTACTTCTCAAAATGTCTGAGTCGCAAAATGACCACTTCGTTTGCGTTACTAGGTAGGTGAGGTTCGTTAGGTAACTTCAAATGCCCGAAGGGCAAATTTCCCAAGAATAGCAGCCCCGCAATGCGGGGCTGCGTCGACTTTGCTAAGACAGGCATAAAATGTAAAAAGCAAAGTGGTCATTTTGCGGCTCAGTCATTTTGAGATGTGGGCTACAAGCGATGTGGTCATTTTGCGACTCTGACGTTTTGAGAAGTAGGCTACAAGCGATGTGGTCATTTTACAACTCAGTCATTTTGAGATGTTGGCTACAAGCGATGTGGTCATTATGCGATGTGGTCATCATGCGATGTGGTAATGTTTCGATCTAGTCACTCTACTAGTGACCCACTTTTTGGTCCCTACCCAAAAACTGTTACAGGCCAAATATTCCAAAAAGTAAAAAGTTACGGCTTCTGTTCGGGTCATACACTCTTAAAAACAAAAGTTGTCTCTTCTGTGGTCAATAGTTAAAAGCTTGGGTGCATAATTATAAGTTATGTTTTTATATGATAGGTCTAAAGCAGTCCAGACGCCGTTTTTGCGGGAATGGGCTTAGCCAGAAAATTTGGCTTTAAAAACTTTCGGTGCGTCCACAGGAAAGACGGTAACCTAAATCTGTGTATGACTCGTTTACTTTAAAGATCACTAAATACGTCTCTTATGGTGGAGTTCCTAACTAAAAGATCAAGACGCCAAACACTAACAGGACTTTATGTGTTCCTAATACACCCAAGACCATTGAAAACAGGTCATTTTTTATGGAAGTTCTGTACTGAGTGACTCGTTTTCATTGCTCGTGACTATATTTCACGTTTCAAAGATGTGTTTAAGCGGCACATGTAAAGTGCAGCCTAGCGTCATCGCAATGGGCATGCCTCAACCTGATCAGAGTGGAGGCTTCTGGGTAAAGCTAGTATCCATGACTTTGAGTCCCTTTGGTGTATCTAATTGGGATTGTAGTAGAGAGGGGACAATAGAGAGATCTCTCTCCAGGCGGTTGTTGTGCCTGGGGACCGAAGTCCGTTTGGATGAAGTTGGAAGTGGTATATAAGTCAACCGACTGAAGAAACTTCGTTAGCGCGATGTAGCGCACTGTCAGATTTAGTTGCGTTGTCTGACGCTGGTGGCGCTGGCGAGTTGTTTTGTTACAAGTTGTCACTAGATGTCGGTAGGTCACCACAGGATAAAAAAAAATAACTTTACATATGGCAAAGTAAAGTAACTTTAAAAACAATTTTTGCGGCGATTTTGTCCAAGAGCGTGCTCCCGTTTTGAATTTAATATCATAACATTAATTAAACCCTTTATGATATCAAATCCAAAAGGAAGGCCATTAAAATACATCAAAATTAAAATTACTTATTTATCATCAGTGAGGTTAAAAAATCGAACCACTCGACGAAATCGGCTGGATAGCATCAACATCAATAATATTTCATCCGAATAAGACAAAGGCAATGGCAAGAAAAAGGCACACAAGCACTCAGGCCATCTGACGGTAAGTGGAATGTGAAACCCAAAAGACATGTGAATTCTCATGACTATAATGGCAATACTGCAATCCTTATACCTCAAATGCGTTGCCAACCCTAAGATAGAATGTCTCTATGCTAGTAATTTCACCGGTAATCATATCTCCACACTGGGCACAACAATGCCAACAATACTGCTTGGCGGTATGTTAATGGATAAGATGGTGGTAGCGATCCTACCACCCCTAAAAGGCGCGGAACCCTCGGTGTTCGAGACTCGCCCTTGACCGGGTTTTTTACGCAAGTTATTCGTGCAATGTTTATCTAAGTGAAAACTAATAACTGTTCTCATATTGGAAGTATATTTCTTATAAATGTTAAAGTAAACAGAGTTCACGAGTTCAGTTTCATATTTTACGATGGTTGCGGCGTTGATGTAGCGTCGATATTGCTCTCGTTTCACTCCCTCCGGGGTTGAGGGTTCGTTAATATTACAGAGTGCAACTGTAAAATGAGGCAAGGGCATGTATTCAAAAAAATACAGGAAATCTGCAGATCTAATTTTATGTAACTATGTATTTAAACAGGTAACCCATCATTTCATTTATTTATTTAATCTTTATTGCACAAAAAAACACAAAGGGCGAACATAATGCCTAACAGATTTTTCTACCAGTCACCCAAACAATCATAACAACTAATTAAACCATAAATGTTATTTATCGTGTGGTCACCGGGTTTAGTGCCACTCCATGTCTTCCCGTAGATGCCGTAAGAGGTGGCTAAGGGAATAAGGGCTTGTGGCACTGTTAGGCGATAAGCTTGCAACCTGTCACCTATACACTCTAGTACACTTCTTGACCTGATTGTGCAAACATTACATACTTATAAACAACTATTTTTAGAGTTGTTGGTATTTCTGTAGCTTTGCCTACCCCACTCTGGGAATGAAGGCGTGATGTAATGTATGTACAGTCACGAACATTAACTTAGGACTCATCTTAGGTCCAAAGTCAATCTGACACTCTACATCAAAAAGGTTGAGTTTGTTGTAAGATACAAATGACTGCATCTCAGATGTCATTGTTTCAAGCATTATTTTTTAAATGGCTCCTAAAGTAACGTTCGCGACTGTACACAATATACATATGTAAATAAGTACAATAACATATATACCGATAAAAATAGCACAAGAGCCTTAAACATATTCCATGACGGGACAAGCCTTCAATACATTTGTGGCGACCTAGCGACATCTAGTGACAACTTGTAACAAACAACTCGCCAGCGCCACCAGCGGCAGACAGTGCAACTAAATCTGACAGTGCGCTACATCGCGCTAACGAAGTTTCTTCAGTCGGTTGACTTATATACAACTTCCAACTTCATCCAAATGGACTTCGGTCCCCAGGCACAACCGCCTGGAGAGAGATCTCTCTATTGTCCTCTCTCTACTACACATTTATTGAATTTTACTTCACTGAAACCATAATGTTTTCAGAATATCTTAATCATTCATTACGTAGGTTGGGGTTAGGTTAGACTTATTACTAACAAAAAAAATTGGCAAGAAATGCCTTAAAATGAAATGAAAATTCTGCGGAATTAGGTATGCGTGTGTTGAACGGTTTTTAGATTAAATAATAGCTGGCCATGTAGACACTTTATTTTACTAAAACAATTACACTACACGAATATTAAAATTACAGATTTTTTTACTTTAAGAGATCTCTTACAGTTAAACGTTACGTTCCAGAGATTGAGAAAAAAATTTAGCAAACAATAGACAAAATATTAAAGTAAAATAGGTATATATCTTAGCGGAAACAATGAACTATATAACATTATAGAGTTGCTTTTGCTCGCATCTTCTGCTTAGTTTGAATAAAAGAACTTACCTCTATTTCAACGGAAACCGTAATTTTCCGACGTAATATATAGCTATTCATATAACCTGCGATGATTCAAGGATTTTAAAGACATCCAATATAATCTGGGGGCTTATTATAGTCGTGTTTATCGCATGACTAAACGTGGATAAAACATTCGTCACTTTCTGACAAGTACAGTGCGAGAGTGACGGATGCTTTATCCAACGCAATAAACGCGACCACTTACGATCCCTGGGTTCGGTCCGGGCATTAAGAAGTTGTGGTGTTATAACTCAAACTTACATATCTACATACCTATACATGATCTCTCAAATCATTACACTGCTTAGTTTTAGCATTCATGTATGAATAAATATTTCAAGCATTGTTTTATTAAGGTGTCTATCATTTCATCGAAACACCTTGCATCGGATAAAATTATCATTACATCGAACTTCATTCCATTAAACGCTATTTTCTGTTGAAACCATAATGTTTTCAGGATATCTTAAACATCTAACCTAACCAAACCTACGTAATTAATGTTTAAGATACCCTGAAAACATTATGGTCTCAGCAGAAAATAGCGTTCGATGAAATGAAATTCGATGAAATGATACATTTGATGAGTTACCACTAAGTAATTATTAGCAATTGCCACTGGTCATATAATCTTTTGCGATGCGCAAAAATATGATCTTCATCTACTACCTTAATATGTTTGCTACTCATGCTGAAGTTTTCACAAGATGCACTAGATACAAGGATAAACTGTACTTGCCTCGGTCGGTTTTATGGCAATTAAAATTTACAATCATTTACCTACTCTATTATAGAAATGCCTCTTAAACAAATTTGCCAATTTAATCCCAAGGTGGCTATGCGAAAATTGTTTTTACTCCGTCAGGGAGTTCTTTGTTTAAAATGATCTGTATTGCATGCCTATAAAGGTTGAACATAAGCACATCCTGTTCCACCGATCTGTATGACTACTACGTATTGCACTTTCGGTAGAACATGGGCACAATGTACAATGTGACTAAAAGGGAAATTGTGCCCTTGTCCGGTAGAACAAAGGCACAATGTGCAATGTTACTAAAGGGGAAATTGTGCCCTTGTCCGGTAGAACAAAGGCACAATGTGCAATGTTACTAAAGGGGAAATTGTGCCCTTGTCCGGTAGAACAAAGGCACAATGTGCAATGTTACTAAAGGGGACATTGTGCCCTTGTCCGGTAGAACAAAGGCACAACGTGCAATGTTACTAAAGGGGAAATTGTGCCCTTGTCCGGTAGAACAAAGGCACAATGTGCAATGTTACTAAAGGGGAAATTGTGCACTTGTCCGGTAGAACAAAGGCACAATGTGCAATGTTACTAAAGGTGAAATTATGCCCTTGTCCGGTAGAACAAAGGCACAATGTGCAATGTTACTAAAGGGGACATTGTGCCCTTGTCCGGTAGAACAAAGGCACAATGTGCAATGTTACTAAAGGGGACATTGTGCCCTTGTCCGGTAGAACAAAGGCACAATGTACAATGTTACTAAAGGGGAAATTGTGCCCTTGTCCAGTAGAACAAAAGCACAATGTGCAATGTTACTAAAGGGGAAATTGTGCCCTTGTACGGTAGAACAAAGGCACAATGTGCAATGTTACTAAAGGGGACATTGTGCCCTTGTCCGGTAGAACAAAGGCACAATGTGCAATGTTACTAAAGGGGAAATTGTGCCCTTGTCCGGTAGAACAAAGGCACAATGTGCAATGTTACTAAAGGGGAAATTGTGCCCTTGTCCGGTAGAACAAAGGCACAATGTGCAATGTTACTAAAGGGGAAATTGTGCCCTTGTCCCAACGAAGGTGCGGTATGTTCTGGTAATAAATGTCTTTGTCTTTGTCTTTACTACATTTATCGACAAATTGCATTATTTTCCTCCTCCTTAATGGGTAAGGACCAAAAAGTCGGCCACGCTAACTCACTCAATTAAATTTTCTATTAAACTTTTCCGTTGTGACACGAAAATTTGCCTAACAGTATGGATAATTTTCGTGTCACAACGGAACTTTTTTCACTTTTGTCGTTTGTATGGTTAACTACGTTTAACTAGGGTTCAACTATTTGGTCCTTACCCTAATAAGTCCAAAACACGTACATTCTTTATCATCCTTTAAGAAACAAATTTACTGTCTAAACTCAAAGAGAAGTATACTTAAGCCTTAGCCCGAGTTTAAAAGTAATAAATGTAACTTGATCATATGAGATGAGCTATTCCAACAACTGTAAAAGCGACTGAGTCGCAGTCTTTTTCTTGCGAACTCCGCAAATCTTCCATTCAAAAGTTTCCTCGGACCGTTTTAGTTTTAATATTTTTATTCCGCTTGTCTCTGCGAGTTCTCCTAAGTTGGCAACCGTGACATTTCAATTTCAATATTTCTGGTTGATCGAGTTTTACGCTGAAGAATAGCTGGTTTACGACAGTTTACGTGTACGGAAGCTGCCGTTTTCTGCCATCTTTTCGAATCGACAGGCTTTCTACAGTCGAGATCAAAGATACGTAGACACCTTTGCACCTTATCACATTGAAATAAGGTGCAATAAACTGAACATATTGGCGCATTCTGCATGCATATCCAGTCTGGTCACCGTAATAACTTTTTAGATATTACGATTTTAAAGTTAGAGAGATGGTATTTTTCGAATAGAAAATGAAAGCTATATTAAGATTTATATGTTTAACTTAATAGGACTATGACTTATAAGTTTTCATTGCGAACTTTACATTGTAAAATTAAAAACAGACTCTCCGAATAGGAGCGATGAAAAGGTTTTCCTTCAATTTGTGTCCCCTGCATTTTTTCGGACATGTCAAACCTGACAAGATAAAGTATTAAAAAAAAAACATCAATTTTTAGATTTGGGGGATAAAGCGAAAATTGTGCTAATGCGTGTGCAGCCAAAACTTAAAAAAAAAAATCACGACTAAGTAGACTTGGGTTCATGAGATACAGGCGACTAAAGTGTTTATACCTACTAAAAATCATCTAAGTCAGCACTAGCTTTAAGTAGAAAATTAGTTCATATGTGTTGTTTATTGAGACAGTTTTTTTGTGTTTGTATTAACGGCTTCGGAACCCTACACTGAGCATGGCCCGACATGCTCTTGCCCGGTTTATTTATGAGCACATACACGCGTAAGCTTTCAAAATTTTTAGACTTTGATGACACGCTAGCTTAGTTGGTAGTGACCCTTCTTCGAATCTAGGGGCCTGGGTTCAAATCCCGGAAAGGGCAGATATTTATGTGATGAGCACGAGTATTTGTTCCCGACTTTTGGATGTTTTCGATGTATTTAAGTATATATTTCTCTATAAAGTAAGTTTATCGTTGTCTAGTACCCATAGTACAAGCCTAGAGCTTAGTTTGGGACTAGGTCAATTTTTGTGATATTGTCCTGTGATATACAGGGTAATTTTTAATAGGTGCACAAATTTTAGTATTTGCTTCGCTATTGTTAATCAATAACACATGTTGTGTTTTTTTACTCTAGTTAAAAAAATATTAGAGATATTGCCGATTCAATGATTCCACTAACTTAACGATATTCATGGACCCTCTAATGCAGGGGTGCGAATAGAGGAGAGTGTTGTTAAGTAAGTTAATAAATGAAATTTCAAATTTAGAATATCAGTAGGAGAGGAGCTTGATGTCTGATAAAATAGGGTCCTAATATTTTATTCCCAATAATGCCCGACCACACGTTGGCACCAAACCTTACTTGGTGGTGATTTTCTTTAACTTTATGTGGATTACTCTATGACCTCCAGTGTTCGTTATGTACAATGTAAATCCCAAAACGGGTGCACCGTGCTTCATCAGTCCATAAAATGTTGGCATCGGGATGCCTAAGAAGCCACTCACAAAACCCCCGACGAGCGGCTGTTGTTGTACCGGTTGAAAATGATAAGATTGGAGACCGGCAGAATGCAGCAACTTCCACACAGCGTACTGGCTGACACCGAAACGACGTGCCGCGTCATACGTACTGGCTCTCGGGTCATGTTCGAAAAATTCGAAGATTTCTTCCTCAGCTTCTAACGCCAAATGAGGTAGACCACATCCATCAGTTCGTAACTGAAATTCTTCCCTTGATAGGTAATCAAAGGTAAGGTAATTTAAAAGCCTCTTGATTGCCACGCTATCAATCCTCAAGTATAGATGAGTTGCAAAGGATAAAATGTAAGATTAACTGCTTAAAACTTCAAAATTACCATTGCAAATACAAAACCCCCGTGTCATCACAAACTTGTGAACTAACTCGCGAGCTAATGAAGTAACTTAAACGCAATTCTTCTCAAAGCCCAGGTTGATTAAGTTGTGAAAGTTGGTAAACTGTAGACGCAATCAGCAGAACGAAAGTTTGCTGGAATAATAGAGATTATAGATCCATTAGAGCAGTTTACGCGGGGAAAATAATAGTGATTTTAAGAGGCCGTATACGAAATTTGGCCGGTTTTGATTCTTTTCGTGATTTTACAGTCAAAATACTGCTTTTCTATAAGTTCTAATGCACATCATGAAATATAATTTCAGTTATGATCGAAAAAATGAGTTACGAATGAATTAGCTACTTTTTTTTTTTTGTCGAGTATTGTAATGCGAGATTTACGTTGTTTTAAAACATAATATATTGCAATTTTTTTTAATATTTTTTCAAGGTAATAAAATTAAATGAGGAAAAGAAAAAAGCAGCTCGTACATTCGTTGAAAATTGTTATTATCTTTCGTGTTGCGCATTAAAATTTGTAGAAGTAAAGTATTTCAACTGTCAAATCACGTAAATCAGCGAAATCGGCCAAATTTCGAATACGGCCTCTTAAGAGGCTACATAAATGCTAAAGTCGTGAGAGTTCCGCGATCTGCATCTCAGTAACCATAACGCCTGTATCTTTGGATATTCTAATTTCAATCAATGACTTTATTTACTGTTAAGCTGTATTTCGCCAATGTATAGTCATTTATAGACTCTCCCATTGACTTATTAGAGAAATACAAACATACATACATACTATCGCGCCTTCATTCCCAGAGTGGGGTAGGCAGAGCTACAAAAATACCAACAACAACAATAAGAGTTGTTGGTAATTCTGTAACCACACTTTGCTCAAACAGGGCCTCTATTCAGGTGCGTTAAAACGATATCGTGTTTGACACGTTTAAGAATCGTTTATGTCACAGTCGCCATTATTGTAAATAACATAAGACTTATCAAAACTTTGACAATACGGAAACAGGTCAAAAACGATATCGTTATTACCTTGTAGAATTCCAGCCCAGGCCAAGATGTTTACCAGTGTATTAGTGACAGGTTGCAAGCCCATCGCCTAACATTACTAGAAGCCCTCATTTCCTTAGTCGCCTCTTACGTCATCCCCGGGAAGACATGGAGTGGCACTATTCTAACCCGGCAACCACACGGGTTGAGAGATATTAGAGCAATACTCCTAAGTCCACGGATATCACACGCGAGGACAATTAATGTTCGGTAAAAGAGTGTTTACTCTTGTGGACTAAACAGAAGCTCATGGGGTCAGCCACACGCACCTCTTTAAGTCCCTTTTCTTTTGATAAATTAAACTTAATCATTGCTCACTGTAAATAAACAGCAAAACCACCCTTTTGAAGTGCTGAAGTGAAATTACATTTATTTAACGTCACATCACACATATCACACAAGGAATAATACAAATGATGCTAAAAAGGGTCCCCACTCAGCATAATGGTGGTTCTGCCATGTATTTCATCGGTACAATGCTAGGTGGATCCTAAACTCTAATTACTCGAGCTAAAACATGAAATTTCAACATATTCTTATCTTACAACCCGCTCCCAAACCGCTCCATCTTAATCTTACTTTTACTTTATAAAACGTGTTTAAATATAATCTAGCGAAAGCAAAACAAAGACATCTGCAAACAGCGCTTTAAAGCCTTCGCCCCAAAAGACGAGCTAACTAGATCATATTACACATAAGGGCTGGCGTGATAAGGGTTCTAAGCAAACACATTTGCTTTGTTGTCCGTAACTTTACGCTGCGGGAACGTACTAGTACCTGCTACTTGCAACGTTTATTGCTCTTCTGTAGGAAGCTATAAAATAAAGCTTGCTAACGTTTATAGCTGGAGACTGATTACAGCGCTGAGCTGCAATAACTCACGAGCATTGGGATGCTACTGGTGGCTTAAAATTTAAATAAACATCATATATTGCCTTCGAAGCTAGCGGTCCAGGGGCCCTAGCCAAGATGCAAACGCTCCTAACGTTTTTCTTTTCTATCGCTCAAAATGTATGGGATGACATTCTCGTGCGTTTCGATAAACCACGTGGTCGACTGTCATCCCATACATTTCGAGCGATAGAAAAGAAAAACGTTAGGAGCGTTTGCATCTTGGCTAGGGCCCCTGGTTCATAATCCCGGTAAGGGCAGATATTTTGTTCCTGAGTCTTGGATGTTTTCTATGTATTCTTATATATAAAATTCTCGTGTCACAGTTTTCGTTCCCATACTCCTCCGAAACGGCTTGACCGATTCTCTTGAAATTTTGTGTGCGTATTGAGTAGGTCTGAGAATAGGCTAACATCTATTTTTCATACCCCAAAGTGACATAAAAAAAAAAAAAAAAATTCAGCGGGCGAAGCCGCTGGTGGATCGCTAGCTAAGTATAAATTTCTCTATTGTGAATTCTTTTACACTCAAGGCTATAAGGTTATGGAATGCTTTGCCTGTGGAGGTAACACGTGCATATTCATGCCTAATTACAGCTTTCTAGTACTAAGAGTCTCTGCGCTAGGCTGCAGACGGACGGACGAACGGACGGACATGGCGAAACTATAAGCGTTCCTAGTTTGACTAAGGAACTCTAAAAACAAAGGAGTGGAGGCCCTCTGGCCCCAAATTATTTTCCAAATAAAATTGACAATTTGAGACACGGAATCGAATACCCAACCTCCGAGGTTGCGGGCGAGTCCCACGCAGCCATTGAGCCATTGGGATGCTCCCTCAAGATGGGTAGTAAATTGCAAGTGCCTATCAGGGCCATTTGAGGTTTTGATAAAAACATGTTTGTACACAGTTGTGTAGGTAAAGGTAAAACGCGATAAAAAATATCAAAGGAAAAAGCTACTAGCTTGACTTATTTTTTTTCGAAATCTACTATGGTGTCCCCACTTTTGTGTAGGGTTGAGGCTTCCGTTGCCCTCCTCTTAATTCGCCTCTGACTAGGGGACCAATATGTCGTTGAATTTTTACCATGTCGCCTTTTTACCTTAAGGTTATATTTCCTCGTTGCTGAGGTGAAACGTTGTAACTATGTGCTACTCGTACACGTTTTGGGTGAAAGTATAAAACTCACGTGACCTAGCGATGATTTTTAAAGACCTACAACCTCGTGGAGTAGAATCGCAAGATATTGGGAAGAAATAGCATAGCATAGCAAATAAGAAAAAACTTAGATAACCTTTATACAAGTGCCGTGTGGTTGCCGGGTTAGAGTAGTGCCACTCTTATGTCTTTCCGTGGGTGTCGTAAGAGGCAACTAAGGGAATAAAGGCTTGTAATACTGTTAGGCGATGGGCTTGCAACCTGTCACTAAAACACTGGTCAACATCTTAGCCTACTTGTCCAAAATGTGGTTACAAAATTATCAACAGGTCTTTTCAGAGTTGGTAATTCTGTAGCTCTGCCTACCTCACTCTGGGAATGAAGGCGTGATGTCATTTATATATGTATGTATGAAAAATTGTGTTTTTTTATATGAGATATGAGGCGAATGCCACATACAGACACACGATAAAGTTATATGCCCCCTTTTTCCTAAGGGGTAAAAAAGGGTGGGGCATCCAACGTTTCTTATTTAGTGCATCATAGTGGTTGCCCGAGAAGCTCGAAGGGCTCAAACATATAATACTAGCAGTTGCCCGCGACTCCGTCCACGTTAATCTGGAATAATATACTATTCAAATGGTGAAATATTTTTTGAAATTGGCCCAGTAGGTTTGAGTTTATTCGTTATATACATACATACATACAAATCTTTCCTCTTATAATATTAGTATGAATGAGGGTAGGAACACATTATGCGTTTCCCATCGTTTCCCTAACAGCGCCCTTGCGAATATGGGGTATTGTATCTTGGAATTATTCCGAGCCACTTGACAATCCCGGCACGTACAGGCTCGATACATAAAAATAGAGGCTATAAAACCTTTTTTGAGCTGAAAAGATACGTAAAACCCTTCTTTGTCATCTTCCCTATGGCTTATATCACAGTATAAAATATAGCAGTTCTCCCAAAAACCGTGTAAGTTGAGTCACTGTTTTATACTTACACTGTGCTTATATGTTTCATGTTGTACCAACGCCCACACTATTAACTGTCCATCGGTAGTCCTTATACCTCTTGTAATAAGGTCCACCGATTTACAGTTAAGAGTGTTGCTGTTTGTATATTAAGAAACTGTGGCTTAGCGACGAAACATAGAACAAGAACTAAAGGTAAAGAAGGAGCGATAAAATGGCAACACACAGATAGCTAATATGCACGGTCTTATTGGGATTCAGTGTGTCAAAAAGAGACAGTTCTATAAGCTAAAATATCATGGTTGTACACTGTTGCACGCTGTTGCATATATAAACTACGTTTATGTATGCAGACATTGAATAGGCTAAACTGGTCACCAACACTGATCACCAGGTTGTAACTATGGTGGTGATCAGTGTTGGTGACCAGTTTACACAAGTTGACAACACCTTGGTGTGTACGCCTAGTTTTAGCAGGAACTTTTTTTTTTTAATGTTAAGGAGAAGGCACACGAGCACTCAGGCCACCTGATGGTAAGTGGAATCTGATACCCATAGACATTTGAACTCTCAAGACTATAATCCCAAGACCTCAAATGCGTTGCCAACCCTGAGGACAAAGATGGAATGCCTCTATGCTAGTAATTTCACCGATTGTCTTATCCCCACCGGAACACAACAATGCGAACACTGTTGCTTGGCAGGTGGTTAATAGATAAGATGGTGGTAGCGATCCGGACGGACCCTGCACAGGGTCCTACCACCACTAAACTGGACTCTTTACTTTTTAACTTATTGAACATTCATATTGAAATTTTCGAGACAGGTATAATCTGACGCTTTCGTTTTAAGGCTCCTTCTATGCCTATAGTTCTTATTCTATGCGACGAAATTAAAGTTTGGTCTTCCGCTAACCTTCGGGGAGGAAAGATGGCCGATTGAAAAATGCCGGCTTTTGATTTTGATTTATTTTGTTTACTGTATAACTCTACTCACTTGACATTGTCGAAATCACTGCGTACATCGCGGTGGACCGCCATTAATAAAAAAGAAGAAGAAATTAAAGTTCCAACAAGGCTAGACGTCGTCGTACAAACTTAGTTCGAGACTTGGTCAATTTGAACGAGATTGTCCCCGGTTTTATCTTATAACGGTCGCTTTTAGAATTTATTACAAAACCACGACGCGCTTATCAATAATGATTGTAGTGAGCTTATACATAGTCCTCTTAAGACACTCAACAAATAACTAATTAAAACAGAACACTGTCTCAACGAACGAGCACCGCGGAGCGGAAAGAATAAACTAGTACTAGATCGAGAGCCGGTCGCTGAAAACCTTACCTCAATATCAGACTTAGATTTTTTTGTGGCAGGAACGCCAATCAACTAGGGACTTCCTTCCGATATTAAAATTATCGATAAGTGTTTCAAATACTTTTTTCTATGTGACATTCCATTGTAGATAGGTATCGTTCACCGGATAAAATAGAGAGTAACTAAAACGCTGATCACTACCCATCGATGGGTTTTTTACACAAAAACTTCTTTTAATGCTATTCAATCGATTTCCATACAAAATTAATTGAAACCAAGCAAAAAAGGCCTATTTAGGTAAATTGTATGACATTGTGTAGCATACCTACTCAGTTTTTGGAAAATGTATGGAAAGGACTCAAACTTAAAAAATATTAATGGCAGATAATCATTTATTTTTATCGTTACGTTCATGCCACTTTTAAGTTTTGAGTTACGGTGAATGGAAATTCTATGTTCATATTATACGTTATCTCATAGTCATAAATGTCATAAAAAATAAAGTACAATTTATCGTTTGGAACTCCCTAGGACAATTTTATTCATGCCACAAAAACTTCTATGTCTGCTCATCATGTTGATGTATATGTTTGAAGTCTCTTAGGGTCAAAGCATAGTAAACTATGTACACAATCTATATCGATGTAAATATGTCTTGTATTTATAAAGAGTTTACACACATACATACTAATGATTTAGTAGTAGTATAAATGAAAATGAAATGAAATAATTTTGTTCCGGAAACAGGTTCCATAAAATAATACTAATACAAAAAACGGCACATCATGAACTAAACTAAGAAATAAAAAATAAAACTTGAAAATTATCAGCTACTATGTAGGCGGGGCGCCACGGGTCACCCCGATCCCGCAATGACAGGCTTGTGGTAGCCCCTGCATTGCTCGTGAAGCCGCCAATAAAGTACATTAGTGTCTTACGGGGCGGATAATTTCACAATGCCATTCGTAATACAAAATGTTACCGACTGGTATTTTATTCGTGAACATTCCGTTTTTTTTTCGTAAATCAGAAATATTCTCTGCAATTTCCAATTTCAATTACCGACTATTTTGTTTCAAGCTGGGCCGTATTCTGTCTCTACATGTACGCTATTTTCTGCTGAAACCAAAATGTTTTCAGGGTATCTTAAACATCTAACCTAACCTAACCTACGTACTTAATGATTAAGATACCCTGAAAACATTATGGTTGCAGCAGAAAATTGCGTTCGATGAAATTAAATTCGATATGATGATACATTCGATGAAGTGAAGTTTGATGATGTGATAAGTTACCTTTTAAATCAACTGCTATTGTCAAGTAAATATGAGTTTTCATTGAAAATCTGGTAACAGTAGAATAAGCCGGTAACACTAACGGGGTATGGTTGTCAGCGGCCGGCTCTCGGCCTAGGCGAGTTACGAGGTGGATTAGCCTGGTTTGTTTACACGAGACAATAGACGAGGCTCGCGGTATGTTAACGAGCCTCGCTCCGCTGTAAACGCCGAGTAACAAGGATACTTCTATGAAAAAAACGCTCCTATTGTGCTTAAAAGTTCGCGGAAAAACACATTTTTATTGCAAAATGAGAGGGATTGCGGTATGCAACGGGCGAAGAATTTATTCTTTTAGCCGCATTACTAAAACGAAGCCGTATTTTTACCCAATTAGCCAAGAAGGGTTGCGATTTTTAATGTTTTTATTTAGGGTTCCGCATTCAAAGGGTGTCAAATGGACACCCTTTAACCTTCGTCTGTCCGTTTGTCCTTAATTTCTTTTGAATCGTAAGAATTTGCCAGTTTTTTTTTACAGAATATGTGTTATAGCGGCGGGTTTCTGGACAAATAATGATAAAAAAGTAATTCTTTTATTGATCAACTAACAACGCTGATTTTTATTTTCAGCGGTTGCGGCGTTCCTTTTCAGCTGGGTCTACTTTTGGGAAGCGCTGGTAGATTTTTGACGTGTAAAAGTGCTATAAACGTATTTTTTATAATTTTTCGAGGAGCATTATATAAGGAGACACCATGCAACTCAAGCGTAAAAAAATATTTCAACATAAGCTTATTTTTTTTGAGGTATCCCAGGACACCTAACTCGGAGCAATAACGTAAAATAATCGTTAAAACCAGGTTTTTTTTTTCATGATTTTATTTTGCGAATTCAGCGTCTATGAGTTTAACTGCGGACAGGCGGCTTTGGTGAAACTGACTAGTTTGACTTTGAAACCCTAAAACCGCTCAATTGTGAGTGGGGTTGTACTGAACCCTCAATGTGTGAGAATAAAGATTATTCTGATTCTGATTCTGATGCATTAAACATTTTGAGCCACAGAATTCGCTCCCGTAATTTCGTAGAGTTGCTACGAAAATGTGTAGCAACTGCGGTTACGTAGCAAACATCTGACTTGCGGCTTGTAGCCGAGCTACGGCGGACAGCTGAAGTAATCTATCATCCCCATTCAGCGCTCGGCAAAGTTCTAGAAATGGAAGTTTAATGTTATTAGTTCTAACTTTATAACATAATTTTGTTTAGTGTAGTTAGAATGTTATGAAAGACCATAATAATTAGAAGGGTTACGTAAAACAATGTATGAAAACATGAATCTGTTTAAAGGATACGGATAGGTAAACCAAAACTTGTAAACTCACGTCAGAGGAAATATGGTTTTTATATTGTAGAATAAAGACCCTGTTGAAGTGTCAACAAATAACTCACAACATTTTTATAAAATAACAATTTATCCATATATTAATAATAAAGAGAATAACACGATGAGGTCTATACATCAAGAACTATTAAAATAACAGTCTGGGGGTGATTCTCTCAACACAGCGCTGCGTCGATCTCAAAGGTGAAGTTTTACCCGGCAAGTTTAAGAAGTCGCGTCGGAGCGTACAAAACACATTTAAGCGCGGGCCTTCTTAATTAGGCTGCTTTATACGACACTGAACTCGACTCACCTGTTTTGTACGCTCCGACGGGACTTCTTATACTTGCCGGATAAAACTTCACCTTTGAGATCGACGCGCGCTGTGTTGAGAGAATCACCCCCTGGTAAACCAGCCTTGCAAGCGTGAACAGACCGGAACTTACAACTAGCACCTGTACCTAGCACTAGTACACACGAAGACACTGTTAACTGACCACCCGTAGACTTTAATACGTTGCGATAAGGTTTATGTTCGTTTGTAAATGTACAGTTAACAGTGTTTCGACTGTACATGATATTATTTGAAACTGTTTACTAAGGGCGCGTACACATAGAACGTCCGTTTTCACAGGATTTTTTTAACGGATCCGTCGCTACTAGAGGTAATCCAGAATACTGTCTTGTGTGTGAACTAGCTCATACTAGAATACACTATAGAACTACAGTACAGTGTGTTTATCCAATATGATCAAATATTCTAACGACGGTTAATATGCATCCTAATTAACAAAAAAACGTGTATATCGTTAACGGGTCATACACAGAGCCGAGATTGTACACGGTAAAAACGATATCGTATTTGACGTGTTTCCGTATTGTCAACGTTTTTATAACTCTTATGTCATTTACAATAATGGCGACTGTGACATAAACGATTCTAAAACACGTCAAACACGATATCGTTATAACACAGTTGAATAGAGGCCCAGATTTAGGTTACCGTCTTTCCTGTGGACACACCGAAAGTTAAAGTTTTTAAGGCCTAATTTTCTCTCTAAGTCCATTCGCGCAACAACACCGTCAGGACTGCTTTAGACCTATCACATAAAAACCTAGCTTATATGCACACAAGCTCTTAACTATTGACCACAGGAGAGACAACTTTTGTTTTTAAGAGTGTGTATGACCCTAATATGAGTTGTATTTTTTTTTCATTCTAATTAATTTAGTTTTATTACAAATAGCCCAATTAACCTGCAATGAATTGACTCTTACATCTTCGGTTTAACTGACAAGGTTTCAAGTACATTGCTGCACGATAGGATCTTTAAAAATTAATTGCACTCTAGCTCATACAAATACAGTACAGTGTGTATATCCAATACGATCAAATATTCTAACGATGGGTAATATGCATCCTAATTAACATAAAAACGTGGGTATCGTTAGCATAAGTTGTATTTTTTTCACACTAATTAATTCGCCATGCAATGTATTAGAAATAGCCCAAATAACCTGCAATGAATTGTCACTTACATCTTCGTTTCAACTGACAAGGTTTCCAGTACATTGCTGCTCGATGGGACCTTTAAATATGAATTGCCCTCTATGTATTAGAGTAATTAACAAAATTCCACATCTACAGGACTTGTAGAACTATAAGCTAAGTCTGGGTTGAATGTTTGCTCGTATTACATTTACACACTGTATACACCATCAAATAAAAAACCTGTAAAACGGATTGCTATGTGTACAGGCCCTAAGTATCCCCTATGGATGGGTTTTTGAAATTAAGCTGGAATTTCACTGCATGCCACGCAAGCCCACGGGTATAAATTCGCTTCGTATCAAAATGCATTTAGATACTCTCTGCAGCGGCAAACGCAAATGACGTTCGTGATACACCCGCAGAACAATTGACAAGAGGAACATTTTAACCCTTTGAACGCCATCGACGCCTGAAGTAGTCATGAGCTGTCGTACCTACAACGCCACCAACATAAGTACAGTTTAAAAGACACATTATTTCGTATGTATTGAGTTGAATTTTGAATAACTTTTAGTACATATTGGCGTGGGCGTGACGCATTTGTATTTGACGTTAGGCGTTGAAAAGGTTAATATAGTCTAAGATGCAGTGTTCGCATTGTTGCGTTCTGTAAAATAACTAGCATAGAGGTATTCCATCTTAGTCCTCAGGGTCGGCAACGCATTTGCAGTCTTGTGAATGCGAATGTCTATTGGTCACAGTTTCCACTTACCATCAGGTGGCCGGTGTGCTCGTTTGCCTTGTCAATACTGTTAAAACACCGAGTATACAAAGACCTTCACGGAACTGGTTAATAGATGAAAAGCATTTTATATTAAATTAGATATAAAAAATATATATTGCAAGTTGGTTAAAAAAAATAAATCAGTCATAAAACAAGTGTTTTATACCAGTTTAGAAAAATAACAATCTATAAATATCATGGTTGCACGGAATAAACCAATAATATGAATGAATGGATGAATGAATGAATAGTTTATTTGCATAAAAACAAGCGTATATAAAAGGTGTTACAATAATCATAGATCGTATCTTGTTTTGCCAAGGCTGGCGTACAAATAATTAGTTTTAAAGTTATATTACAATTTGCATTTGCTTATGAATATGTGTAAATATCGAGAAAGTTTAATAAAATCAGTTACTTAAAATATTTTAAATGAAGGAGTACATTGTTCGTAAACTAGACGCTCTCCGTGGCAGATCAGATTGTAATTACTGGGAACAGCTGGGAGCGGTCCGGGTAATCCCTGGATTAGTCCCGGCAGAGCACTACAGGCGTTTGCTTTTAGCACAGGACACTGTCCTTAAACCCATACTTCGCTGTATATCATATTCGCAAAACATGACATTCGCAAAACATGATATTAGTAATTAGGTTATAGAATCGTAGGTAGGTTTAGGTTTTGTTAGTTTTACGGCAGGCCCGGAGGGCCAAACCACCCAAAAATAGGTCCGTCGACACTGTCTAATTGATGTCTTGTTAATAATGATATTAATGACGTTTTGAGAATGTCATATTTTGCGAATATGATGTTTTCCGAATATCGACTTTTGCGAATATCATGTTTTGCGAACACTATTGCCTTAAACTTGGTGTTTGCAATTAATAACCAAAAAACAATTTTGATATGTACTGGGTGTCCCAAAAGTCGACGTCAAGATGAAAATAGGTGATAGGGCACCTCATAAGCTATCGATTTAACCCCCATGTATCTTCAATGATTTTTTGTACTGTCGGAGATATTGATCATTTTAATCGGAATTATTGCAATTTTTCCTTGGTTTCAGTGGTTTCTTGCATCGATAGAATCATTATGAACTTAGGATGTTTTAAAGCTACTTGCCAATTTCTTTTCATATAACAGCTGCAAATGCTTGAAAAAAAAAGCTTCGTTGTACCAAGAGCCACTGAGTCAAACCGCGGACAGACGGACATGGTGGAAATATAAGGGTTCTTTATTGACTACAGAACCCTAAAAGTTAGCCCTCATAAAATAATTGTAGCGAACCCTTCGTGAGCGTCAGTAGCCCAGTGGCTTAGGGGGTCGACTCGTGAACGTAAGGTACCGAATTCGAACTCCCGCGGACACTATGTACCACTGAGATTTTCTTCGATGATCTAACGGTGAAGAAAAAACATCGTGAAGAAACCTGCACATTCGAACAGCTGAGTGTGTAAGAGGGTTATTGGATGAGATCCTAAAGGGGTCAAAGTGTATCCGAAAGGGCCCATCTGTAAGATAAGATTAGAGCTAGTCCGACTCGCACTTGGCTGGTTTTGTAAATTATTTCATATATGACTAAACCAAGGGGCTTGGAATATCAATTAGTTAGCGTCAAAAAGAGAATATCATGCACTATGATTAATTACGCAAAAATTGAAATATCCAACCAGTGTGCACCATGGGACATAAACAAGAACTAATAAAATAAACCCAATTGTAGTATCAATAGTCCTAGCGTAAAACCGCGGACAGACGGACATGGCGAGATCATAAACAAACACCGGATTGACGGGGGCAAAAATGTACCAGAACTAGAGATTAATTAAATATCGACAACTTTTTTTGTGACATATGGATTCTATTTTTTTTTATCCTCTATATCTGAATGATCAGCTTTCCATGATGATGAGCGACATTTTTTCTTGCGAGGCAATTTAAATTGACTTAAAAAACAAAAAGATTCTTAAGTCGTCAAAATGCTAAAGAATATTGTTGTACTGGAAGAATTGTTATTCAATGTAATTTCAATCCGGTCCAGAGTCCATGTGAGATATCGGTTGTTTATAGTTGCGATATTTATAATTAAAAAAAAAAAAAATTAAAAGAGGTTTGCACATAACTAAAAGGTATTCAAACTTGGCCATCAGCTATGATAATGATGATTAAAAATGTCTTTTTATCGATCTCGATAAACTTAGTCGATATTTAATGAATCACTAGCACTGGTACATTTTTGCACCCGACACTCCGGTGTTTGATCATAAAGGTTCCTTGTTAACTACGGAACCCTAAAAATAAGTATTATAGATATACTACTAGGCTATAATCTGTACATTACGCATCGCATCGCAAAGATGCGCGTCAATTACTTTTGCTATTGGTTCAGGCTGAACTTTGCTAATAATAGAATTCCAACTCACGTACCAATTCCAAGATGGCTGCTTTTTCCACTTAACCACAAAAGGTAAATTAAAGACAGACAAGTCTTTGTATTTAAGTATTTAATTCATGTGAAGGATCACAAAAATCCTAAAGGTAAATGAAGTATGTAAATTCAGGGCCTCTATTATAATGGGTTAAAAACCGTTGCCTTTAACGTATTTGGTAGGTATCGTTTTTAATTGGGATGCCATTAAAGCCAAGTAAATAAAAGTTACAAAACTGACAATACAGAAACACGTCACAGGTAATATCGTTTTAACACAGTAGAACAGAGGCCCTGGTCGGAAACGCCTTGGAGCATTCGCAGGGTATAAAGTGACTTAGTTAACCTTTTCAATGTTATGTCAAATACAAAACCTGAGCGAATGTCAACTCTGCGTCATAGATACTCAGAGGCGTTGAAAAGGTTTAAGAAAGAGTTTATATTGTGGTCGGACGTTTTCAGGAATGTGCCGCGGGAAAGAAAGAAAAAGGCTTTAGCAGCCGCGGTCCGCACAAAGCTTTCGTTTAGCTACCTTTGTTTTTGTACGTGTTGGCAAGCCTTGGTTTTTTAGGATAATGCTTATTCACCTCGGGGTTAACATAGTCGAGTGTGAGTTAAAATGGTATGTTTTCACTCTAGGATTAAGTGTTATGAGTTTTGGGGTTCCGTAGCCTTATGGAAAAAACTGCTAATAATTTCGTTATTATCTGTCTGTCTGCATTTCACAGCACGTGGATTGTGATTTAGGTGTAAACATGGGAATTTTTTGGTCTTTATTTATTTGTTTCAATTTTAGTCACAAGTGTACAGCATAGGAACCAAGACGCTTACATGATTATGATACAAAAAACTAATTTGACCGCTACTTACATACATTGGAATTAAAAAAAAACTTTAACATTACAAAACTGACAATAAGCAAGTTAGCTTCCAAGCGGATGCTTCACAAGCACCTGCTGGAACAAGCGCAGTCGTAACCTTGTTTTAATTCGCATCGCCTTATTTATATAAGTATTAATATTATTAGATGTCTGTATGTACGTACGTATATTTATAGTTTATATATCAGGTATCCTATGTATCTATATTGTATTGTAACTGTTTTAAACACTATTGTTCTTAGCACCGACCTTGACATTTTTTTCTGTTTCGCCTACTGGTTGACTGGTATTGTTTACACCTTATTGTTTTGTGCAAGTAAGTTTAAATAAATAAATAAATAACATTTTACAAAAAATATCCAATCAATAAATTATTTATAAGAACCATAAATAATGTCAACACAGCAGTCTCCCATCAGACAGTCAAGAAAAGTAACAGCTTACTAGAGTTGACATTACCTTTGGCTTTGATAAATGTTTAAACACTCGTTAATTGGTTATGTTTAAATTTAATTAAAAAGTCAATTGCACAAACTAAGTTTTTGTAGATAGACCGCATTGATCCTTAGTCGACGAATTATCATTTATCAATTTTATTATCATCAACGAGTTACTTATATTCCAAGGAGTTGAAGTTGACACACAATCTATAAAAAAAAACGGGCTCGAGCATGCCGGACCATGTTCAGTGTAGGGTTCCGAATCCGGTAAGTACTACAAACATAAAAATCAACTAGTAATAACTAATTTTCTATTTAAAGTCAATTGGTGCCGTCTAGATGATTTTAGTAGGTATAAACACTTTAATCGCATGAAGGCCTGTATCTCAAGAATCAATGATGTCTTCTTAGTCGTGATAGTTTTCCTTTAAAATTCGTTATAGGCACTTTCATTTAAGTTTTTTTTTCAGATTTTTGTATTTGTCGTTCTTGTTGTAGGAGGGGGGACGGGGGGGACGGACACTTGAGTGTAACAAAAAATAGCGCTTTAAAGCTTAATATTTCATAAACGGATTACTTAATAGAAAAACTGACCAAACCAAACCAAACCAAACAAACAAATAATATTTTTGAAAGAGCTATCCAACAAAACCCCACACTATAGGGTAGACGAGAAAAAAAAATACGTTACGTGTAGAAGAAACCCTAAAAAAATATATTTAATATTTTATTGTACCACTTTATTGACGTGACTAATATGCATATTCATGCCAAATTAGAGCTTCCTAGTACTAAGAGTCTCTGCGCTAGGCTGCGATCGGATGGACGGACGGACATGGCGAAACTATAAGGGTTTCTAGTTTGACTACGGAACCCTAAAAACGGTCAGTGTCATTAAGATTACATACTCGATAAAGGCAAAAAGTCCCTCCTCGAGGTACAGGAGTTAAGAAACATAAAAAATCATGAAAATAAAAAAGTTCTAAAACGTTAGTTACTCTCGTTACGTAGTACGGGTCAGAGTGCAATTTTCATACTAAATAGGCTATTTCGAAGCCTTGGTTCCTAGCCAGGGGATGCTTTTAGTAATATCTGATGATGGATACCCCGAGCATCGATACAGGACTTCCAGAGGGCCTAAGATACAAACTGATTGAATCTGCGGTTAACGCCGGAATTGTGCATGTTCAGAAAAATCTCTAAAATGGCAATAAAATTCCAAATGCTGACCCAAACTATCTCGCTGTGGTATTAACTGATTGTGCGATCAGTTGGGTACCTTAAGAACTTTTGACCTTTTCTATTGAACCTCGGAGTATCCACCATTAAACCTCACTCAAAACAGGGGTTGTTCTGAGAAGGCAGGAACAAAGGCTTCGAAAAAGCCTCATATGATGAAAAACGCACCCTGACCCGTATTTTGTGTACCCGCTTAACATTTGCAACATTTTAAAGTTTTGCTTTAATACGAGTAAAAATGTGAAAACGTGGTAAGGACCTTTACACACACTTTGTGGCTTTGCACACGGCGAATGCAGGACGGTTTGTTAGACGCAAAAGGGATTCAGAGTGAAAAGGACGGATAACGGATAATGAGCGTGTTTTTGGAAGCGGAGAAAATACGCGTTTTATACGCGTACATTCCGCCTTTATTAATTGAATTTGCTTAGAATTTAATTGAGTCCCATTGACGAGGCATATTGGGTTCTGGTGTGGTGATAAGACAAGCAGTGAATAGGTATTATATCTTGAATCGGGGAATAGGTTGGTACCTCATTCACAGTCTTAGGGTAAAGCCAGACGACCGTAATTTTTTGAGTTGTGAGTCGCGTAATTTCTGCCTAAACAAAAGTCAGAAGTAGTTTTGTATGTAATGTAGAAAAAATTACGTGACTCACAACTCGAATAATTACACTTGTCTGGCTTCACACTTAAGGCTTGTTAATGAAGGTGATCTTCGCTGAGATCCTCGTCTCGAGATACGTCGAAGTAAACGTTGAGTCATTGAAAACTGTAATTTTAGACGTGTCATGAGACGGGATCATAGACAAGATCAGTTTATTAATACGATCCGGATGGCAGACTTAGGGTACTACAAGACAACGATAAACATATTATGTAAATGAAGAAATACACACTTAAATACATAAAAGACATCCAATATTCCAGAAAATATAATACAATACTTGACCAAATAATGTAAAAATATTTGTGCCCTTACCAGGAATCAAATCCAGGACCGCTAGCTCGTAGGAGGGCGATTCTTTGGCATTTCAACCACCCGTCATTGTTGTCTTCAATATATTGACAAAATAAATTAAATTGCCGAAGAATCACCTAGGAAGTCACTACCATCTAAGCTAATGGCGTCGTTAAACTAAATAATAATAACAATATCAGAAAACAACTTCACGCAAATTAACCTAGTCCCAAACTAAGCTCTAGGTTTGTACTATGGGTACTAGACAACGATCAACTTACTTATATAGAGAAATAAATAAAGATCCAAGACCCTAAAACAAATACTCAACACACAAATATTTGCCCATACCGGGAATCGAACCCAACCGCTTCGTAGGCAGGCACTACCAACAACTTACGGTATTATTAAATACACAAATGTATTGTGCACAGAAGTTATCGATAAATTCAAACAGCTCGAAGTTCCTAGTTGTTGTTGCTGTTGAAACTTATATTATCATGTTATAATAACGGAGTACATTGCATTAAACTTAGCACAGTACCGACAGCTAACTTCTTCAGTTTAGAAAGTTTCTCACGAGAAATTTCCGTTAACTTCTAAGACTATTTAAATATGTATAGTTATTTTAAACTGTAATATATAAACGTGCACGGTTAGAGAAGTAAAGCTGAATGTATCCTAAACTACCAAAAAAATTAAAACCTTCTTATGGTAGCACATGCGTGAATGTAAAAAAGTTTTATTTTGTGTGAACTGAGCCTTAAAAATTAAGATTTAGTACTTAGAAATAAATAATATTTATAGGTACCTTACTAGATCAAAGCGCGCGCAGCAAACACTAATAAAGTTCAATATACTTTTTCCTAGAAAATAATTAACAAAAAAAAACAACGCTTTTGAGGAAGACCTCTACAAGCACGTTTATTCTTCCGGAACACCAGTTTAAAAAAATCCTGTTTGTTCCGTCCCATACATACATAGATAGCATCACACCTTCATTTCCAGAATGGGGGTAGGCAGAGCTACAAAAATACCAATAACTCTAAAAAGACTTGTTGATAATTCTGTAACCACATTTTGCACAATCAGGCCAAGAAGTTTACTATTGTATTAGTGATAGGTTGCAAGCCCGTCGCCTAACAGTACTACAAGCCCTTATTCCCTTAGTCGCCTCTTACGACATCCACGGGAAGGCATGGAGTGGCACTATTCTAACCCGGCATCCACACGGGGGAAAAGTACCTGAAAGGCCGCACGTCAATTGGGTTAAAGACGAATTTTCCCGAAGATGTCAACTTGAAAGATCGATTTTTTGCATCGAAATCGTTGAAGCCATTTTCGAGAAAGTGCATTTCAAATATCCCGCCCTCCTTTCGCTTCGGTTTATGTGGATTTTCTGTAACACCCTTACATAAACCATAGTTTACATACATACATGAAGTCACGCCTTCATTCCCAGAGGTAGCCTGAGCCACAGAAATACCAACAACTCTAAAAGACTTGTTTGTAATTCTGTGGTTACAGAAGTTTTGCACAATCATTCCAAGATGTTTACTAGTGTCAGATTGCCTAACAGTATTACAAGCCCTAAATCCATTAGTTGCCACTTACGACATCCACGGGAAGACATGAATTGGCAATATTCTGACCCGGCAACCACACAAACATAAAATACCATTCGTGAAAAATTATCTGACTAATTGAAAAATTATCTAAATCCGTTCACGGTTTACTAGGAGTAAGCTGGACAGACAGACGGAAAGAGAGACTTTGATTTATACCATGTAATAATAAATAGTTATATACCGTAAAAACCTCAAATGTATTATTTTACTAATTATAAGACTGAATAATTTCCAATAGAACGTAACGTTACTTTCATTTAATACTTGATCTTATTTATAACAAGCTATGCCTCATTATAGGTATTATTTTACGGTTCACAAATATTGCTTTAATACTATTAAATATTGTTTTACTCGTATTTCTGTATAACATGGTAATTTACCGTAGGTTTACACTGTGAGTCTATAAACAACTAGAAATCATGGAAATGGTCGGCATCGTAATTACTACGCTCGCTTACGCAAATATACCTTGTACGGAACCCAAGCCTACCTCACGGATCTAGCTAGCTAGCAATCTATTCAGAAATAACATTTCAGAAATCTACTTAGAAACGTCAGACAGATATGTCTTTGTTTAATGTCTCCCCTATATCGGGTTAGCTCCATCTACGGGATTTCGTGAATATTGGTTTCGGCGATTTGCTTCTTTTTTATGTTAGAGAACGAAATGACAATATATGAACAATTTCGGAATCTCGCCGATTCATGTGGCTTCAGTGTAAGACAAAACTAAGCATATCACGTACGTTGTCATATAATGTCTTTCAAATATGCTCTGAAATGTTGGCTTTTTAGGGTTCCGTAGCCAAATGGCAAAAAACGGAACCCTTATAGATTCGTCATGTCTGTCCGTCTGTCCGTCCGTATGTCACAGCCACTTTATTCCGTAACTATAAGAGCTATACTGTGGAAACTTGGTAAGTAGATGTATTCGGTGAACCGCATTAAGATTTTCATACAAAAATAGAAAAAAAACAATAAATTTTTGGGGTTCCCCATACTTAGAACTGAAACTCAAAAATTTTTTTTTCATCAAACTCATACGTGTGGGGTATCTATGGATAGGTATTCAAAAATGATATTGAGGTTTCTATTATAATTTTTTTCTAAACTGAATAGTTTGCGCGAGAGACGCTTCCAAAGTGGAAAAATGTGTGTCCCCCCCCCGTAACTTCTAAAATAAGGGAATGATAAATGTAAAAATAATATATGATGTACATTACCATGCAAACTTCCACCGAAAATTGGTTTGAACGAGATCTAGTAAGTAGTTTTTTTTTAATACGTCATAAAAACATTGATCAAAGCTACAACGAACTTTTATATTATGTTACTTGCTGCTACGGAACCCTTCATGGGCGAGTCCGACTCGCACTTGGCCGCCAAAAGCCTTTATTCTTCCTAGGATTAAAATAAACGTATGAAACCTATTCCTTCCAGGTCCGCGGCGTTAATTTTTAAACGTTATACATTTATCAGGTTGCTATGTATGTATAATGTAATGTACACCAATACCCTAGTTATAAAAGTTATCGCCAGCGCAAAAAAACAATGTCAGTTTAAAACAGCCTTACTCGCGAAAAGCATGTTTGGTATCGCTCCCAAAATATATAACAAACTGCCAAACATTTTTTTGGAAATTGAAAGCATTATTAACTTGAAAGTAAAACTCAACCAATTTTTAGATCAGAAGGCGTACCTTCGGTGGATGATTTTTTGACTGACAATTTGTTTTATTAGTCTTTTGAGTTAATTTTAATGTTATACATTTTATTTTGTTTTCCGTGTGGTTGCCGGGTTAGAATAGTGCCACTCCATGTCTTCCCGTGGATGTCGTAAGAGGCGACTCAGGGAATAAAGGCTTCTAGTATTGTTAGGCGATGGGCTTGCAACCTGTCACTAATACACTAGTAAATATCTCAGCCTACTTGTGCAAAATGTGGTTACAGAATTATTAACATGTCTTTTTAGAGTTGTTGGTATTTCTGTAGCTCTGCCTACCCCACTCTGGGAATGAAGGCGTGATTCGAATATTACATTTAATTTCAATGTAAGTTTTTTTTTTTCCTTTGACATGCATGTTTTAATTTTAACTAGGAATAGTATTATTGTATCTTGTATGTGGTATGCCTAACACTAATTTGTATGCCTAATGGCAAAACATAGAGATCTATTTTTAAACTGTACCATCTGAATAAATTAAATGAAAATGAAATGAAATTCTGTCATTTGCTTACGAAATTGAAAAGATTTCGCACCTATGTCGCCTTCTGTACGTGTTTGACGTATTTCCGTTTTAGAAGGGGTTGAAATTTTGTACGGGATTCCCGTTGTTTCAAAGCTGCTGACACTATAAATTACGTTTTAAAAAATCTGATTTGATTTAAATTGGTTCAATTTATTTATCCGTTTTTATCCGACTGCAGCTAAAGAGAAGCGTTATGTTCAAACATTCATTCCATAATAAAGTAATAAAATTTGTATTCGAATCCGATATATACAAAATATCCCATCCGTAGATATACAAAAGAAAAAACTAAAATCTACAACTTCGCATGAGAACGTTTTCAGTCTTCACCTAACCTAACCTAAGCAATAAGTTTAATAAACAGTGAATGTTGAGTCATTAACGTGTTGTTTTATCATTGCAAGAAAATCCATCTTTGCTTATCTAAACAATCTAGGTAAATAAACGATAGGTCTGGGGGTGGAAGCCAAGATGACCAACGTTTTACTTTCATTTAACGGAATCGACATAAAATGTGTGGGTGACTTTCGATGACGCCTGTGGGTCCTGGATACATTATGTTTCTAATCTATTTCAAATTTATAATTATAATAAGCAGAGCCCGGAATTTTCGTAGCAATTTTTATGTGTCATAGGGTCTTCTCGTTTATCGACTTCTGATACACATAATTTATTCGATACATTATAGAACACAACACAACATATCAATGAAAATTTAAAGTAAAGGTAAACAACTGGCGGTCTTATCGCTAAAGGGCGATCTCTTTTATATAACTCATGAGTGGCTGAAAATGTTAAATAGAGGTTTGCAATGAAAAGTTAATAGTTAACATTCTACTGGACTATGGGTCGTAGTGACTACATGCTGAATTTTTTGTTGGGCCTTAGTAGGATATATTTAGCCTGAATATAGCCTCAATATAAATGTATTGTATATTCAGACTATATCAGCGGTTCACTTTATCTCATGAGCTAAACAAGCTTATCCAATCATTTTGATACGCGTTATTATTTTCACTGGCAGCCAAAACGTTGTAAATGCTATAAATATGTTGATATCACGAAAAAAGATGGTTTTATGTTTGAGAGCAACGAATTTCGGTTTAAGCTTGAAACAACACCAGATAGTCGTTTTTCATTATTATTTCGAGTAATATTAAAGAGGGCAGTTAATAATTCTTTTATCTACATCCATGGTATAACTTCCCTATAATATGTTCAGAAACGATAAGCAAATGACATACATTACTAAACATGTATCTGTGGTTGCATCATAATGTTTAAATTAAAGTGCAGGTAGCCGAAACTTTAATCACGTTCAAATTTCGAACATCTTCTTAGAACAATCCAGCAAACCTGCAGCACCCGCGCGCCCGCCCCCCACCTGCACCGCACCGCACTCATTTGTTTCGAACTCTCGAATAGTGCGTAGACCAGAAAATAAAGTTACTTGAAAATGTTTGCCGGATTGTACATATTGTAGAAAATTTACGATATGTATGTAGATAAAGTTATGTATGCGACTGTACGCATAATTAGGCATTAAAACACTCGTGTGATCTTATTATGAAACTCGCCTTCGGCTCGTTTCATAAAACCACACTCGTGCTTTAATGCCTCTCATTATGCACCAGCCACATAAATAACTATTATAAAATCATTTTATAGTAAAAAGTACAACAATAGAATCACAAAGAGCTCACGTAGCGACGAGAAAATGTGATCCATCCCGCAAGATAAACATGATAAATAAGCCAAGTCATGTTTACCTTAATCCTAAATATTTCTAAAATATAATGCATATTTTTTCTATCCATCTGCAAGAGAGCGATATAATTTTAGCGTTACGTACCCCAAAAGGAAAAAAAACAGAACCCTTATATAGTCCGCCCGGCTGTCCGTTCGTCTGTCTGTCAAGACCCTTTAACTCAGGAACGCTTGGAGAAAATTAAAACCATATACTCAAGTCTACAGTCCCTTGAAGCAGTGAAAAAAATCGAACTATTAAGTTAACTGAAAAAAGATTTATACTTAATCATTTTTCGTCACTCTCAAGGGAATTAAACATTTTATAGGGTCCTATAGAACTAGAATCCTGAAATGTCTTACAGCAGAAGAAAGGTCTTACAGCACAAGTAAAGGAAAAACCCAAAAATCGTCACTTTGTTGCTCCAACACAATTTTATTTTTTGCAATTGTAATTTTATTTGTAGTTGGTAAACTAATCGTGACCTACGTCGAAGTATGTAGACGACAGTTTTTTAATGGCAATGACCGGCGTTTTTTAGCGTATCTGTAGAGAAGCCACACAATTAAAAATAACACAGGTAAACAACAAGCGATCTTATCGCTGATTAGCGATCTCTTGCAGACCACATTGGATAGGATATGGTATCAAATTAAAACATTTTACACATTAGATGGTGCAGATTTCTTGCGAACCATATCAAGAGACTGTTAGGTATATACTTTATCTGTGGAAATTTTCACGATGACCTGTTAAAGTACGTGAATACAAAACTACAAACAAACTTCCGCATTTAAAATGTTAAAATTTTACACCAAAATCCCAATGTGTCGAAGCACTTGGTCGTTCCACTACCGCATTCAATGCGAGTAAAAATCGAAATACATTTGGGAAGCGATTTCCCGAGTACCATTATTCCTTTGTTAAGAGGGACCGGCGCGGAACGTCTCGCCCTGACACCGATTATATAACCTTTCATGACAATTTAAATGTAAGACATCAGTCGAATAAAGTAACGAGTTTTTAACAAACTGTTGAGGAGGGTAAAGTTTTTGACCTATGGCTCTATTCTGCTCGGGAAAACCATATTGTTTTTGACATGTCATCGTATTGTTTTTCTGCCATTACTAGAGCTATCGCAATGAATGTATCCAATAGGATTGAGGCCTTGGAGCTATATTCTCGACTAGCTGTTCTGTGTCCTTTCCCGGGACTCAGACAATGTCCATACCAAATTTCATTTAAATCGGTTTAGTATATCCAGAGATTACCCGCTATAACCTCACTAACTCACAAACTTTACCTCTTTATAATATTGGTATAGATAAAATCATATAGCTTTATAACGGCACTTTTTGTGTTTGTAGTACTTAACGGTTTTGAAAACCTACACGAGCATAGTCCAAGGCAATTTGTTTTTTTACAGCTTCAAGTATCTGTAGACCTGAGTAATTGGTCTTAATTTCAACTCGATACTTCCACGCGTTCGCGAGATAAAGAGCCTTGACAGCCGGACGGACGGACGAATGGATGACTATTTCAGTTTTTTCCTTTTGAGGTACGGAACCCTTAAAATGCAGCACTGAAATCTAATAACCTAACCTAACCTGTCACTAATTCACTAGTAAACTTCTTAGCCTGTTAGTGCAAAATGTGGTTACAGAAATATCGGTAAGTCTTTAGAGTTGTTGGTATTTCTGTAGCTCTGCCTACCCCACTCTGGGAATGAAGGCGTGGTGTATGTATGTATGTATGAAATCTAATAATTTATATGGAAAAAACCGTCAGCTACGAGTACTTTGGCACGCTTTCCCATTTAAATTTTAAACTTTTCTTTCACGATGCGCCGTTGGTGTTACAATTTACTTAAGAAAAAACTCTTAAGCATTTTAAATAGCACTTGGAGCGGAATGAGGCTTCCAATATTTTTAATCAAGTAATTATCGTTGAGGAAAGCAATTTCGAATGGTTTATAAAACCTTAAAAACACAACTACCACAACCTCAGGTCAAAAGTAAATGGTTATTTGCCTCGATCCCACTCCATTCAGAATCACATCATGGTAATTAATAATTTTTAGATTTGAGGGCCGCTTAGTAAATATTGAACTTGATAAGTGTAATGTACGGTTCGTACAACGTTTTAAATGATAGTTCTGATGTTCTGAAGATAACTTTATTTGTATTAAAACAAGTTAACTATAGCGAGTACACGCAACGGCTGATATTGGTGAACTGTCGTGCATTGACCTACATAAACGCAAGTCTATGTAAGTTGATGATGGTGCGAAATGTACGATCGTGGATCGTACATGTTCCAGGAGAGCGAAAGGAGCATTAGGGGGAAAGGGGCTGATGGGGGAAATTGGTTAATGATTCTTAAATATTGTACATATCAACTTAAAGATATTAATAAAATGACTAATTTGAAATTACTACACACTAAAGTGTTTTTCAAATGTTGGCGAGGTCGCCTTATTAACCACGGTCGCAAAACGCGGAGTAGTGACTTCGACGTCACTCTCGTCGGACAGGTTAATATTTGTCGTGGTAGGGACTCGTCTGGAAGATAGTGTGTTTTTTCTCAGTGCGTGCAGCTGCATCCGTCCTGGTACCTGCAGCTCGCGTGCTGGGCTCGCCGCCGCCGGGCGCGCTGGCGCGGGGGCGGGGGGCGCGGCGCTGGGTGTCTCTGGCTCGCGGATACTGTTAAATCGTCGCATTCGGCATGCGCATAGTCGTCGCCATGCCAGCGCTAAACCGATACAAATTATGATGTCTGTTACTGCGCTAATTAATCCATATTGTGTGACATCGTGAGATGATGGTCTGTCACTTAGGATGACCTCCGCGCCATTCTTCTTTATCTGTTGAATTTGTCTCCCTATCTCTTTTAGTTGTTGGTGAAAGTACGTATTGTTGTCGTACTTTATTTGTTCGGCTATACTAGTCTCGTTGATGATAGATATGGGTAAGTCTATGATGTGATTGATTGGAGGTATTTCAATTTTTAATACATCTGCTGTTACATCCATTGTACTGCTCTGCTTGCTGCGGGAGTATATAGTGAAGTCTGTCGTCTTGATGGTGCAATCCCCGCTCAAACTAATAATTCCGTTTCCAGTCAGCTGCACTGATGTAACATGACTCCTACATATAATGCGAATGGTACATTGTTTACAACATGCATACAGGTGTGAAACTCCGTATAATTCGGCCCAAGTGGTTTTGCAGGGTTCCGTGTTGATTGCGCACTGTTTTGTAAGGTCATTCATGACGCATAAGTTTTGGTCTGATTTCATGTGGTACACCGGCGTCTGCAACGGACACAGCTGGGTAACGTCGTCGTATTGGTCACAACGAAGTAATTCTGCTTGAGTCATGGTGAAATATGAATCTTTCTGAATGTTCATAGCTACGTATTCTGATATGGGTATTATATTTATCAAGCTGTTGTTTACGCTATGGCGAGTAGGGATAAGTCGGTATATCTCGTAGGGCTCTCTGGCTACCAATGGTATTCTGATTTCTATAATAAAGTATTGCCTTGTCATCCTCGCTTTAACTTTCAGCATGTGATAGAGTTTGGGTAGGTCAGTTGTTATGTTATCGATTGGTAATGATAGATACTTTGCTAGTTGACCGGAAATGACGTTAAGTTCGTCCTTTAACTGCTCTGGACTGATAAGATGTATATTAAATGTTCCGTAATGTAAATCAACCATCGTATCGAGTAAATAGTCTTGAATTTTTCGTAACTTTTCTAAAATTGTATTTGCAATTATTGCTGATAATGCGAAGGCATTTTGGTTAGCTGCACTTTGCATGTCAGTCCTTAGTTGATTAGTCATCCGTTCTATTTCCTTGATATGGCTGTTGATGAATTTGTGCTGTTGCTCCATGGTGTTTTCTACTCGTTGTAGAAGGTTATTCTCTGCTTCCACAATTGATGTCTGATTTTGCCATAACTCTGACAAGTGCTTCTGATTTGTTCGAATTAACTCGATATCTTTCTGATATTGGTCGGCAAACTGGTCGTCTAGTACACCAAACAGTGTGTGTGCAACGTTACCGATCCCGTTGATAAGGCCACGGCGCGCCCGTGGGTGCGCGTGGTTGATCTGCTGACCGAGCAACATGTGATTGTAAAGGTCAAGTTCTTTGTAACTGTGACGTAATTGTAACATGATTACTTCGCATAGCATGGGCTTGTCCATTACGTTGCAATTGTTTCCCAAGTTATTTAAACATTTTGTAATTACTTCAACACCTGCCCAGTAAGGGTTCATGTCGTAGTAAACTACCAGTTTCCATTCATCCCGGATAAGATGCATGTCCGAGATTTTATCAAAATAAATGCTCTGATTGCTGCTTAGTTGCGCTATGTCGTAAGCGCCTTTTGTCGGTATAATGAGCATCATTGTTAGTAGCGTAATAAAAAGTGATTTGAAGCTCGGAATCATGTTTGATTTCTTTTGTGAATTCTGATGAGGGTTCCCTGGACTATGTTGATTATCTTTTTTTTCTTCTTCGGTCACAGGTAGCGGCGACAACTTCACGATTGGCCTCTGTAATATGCCATTTTTTGTCTTTACACTGACGACTCGCACGATTCCGTCTTTTCCAGGGTGTAGTTCTACAACTCTGCCGAGCGGCCACCTTCCTGCCGGCAAGTTGGCATCGTGTATGATTACGATGTCACCTACTTTTTGATTTTGCTGCTGTTTTTGCCATTTGCTACGTTCTGATAATTGGCATAAATATTCCATTTGCCATCGTTTCCAGACATCTTGAAATATTTTTTGAGTTAGGTGCCATCGTGTCCTGGCGTCACTTTCTGTTTCCACAATAGAGAGTGTGGGACCGCTAGCTAGGAAGTGTGACGGTGTCAAAAAGTTTGTGTCTTCCGGGTCTTCTGATATAGCGGCAAGCGGTCTTGAGTTTAGACCAGCTTCTAACTGTGCGAGGAGAGTTGTAAATTCCTCGAAGGTTAATTTTTGTTCTCCAAGGACTCTTCGTAAATGATGTTTTAGACTCTTCACAGCCGCTTCCCATAGTCCGCCGGCGTTCGGCCACGATGGTGCATTAAAATGAAATTCGATGTCCATTTCAGCTGATTGGGAATAGAACTCGTCATCTAATGTCTCTTGTAGGTTGATGATCTCTTCCTTTAAGATCCGGCTGGCTCCAACAAAATTGGTCCCGTTATCGCAAAAGATATGTCGGGGCGCCCCTCGACGAGCAGCCATCCTTCGTAATGCTGCTAGGAATGCTGATGATGATAAATCAGAGACAAGCTCTAGATGGACCGCTTTCGTTACCATACAGATAAAAACGGCAACATATGCTTTGCAGGATTTGATCCCCCTGCCCTTGTTAGCCTTGATCTCGACGTACCCCGTAAAGTCTACGCCAGTATTGTAGAAAGGACGGGTCGGGTTACTACGAGCAGCCGGTAAGTCTCCCATTAGCTGGGTTTGTTTTACTGGATCGTGGCGTCTGCAGGTAACGCACTTACGAAGATGTTTCTTTACCGCTCTATTCCCGCCTATTATCCAATAGTGCTGCCGGAGTCGAGCCAAAGTCATTCTAGCTCCTCCATGATAAGTGTCTCTGTGAGCTTGATCTATGAGCAAGTCCGTAAGATGACCTGCATGGGGAATGACAAGGGGATGTTTCATTGCTTCGTTGACCTGTGCGTACTTAATACGACCACCGACTCTTAACAATCCGTTTTGATCAATAAATGGTGTTAAGCTAAGAATTTTGCTTCGGTTGTCGATCTTTTGGTGATTCTTAAGATTATGCATTTCATGAGCAAATTCCTTTTGTTGATAATAACGTATTATCCTTTGTCGTGCATTTACTAATTCATTGCACGATAGAAATTCGTGTTTAGGTCGGTCGCGCGACAACACTCTAAGTACTCTTGCTAGTACTCGGGTTGCATGAGTAAATTTGCTGTGTCTGTTTACAATGTTGCTTATGACGTCATCCTGAGTCATAGTCGCGACATTTATATGAATGTCTTTCTTGATCTCTAGCTCAGTTGTATATATTTGAAGATTTATTCCTTCTGATTTGTAAGTTTTCAACCATTTGGGGCCTGTCCACCACAATGAATGATCTTTCAGCTGATTTGCCGTGATTCCGCGACTAGCGCAATCGGCTGGATTTTCATTGGACTTTACGTAACGCCAACAATTGGATGGTATGATTGATTTTATTTGCTCAACTCGATTTGCTACGAAGGGTTTCCATCGCCCAGAGTCACCTTGAAGCCAACCCAATGCTGCTGTAGAGTCGGTCCAGGCAAACTTTTTGATTGACTGATTGGATAGGCTCTTGACCACTTTTTCCATAAGCTTTGAGAGAAGATGGCAGGCCATTAGTTCTAAGCGTGGTAGGGTTATGTCCTTTTTCAGAGGCACAAGTCTGGCTTTTGCTGCTTCAATGGTTACTGATGATTGCTGTTTGCCGTCTGGGTTTAGTTGGTTGACCTTGCAATAGATCACGCATGCGTAAGCTTTTGTAGAGGAGTCGCAGTAACCGTGGAGTTCAATTTCACCGGTTTCATGAGTTCCAAGCCATCTTTTTATTCTGATGTAATTGATGCTTTCCAACTCGTTTCGAATTTTCTGCCATTCACTGATAAACTCATCTGGCAAATTTCTATCCCATTGTATGTCATTCAGCCAAACCTTTTGAAACAATAGTTTCAGCTTAGTGGTGAATGGGGATAACCAGCCTAGCGGGTCAAATATTTTTGATATTTCTGATAGCAAAGCCCTCTTGGTTAATGATTTTGATGATGGGCTAAGTTTGACTTGAAATGAAAACAAATCGTCCACAGGATTCCATCGCAGTCCAAGCGCTTTTGTTGATTCAGGATGCTTGAAGTTAAAATCTTGCTGATTAAATGTTGTTTCTACACCTTGCAGTAGATCAGGTTTATTAGACGCCCACTTTCGGAGGTTAAACCCACCTGATTTGAGTAAGTTAATTAAGGCGGACTGAATCTTCTTTGCTGATTCAATGCTGTGGCTCCCACTGAGAAGATCGTCCATGTAGAAGTCTTCTTCTAATGCTTTCTTGGCTCCTGAAGTGTAGTTATGACCGTCATCATTTGCCAGCTGCTTCAAGGTCATCATAGCGAGAAACGGTGCTGCCTTTGTACCATAAGTTACGGTTGCTAGGTTATATTCCCGAATGGGCTGATTGGTGTTGTCCCTCCAAACAATCCTTTGAAGCTTCTGATCCTCTGGGTGTACTAAAATCTGCCGAAACATTTTTTCAATGTCGGCTGTAAATGCTATCTCATATTGCCTCCATTTGAGAATAAGTGACATAAGATCTTGTTGCAAATTGGGCCCCCTGTACATAAGATCGTTAAGACTGTGACCCGTTGACGTAGGCGATGACGCATTGAACACAACTCGTAACGCTGTAGTACTTGAGTCAGCTCGTAGTACACAATGATGAGGTAGGTAATAGGCCGGTATCTGGTTACTGTCGTTGCTAACTGCCTCGTACATGTGGCCTAAATGAATGAACTCGGCTATAAACTCCTTGTATCCTTCTGATATCTTCTGATTTTTGCTGAATTTTTTCTCCAACTGAAGTAACTGTGCTACGGCCTTTTGTTTAGAGCTTCCTAATTTTTCCTGAGTGTCAGGTTTCATTGGTAGTCTCACAACATATCGACCATCTGATCTTCTATATGTGTGTTTCTTATAATGCTCCACACAGTTATAATCTGCCGTCGACATGTTCAGTGGATTATCTGCTATGTCCTCTATTTCCCAAAATCTCTGAATATCTTCGACACCATTCAGGATGACATTACAATGATATGTCTTAACGCTGCCACATAACAACCAACCTAGATGTGTCTGTTGAGCCA
This sequence comes from Acleris holmiana, assembly GCA_949316455.1. Taxonomy (NCBI): domain Eukaryota; kingdom Metazoa; phylum Arthropoda; class Insecta; order Lepidoptera; family Tortricidae; genus Acleris; species Acleris holmiana. The sequence continues at coordinate 12,240,242 of OX438784.1, forward strand.
TGGGTTGTGATTCGTCTTGACCTTTGATAATACCGCCCATCATGATAAGAGCATATATTTCAGCCCCAAGTAATATATCTACCGGACGGCTGACATTAAATTGCGGATCTGCTAGACTGATATTTTCAATATGTGACCAATTTGGTTTCTTGAATGTTTGATTGGGTAGACTGTTGACGAGGTTATTCATGATTACTACATTGGTGTTAAAGGTATAATCTCCATTTATTGCTGATACTGATATGTCCATTGCTCCCTTGCAGTTATTTTCTTGCGTGCCGAGACCAAAAACTACCCCTTTACAACGACGCCGAGGTAATCCGAGCCTTTGTGCTGCATTCTCGGTGATAAGGGAGATTTGGGAGCCCTGATCAATCAAGGCTCTCATGTTGTGATGGGAACCATCTGCTGCCATCACCTTGATCTGTGCGGTGGCAAGTAGAATCTCTGCTGAGCTATTTTGAGACACGCTGACGTTGTCCTTACTCTGCCTTTGTTTTGTAATCGTCAATGTTGTCGTCATTGCGTCATGTAGTAAAGTGTTATGTGGTTCCGTGCACTTACGACATGTTTTCGTAGAAATGCATTTGTCTCCTTTATGATCGTAAAGACAGTTAGTGCAAAGTCGTAAATCGTTTGTCACTTTCAATTTTGCTGCATTCGGCAGTTTGATGAACTCGTTGCAAAAGAAAATAGAATGGTTGCCTTTGCAATAAAGGCATTTATACGCCGACGACACGTGATATGATTTCGCAATGGGCTTGCCGTTATAATTATTGCTGTTGTAGGTACTGTTTTTCTGATATTTATTGAAGTTGAAGTTATTTTGTTGCTGAGGTGATTTTTTCATGCTAAATGAGGGCGCATAGAGATTGCTTGTTTTCTGCTTATTGCTGTCCTGCTTTCGCCGAGATGCTTCAAGTGACGTAAACTTATTTTCCAGGAACTCGTAGAAATCTGATAATGATGGTAGATCTCGAGGAGACTTTAATGATTCAATATACTCTTTGTGCGTTTCACCGTCCAATTTTTGCGATAGAATGTGAATAAGCAAGGGGTCCCAGGTAGCGATGTCGACTCCCAGGCTCTTAACAGCATTTAAGCACTCTTTAGTACTGTCATGAATTTTCTTGATATGCGATGATGTTTGCTGTTGCATTACGGGTAAGGTCATAAGTATGTTGATATGTGAGCTAAAGACCAATTTTTTGTTATTATATCTATGATTGAGAATATCCCAGCACACTTGATAGTTTTCCGTGCTGATATTCAGATGCTGAATTAATTTTTCTGCTTCACCTTTGACCTTGCTCTTTAAAAACTGCATCTTCTGTGCATTTGATATGGAGCGGTTTGTATGGATAGCTTCGCTGAACAAATCTTTGAACGATATCCATCTATGATAATCACCATTGAACGCTGGTATGTCCATAGTTGGAGTAGTCCTAGTTTTGTAGGCCGCTGCCCACTTTTTTTCATTAAGAGCCTTCTTGATATCATTGTACTCTCTCTCATATCTCGAGAATACTCGTTCATACTCTGGGTCCTCTTCATAGAGTTCGCTATCGATGTCCCAGTGCAGACAGTCGATCACACTCCAACGGGAATCAATGAGTTTTAACACGTCTTCATACTCCCACCTTTCTGATAATGAACCGAAGTCGATGTTAGTAATGGCTCGAGAGAAAGCCTTAAAGTTACTCTTCTGTTTACGGAGTTTTTCTTCTAACTTGCTCGAAGTACCTGTGTGTCTTGCGCTGTTTCCCGCCGCCCCAGTTCCGGTAGTTTCACTGTTCTTCAAAGCGCTATGCTGGTGCGCGGTGGCGTCCGCGGCCTGATCTGCGGGGCCTGCAGGGCTTCGCGGCGCTGTATGCCGCGGGGTCGTCGCGGCAGACTCAGGCGCCAACGAACCTGACACCGGATCGGTGTCAAATTTCGGGGTGGATGGCACAGTGGATGGCTTTTCTTGTTTTTCTGTTTTCGGAAATCCTTGCAACGTTGTTATTAACTCCAGCGGAGGTGCTAATGGTTTGTCATGAGAGGATGGAGCTTCTGCATGAAGTAAATATCGTTGCAAATAAGACGAAACTGTTTTATAAAACTTTTTGGTTGTTTCATAATAACCCTGCTGGAAGTACACGTAATTGTCGTTCTGATAGTCGACCAACTGCCCGTGAACACTGTTAAACTCATTCCAGTACGCTGATAATATATTAATTCTCTTGTTAATGTTAGAATATGTTTTGCGTTCGGGCCCATCTTTTTTAAAGTTGATAAATACCTTCTCAATCTCTTGCATAAGAGTATACTGATTTGAAAGTAGGTCTTCCATCGCAGACTTTTTCTTGATTACTGATACAGAAGATTCACTTTTTAAGCTCTGTGACTATGTAGCCTTTGTAGGTAAATGTGCCTTCTCAATTCCGCCGGTGAGACCCGCTTGTGGGAGGCCTGGGAACCGATTCGCTACCACACTAAGGTCCTACACAAACACAAACCTTATTTTGTCTTACTCGAAGACTGCTGCTCAATCCTGATAACTGATACTGCTAGGTTACTGATAATATATCCTGATGAATGTAGCTACGCAAAGTCGCTAAAACTTCCACGTCGCGCTGATATTTCTGCTTAAACTGCTAGCTCAACACCTCGCACGTCGAATATTCGATGAAATTATCACGATAGTATCCACACGCGAGATCCGGTTCGAAGGACCATAAAGATGTACGGTTCGTACAACGTTTTAAATGATAGTTCTGATGTTCTGAAGATAACTTTATTTGTATTAAAACAAGTTAACTATAGCGAGTACACGCAACGGCTGATATTGGTGAACTGTCGTGCATTGACCTACATAAACGCAAGTCTATGTAAGTTGATGATGGTGCGAAATGTACGATCGTGGATCGTACATGTAATTTCCCCCCGTTTCCCAGCCTCCACCCCTCAACACTCAAAATTAGAACTACTTAAATCTGAAAAATATCTTGAATGAAAGCACATAGAATTATAATTAATTTAAAAGGAAAACTATCACGACTAAGTACACTTGATTGTAGACTTGATTGATTCTTGATATACGGGCGATTAAAGTGTTTATACCTCTACTAATAAAAACCCCCGCACTGACACTAACTAAACTGACACGTCGGGGACCGCTAAGTAGCTGGGGTATTTTATGTTATTTCATTTACTTAGCGGTCCCCCGCCGTGTCAGTTTAGTTAGTGTTCATGTTCAGTTAACTATCTACTTATCAAACAATCATCCATTAGGGCCACTACTTATTATTTTTTACTTTTTTACAGACTATTTACCTATTTAGTCGGGGGTTTTATAAATTCCTGATAAATTTTTATATTTCACGCTTTTTAAACTTCTCCATCTGAGTGTCTCTTTGTGGCATCGTAGCTCCCAAACGGATTAACGGATTTAGACGCAAGTTTTTTAAAAATAAAACTACATTAATCAGGATGGTTCTTAGCAAGATATCATGAAAATTGGTTGGGCCGTTTAAGAGATATCAGCTCTGAAAGTAGGCGTCGCCGTTATTTTGGGGGCTTTATACCCTCTAAAAGCTTAATATCTCAAAAACGGCTGAAGCGATTTTGATGAAAACTGTCTAAGAACCACCGCTAAAAAAACTGCTTTCAAAATTGTGCGACATTGTCCCGTGTTTTTTTTTTATTTTTTTTTTAGGTATTTGTATTTATTACCACATTACTTAATTTTCTATTACGGGCTATAACGGGGCACCTGAATTCCGAAATGAAAATGGGGTAGCACCTGCGAAAAACACCTGATTACTTTTATTACCGAAAAAAACCCGCTTTTCGATACAACGAAAATAAAAGTTTACAATGGAACTCAGTTTTTTCATGGCTTGAAGAAGGCGATTGCAATCTAAAGACCGCAAATGCGTTGCCAACCCTGAGGGCTACGATGGAATGCCACTATGCTAGTAATTTCACCGGTTGTCTTATCCCCACACGTCAACACATCAATGCGAATGCTGCTTGACGGTAGGTTAAAGTCTTTAAGACGGTGGAAAGCGTAAGCAATCCGGATGGACCTTACACAAGGCCAATAATAGAAAGAAAGAAAGAAATCGTTTCTTTGTGACAAGCGACAAGCACAAAAATTGAAAATTTAATGATTATTCAGACGTAATTTGTCACGAAATGGTCACAACTCAGCGTGAGGCTGGCTCCGTAGTGACCATTTGGTGAAGACACGGCGCAATGACGCCACGATCGCACATGCAATAGGTATAGAAGGGGGAAAAAAAGATACAAAACACTTATAAAAAAACAATTAACAAACAAAAACAACATAAAGTATGCCACACAACTATACAATGTTGTTGTGCAAACACCGCTTTACACAGCACCATACAGTGTGTTGGTTTAAAAAAAGGAAAGAAGAAAACTAATCTAGGCCTTATCTATGATACTTTAACAATAACGAAGTATCCCTTGTTACTATTAGTCTGTGACAATTATATAATTGACAAACTGTTCTAATCTGTGGAAACCGCTACGTTTTTTAATCTGTGTAGTGTACAAAATTCACTCCGCAGGAAAAGTAGGTCAAGGACCATGAAAAGCCAGATTAAAACCAAACTATAGGCAATAAAGTTCATTCAAATATCTATTTAGTGATATCATCAGCTCTGTTGGTTCTCTGCCCTGACTTTGAATAAGGTGGCTTATTGGTCCTTTGTTTCACAACTACGGATAGCTGGCTGGCAGCCTGACAATCACATGTCTGTCAACAACCGCACAGTGTAGACTTTTAGGTGGTCGAATTCAAACTGTCACGTCGCCTGAAAACTTTTAGAGGGACAGTTTTAAAGCCGGTTTTACGAATAAAGCCGGCAGGTATAGATCGTTTGATGTGAGCTTGATAGATTTAAGACGGCTAATTGGATCAGTACTAGACAAAATTTATTTATTCCAATTCACACAGCATTACGGTATAACCAATATACAGATAGTAGATGAAATGAATAAGAAAATTCACTTGGTAATATTCGTACTAATGAATACTAGACTAGACTTTTTTGGGTGTATATAAATAACTCGATATTGGCGAAATACGCCTTTACAGATTATGAAGTGAAAGCCATTCATTAATATTATAATTACCTTTGCCACGCACTTGATCAAACAGTTTGAGTTAATGTTTTGTTTGCTCGGTTTGCTCATGAAATAAATTTCGTTTGGTTTTTGCTTTTGTATTAAGTTTAGGATTCCTGTGTAAGTTTTAAATTAATATTTTTACATTTTGTATTGCCATGTTTTTTCTATTTAAATTTTTTGTTATGTGGGTTGCCGTTTGTATGAGCTGCCATGGTATCACCAAATGGTTTCTGCGGAAGATCAGCTCTGACCTAACCAGTAACGTGCTGAGCAGGAATAATTTTCCTCCGTCTGGTACTGATTCAGAGTTTTGTATTTTATGTGTTTTGCGCTACAAGAACATGTTTTCCCCTTCTACTTTAGTCTAAGGTTATGAGACCCTTTAGTATTTGACATGCTAGACGATTGAGTGGAGTATAAAGCGCCGTTGTGTTGGCGGCCGGGTCAGATTAAAATGACCCCGAACTAAACGTGACTTCCATGCGAAGGTGGGTTAACTAGTGTTGGGCGAAATGAAAATAAAGTGCGTTTGAAGCAGTAGCTCATTCCACAGACGTCCTACCTCAAATACTTCATAATATGCGTAACTCTAACGTTAGCGAGTATCGAAAACTGCCGATATGTATAAGATTGTCGTAAGCGTATCTTTTGCATCTTTCGAAAATCGCTAAAGACAGCGCTATTCAGAAATTCTTTAGAGATAGTTAACTCGTTTGTCACTATATTCACATACGATAATCTATTAGGGCTACCAAACCAATATACAAAATTTTGTAGGTGTGCATGTCCATGCATTCCATTTTTCTATCGGTTTACATTTACGTCAACTTAGGGAAGAGTGTAAGTTTCATCGAAATCGGTTCCATAGTTTTAAAATATGGACGAATACGTGTAAACAAGTGTGACAACCTGGCTTAATGATATAAATTACGGGTGGCAAAGGGAAAAAACCTTTGGTGAAATTCTAGTTCATGTAAAAAAATACTTCGTAATGTTGACAATACGATGACATGTCAAAAGCAATATGGTCCATGGTCCGGATCATTTATAGCATGGAGACAGACATACGGTACTTATTATCCTGGAAAATTTGTCAGTTCTTTAGGGAATAACTTTAACGTTTTTAGGTGACTGATTTACGGCTATAAACTAAGATACTAAGATGCTTGACTTTTCGAGGGAGGAACTTTTTACGAAGTTAAAGTGTTATGGAAATTGAGTGTGATATTTGAGGTACTTCGTATATGAATAGCACATCACTAGTTTTAACAAAGGACAGGAAAAGTCAGAGATATAATTAACTTAAGTTGGTAAAGCTACATAATACAGCAGAACAATGGATTTTTATCGGTTTAGTACATACACAAAAAGCAGGGTGCTTATAAATAAATAAATTAATCTAGCTCAGCGAAAATTATACTTACATAGATAAATTAATGCTTAATAAATAGGATTTATGTAAGATTCAGAAACAAATACTTCTATCTAGCTATATATACAAAAGAAGAAACTATAACCTATAAGGATTTAAAATGGAGGGAACATTCCTTGTTCTAGGGGTGCACTAAGGATTTTTGATTTTAGATTTTTTGATAAGGGGTTAAAATGATTAAATAATATCAGGGGGAAATAATTCCACACAAATTGACCTGGTCCAAAACATATGTAGCTCTAGGCTTGTACTATGGGTATTAGACAGCGATAAACTTACTTGTATAGAGAAATATATACTTAAATACATATAAAACATACACAATTTAGGAATAAATACTCGTGCTCATGACACAATCTGCCCGGGATTAGAACCCAGGACCCCCTAGCTTCGAAGGCAGGGTGTCGTCATATCATAAGACTCAAACAAATACTCGTACTCATGACACAAATATTATCCCTTACCGGGATTTGAATCCAGGACCGGGGTCAGGGTAGGTAGGGTCACTACGAACTAGGTTAACGCGTCGTCAATAGCGAGAGTAGCGAAAAACTAATTCAACGCGAACGTACTACTCTCTTATATTTTCCCTCATCGATTGGAGATCGAATTCGGGATTGGCAGCTTGTTTGCCTACCAATCTCTTGATCTCCACCAAGTAGGGTATTCGTCGCTACAAAAAAAAAGAAGATGAAAAGTTGTTTGTTCAGTAAGTGCACGGGCACGGGAACGTCTGTCCAAATTAAACACTGTTCACTATGAAGTTACAAAGAACCGAATAAGCAGTTGCTTTCGCGGTGAATAAAGCGGACCCTCTCAGTTATCATGGAGTGAGCGCCTGGCTTAAAGTCGGTCAAAGAAACTTTTAAGCGTTAGTGGTTCCAGATAAGACCACTTGTTCACTCGAGGTTGAACGGTCACCGTCAAAGGTTGGCGGGATGATTTGGACCCGAATGGTCCCCGCAAAATGGCCACCGGAGTAGAGGTTGACCAAAAAGTGTTTTAAAGCGACTGGTGGTAATGCAATCAATAGAAACGGGTGGCGAAAATGAGAGGAGGCCTTTGCCCTGCAGTGGAGTGTGCGAGGAAAAAATACACCAGCAGGAGAGCTGAGCTGAGGGAGGCTAGGAATTCTAATGGTGATTTTTTTCCTTGCACACCGCTCCGCTACTTGCAAAATTCAGCCTTACACAGGGTTATACTCGTAGTACAAATACGTTAAAACTATTTTTCACTTAGTGGTAGTTAAAATACCGTAGCCAAGAGGTGATTTTACAAAGACGAGATGTTCGGTAAATGGACACACGGTCGGAGTCAGCTGCTATCTAATATAAATAATGGTGGGCTAACTTTTTTATTAGAGGCCAAATAAAAAATATCAGGGTGGCTTATTTCGTGACTACATTATTCTTGTGCGTTCTTTGTAGTTTTTTTTTTTTTATGTTAAGGAGAAGGCACACGAGCACTCAGGCCACCTGATGGTAAGTGAAATCTGAGACCCATAGACATTTGAATTCTCAAGACTATAATCCCAAGACCTCAAATGCGTTGCCAACCCTGAGGACTAAGATGGAATGCCTCTATGCTAGTAATTTCACCGGTTGTCTTATCCCCACACCGGAACACAAAAATGCGAACACTGTTGCTTGGAGGGTGGTTAATGGATAAGATGGTGGTAGCGAACCGGACGGACCCTGCACAGGGTCCTACCACCACTAAAACCACCACTAGTTGTTCTTTATTCTTAATTTTTATATATGTTTTTCTTTCTTTCTTTAATAGTAACAAAATTCAAAAGTGCTAGTTGGAAACTAAACTATTTGTGTCGATGATGCAGCAGCTGCTCTCAAAATATAACCAAGCCAAACGCTCCCACTTCAAAAGGCACGGCCGGATTTAGAAGCCCAGCGGTCCGGAGTTGCCCCGCGGGACATAATTTGCCCACCCCTGATTTAGATGGTGGTAGGAATACGAGTTATCCCTGCTATTGCCCGCGTTAATCACGTCTAGTGATTAGGCTGTGCTATAAATCATCCGCTGAAGCTTAAGCCGATCTGCGCTACAGAGATGTTTAAACGCGCGATCTTTCGCGCGTGAAGTCTCCGGTAATGAGAGAGTTTGGGAGTTGTGCTTAAGCCTACTTAGTCCTGCTTGGCCGAGCATAGTATGCTTAACTTATTGCTTAACATGTTATACTTACTCAGGCTTAACAATTTTTTAATGACAATTATGAATTATAATTTTTTGGCCTTTATTAAAATTGATACTACTTTACAAGAGTTGCAAACGTTAGTAACGTTTTCTTTTTCTATCACTCAAAATGTATGGGACGACATTTTTTTTTTTAATGTTATGGAGAAGGCACACGAGCACTCAGGCCACCTGATGGTAAGTGGAATCTGAGACCCATAGACATTTGAATTCTCAAGAACTCAAATGCGTTGCCAACCCTGAGGATTGTCTATGCTAGTAATTTCACCGGTTGTCTTATCCCCACACCGGTACACAACAATGCGAACACTGTTGCTTGGCGGGTGGTGACATTCTCGTGCGTTACGATAAACCATGTGGTCAACCTATCATCCCATACATTTTGAACGAAAGAAAAACATTTCCAACTTTTTTGAAGTCGGTTAAAAACATAGAATATCTGTGAAATTACCCTGCATAAACTACCTATATGAAATCGCTAGGAATCGCTATACAGAAAATAGTATTAAACTTTTTGCGATCTCGCCTCGCTCTGTTGCCTTTTGCAAATTTGAACAAAGCTGGCCTTTGTCCACAAAAATATCCTTTATTTGGCATATTGCCGGCGCCCAAAGGGATTTAACGAACACATTCGTGTAGTTCCATTTTTGAAAGCCGTTTTTCGGAGCAACAGATGTTTGCCGTATACGATTTTAAACAGTGCGTGTGAAAACACGTTCAATCAATTATAGCGTTTTTTATTTTTAAACCAAAGCATGCATAAAAACCGGGCAAGAGCATGTCGGACCATGCTCAGTGTAGGGTTCCGAAGCCGTTAAATACTACGAACATAAAAATCAACAAGTAATAACTAATTTTCTATATAAAGTCAATTCGTGCCAAAATATGATTTTAGTAGGTATAAACACTTTAATCGCCTGTATCTCAAGAACCAATGATGTCTACTTAGTCATGATAGTTTTCCTATAAAATTCGTTATATTTCCTTTCATTTAAGTTTTTTTTTAGATTTTTAGTATTCGTAGTTTTGGCTGTAGGTGAGGGAGGCACTTGAGTCTAACAAAAATTAGCGCTTTAAAGCTTAATATTTTATAAACGGTTTGCTTAGTCGAAAAACTGTTTTTACAACCCCATAATATTTTTAAAATACCTATCCAACAATACCCCACACGATAGGGTAGACGCCAAACAAAATACATCCCCATGTTACGTGTAGGGGCGGTATCCCAAAAAAAAATTTATTTTACTATTTATTGTACCACTTTGTTGTCGTGACTAATATGCATATTCATGCCAATTTACAGCTTTCTAGTACTAACAGTCTCTGCGGACGGACGGATGGACGGACATGGCGAAACTAAAAGGGTTCCTAGTTTGACTACGGGACCCAAAAAACAGGTTTATATTTTAGGAATGCATTATACGGTGCCTGCAGACGAAAGCAAAAATACGACCCATCTTAAAGGATATCAAAATATCCGATAGTAAAATATCAAAATAGGAGTTACTGTAACGGCATTACACCATGCTTCGTTATGGGCTTATCATGTGGGAAAATTATGTGAACGAGAACAGAGTATTTAAAATACAGAAGAAACGTGTAAGGGTCATTTGCGGGGCTTGTTTTGACGAAAGCTGTGTCCTATTATTTTAACAACTTAACATTCTACCATTACCGTGCTTATATACAGTGTGTTACCGGCATGAGGGCTTTCCTTGATATAGAGTAACAATGGGCAACTCCTTAATGTACCTACTTGTTTATTTTAATTAAAACAAGATAAAACAGTACACGTTTGTTTTCTAACAAAAAATAAATTGCTAGCAATGTACACTATGCGTTAAAGTTAATTAATAAAGTCACGTGACCAAACTAAGACTTGTTTATAATATAAGTGAACATAGCAGCCCCATTTGACGTCTGAACTCGTTGCACGGCTTCTAATATGAATCTGGGATTGTGAGGATGTCGCCTGTTCGGGCATCTTTCACGATGCAACCTCAACGATTCTGCTGCGTTGCCGTGTGTTTCGCCGTACAACAAAATCATGTCGCACATTTCACGAGCGTCGTAGGCCATTAGTTAAACTCACTATTTATTAAACATTAAATTATTACGAGAGGAATGACTTTCGTTCAAGTTTGACAACCACAGATTAGAAGGGTATTTAACAACGATTATTTTCTGTCATTTTAGTTTGTCAAATCTGACAAATTCAAGGAGTATTAATAACTATGTTCTATGTTCTGCCCCTGTACCAATGTGTGCCTTGTACCAAGTAATAACGATATTGATTACGATACTTACCCATAACTCCAGTACGTTGATGATAGTTAAAATCTAAGAAGTTAAATTGCAGCGTTACGTTAGTTAACTTCGACTTAATTATATCTGCAAATAGTTACTTAAACAACATATTATCGTTAGTTAAAGCAGAAGCCCTCATGCCAGTAACACACTGTATAAGGGAAATATGTATCTTTGTTAAGTCCAAACCAATGCTCTTTAAATCTCGGGGAGAAGTCATGCAACAACGAACGAGAAAGGACGTTATGAACCGATTGTATAAACCTCGTTGCTTTGAAGCCATCTACACAAAAAATGTATTTAACATGTGCATAAAAATCTATAATGCCTTAACTGAGAACGTACGGTTGCCCCACGGAAATATGTTTAGGAATAAGTTGACAAACTGGCTTTTTGATAAGTGCTATTACAGCGTTAAGGATTTTCTCGAGCGTAATATTGAATTATAATTATAATTGAATTTTAATTTTATTATTTTTCAATTTTTTATATCTTTGAATTTTATTAATATTTGCACGCCTGCAAGGCTGAATGAACTGGACTTTTATAGTAATATGTACTACTTAAAAAACTGTATTCAGCAAATAAACATTTTGATTTGATTTGATTTACAATATAATGACTATACAAGTAAGAGCTAAAACGAAATTGGGATAAATCCCATTATACTTTCAACCGAAATTAAATTTATTCGTCACAAAACCTTCGCAATTTCAACAATAAGCTATAAACACATAATATCTCTGCTCGTCCCTTTATATTCTTATTTATCTTGTTACCTGAACATCACTTGATTACACAACGTCGGCCGCTCAAATATTTGAAGAAATACCCGAATATGAATGTGAGGTGAAGGCATACCCGAGCGCGGAACTTCAATCATACGTCACGGTTTCGAACCATCTTTACAATTCGAAAACGAACTGTCATAAATTTAAAACGGGCCGTAATCGCTTTAATCTTTATATCCCATCAAAACAGAAATATAAAATTAGAGCCAAGTTCAATATTATGATATATATCCTTGGTGGTTGACTTTAACAAAACAAAAGAAGTGAGATGTAAATGGATGCCCAGAATGCCAGAATTTTGAAGGACGAATTGCTTCGTTGACGAAAACAGTGAATTAATGAAAATGCACGCTCTGAATATGTTATATACACATTTATGACAGCAGTTAAAATGTGCCGGGTTATGATTTGTCCGACGAATTGAAGGACAAATGGTTATTTAAGTGTCTTGAGAATAACATAGCAATTCTGTTAGCTTGAACTTGGCTTGACACGCTACCGCGTGTCTAGATAAGTCACGTTTTAAATGTAGATGTAGAAAGACGTTTTGAGTAGTGCCACTCCATATCTTCCTATCCGTGTGATTATTGGGTTAGAATAGTGCCACTAAAAGGAATAAAGGCTTGCAACTTGTCACTAATACACTGGCAAACATCTTAGCCTGATTGTGCAAAATGTGGTGACAGAATTAACACCAACTTTTTTGAGTTTTTGGTAATTCTGTAGCTCTGCCTACCCCGCTCTGGGAATGGAGGCGTGATGTTATGTATGTATGTAGACGTATTTATTCTTCACAATTATGTATACGACAAAGTTACTTAACTAAAACTAAATACAAACATAAAATAGATTAAATAGATTTGTTTAGATGTAGATGTTTGTATGCATATATTTATTTAAGTAGTATTCTTTAAGTAAGTTAAGTAATTTTGTTTTCACCGCCTACCAGCTTATTTTTGTTTCTCTTTTAACTTTTCTTCTATATAAGGTTGTGTGGAAGAGACCGCTATTTAGCAATAAGATCGCCTGTTGAATTACTTTGTACTATTTTCTTTGTATTTACTTTCCATGCTGTTATTGTATGCGTGTTCAATAAATAATATTTGTATTTATTTATTATTACATTACATTTGTACAAAATATATTTATTCCGAAGTACAACCCTGTTAGGGTATTGCAATGTTTGATACAATATAAATAAAATTGACCCATAGTAATTCTAGCAACAACTGAATATTAAACAAATAATAATTACTTATTATTAAATAAATAATACTCATAAAGAGATATATTAAGGGAGTTACATAAAACCTTTGCATAAACATATTTTAAACAGAAAAGGAACCTACTTAGCTAGTATACAGCATTGGCAATTCAAGAAATAAAACTCAAATTTAAAAAAAAGGAAAGAAAAAGTGGTGGACAGGGTTTTAATTTTTTTTCTATATGTTTTATTATACCTGGCACTTTCTCTTGAAGTTGACCGTACAAAACCAGTTCAAGTTCACAAAGCAAGTTGTGGATTGTTAACAACGTTTAACAACAGTCCCGCTCGCTTTGCTCGTTTTTATTCTTAACTTCGTGATTTCTCTACTCTAGTTAGGAACTTAAACAGTTTAAAACAGGATTCATTTCAGATTCATTCTCTACTATTACCTGCAACAAAAGTTGCTACAAAAGTTGACGGTCCAAGTCGTGAATACCGTAAAGGTTTGAAAATCGTTATCTAAATCAGCTTTTATATATCGACGGTGGGAAGGTAAAACCTCTATAGCGACATTTTGCAACAATACTAGAACAGCGTTTTTTATAAGAGGAGAAAATTTACTTGAAACTCAATACATTAATCTAGTTACATGGAACAGGATAGGTAACGTCTTATTAAGTTTACGTATTTAGTGTTTAATAAAATGAAACATGTCTTTAAAACAAAACGCGACTCTTTGCTTACGAATAAGCCACACAGGCTTCTGTAAGTAGATAAAAACGATGTTAGTAGATTAAAAACATCTTAGCAATTTTGCGAAATATTTTAATGAGTTGTATAATATAATTTTATTTATGTACAACTCATTAACTTTACTCACTCACTGTGCAACTCAACCGGGCACGAGCATGTCGGATCATGCTCAGTGTAGAGTTCCGAAGCCGTAAAGTACTATAAATATAAAAATCAACAAGCAAAAACTAATTTTCTATTTAAAGTCAATTGGTGCCGTCTTAGATGATTTTAGTAGGTAGTACAAAGTACAAGTACACTTTAATCGGCTGTATCTCAAGAACCAATGATGTTTACTAAGTCGTGATAGTTTTCCTTTAAAATTCGTTATATGTTCTTATATTTAATTTTTTTTTCAGATTTTTAGTATTTGTAGTTTTGGCTGTAGAGGGGGGGGGGGCGACGACACTTAAGTCTAACAAAAATAAGCGCTTTAAAGCTTAATATTTTATAAACGGATCCCTTATTCGACAAGTTGTTTTTACAAAACCCACATTTTTGAAAGAGCTATCCAACGACACCCCACACTAGGGAAGACGAGAACGAGAACCCTAACAAAAAATGTTTTTTTATTTTATTGTACCACTTTGTTGGCGTGACTAATATGCATATTCATGCCAACTTACAGCTTTCTAGTACTAAGAGTCTCTGTGCTAGGCTGCGGACGGACGGACGGACGAACATGGTGAAAGTTTGACTACGGTACCCTAATGACCTGGAAGTAAATATGAAATTATCAATTTTATATAAATGTAACTTTAAAGGTTTTGCCTTGCTACCGTCGATGTATTCAAGCCAAATACCTTTGAAGGTAAAGAGGGGAAATGACTGAGGCTGTCGAGTTGGGTTGATAAACTGTTCAAGGTAACATATAAAATTCAATTCCATTATTGACGCGTCTACCAAGTCAATAATGAAATGGAATACAGGCTTTACTGACGCTACATTCCAATTAGTTCTCGCTTTTACAGGGTGATCTGTTATTAAGGTTCTACAATCAACTTGTATACAGACAAAGCCTTTGCTTTGTATACCTTACGGTTATTGCGTAGCCCAAAAGGGTTATGCATTCGACCTGTGTATAGGGTACTTTTTTAATAGGTGCACAAATTTTAATATTTGCTTCGCTATCGTTAATCAATAGCACATGTTGTGTTATTTTTACTCTAGCTTAAAAAAAATAGAGATATTGCCGATTCAATGATTCCACTAACTTAACGATATTCATGTACCCTCTAATGCAGGGGTGCGAGGAGAGGGGAGTGTTATTAAGTAAGTTAATAAATTTGAACTCATTTTATTGTCGTAATATATTAAATTAACGATACAAAATCATAATTTAAAATTTGTGCTCTGATAAAAAAATTACCCTGTATATGTATATAATATTATGTATGACCGTCCCTATGTTCGCTGGTGACTACTCAACAGCTCAACCGATTTTGATAAATAATACGTTATTAGATTCATCTTGGTTACTGGGTAGATGCATAAACAAAATGGCGGACTTTAAGTGATTTAATGTTTTCATATCAATGACAATGCGAGTATCAAAAAATGCAGTGCGGTGCATGCGGACTTTAAAGTTTTTTTTTCTTTTGAATTAGATTATATAATTTTATATGCTTTTTCCATTATTTAAACATTTTAATAAGGACCCCTTAATACAGGTGACTCTGTAGTTCGTCATATAATTATATTGTTGACGTTATAGTAGATCTTCTGGCATTACGATAATGAGGAAAGATGGTAAAAACAGGATGAAAAGAGACTACAATAATTATTTAATACATATGCTGATTTATGTAAAGCTTTTGTTTTTAGTATCACTTGCTACTTTATATTTTACAAAAGAAGATATCGTTATAATAATATTATAAATGCGAAAGTGTGTCTGTTTATTTGTTTTAATTTTATGGTTCATCACCTCAATCAATCGTTTTTAACGATACAGAGATTGGCTTTAGGATTTGCTTTCCCGAAAATTTGAAATTTTCCGTGGGAAAGCGATGTACTAACTTCATCGCGGACGGTGTCACGGGTAAACATTGCTATTTAATTTTATCTTACTATTCCTACATTTTCAATGCCTGAGCTTTTGTGCGAGTGTGTTTGTTTGGTACTCTTTCACGCTGATTTGGATGAAATTTGGATAGTTCATACCCGCGATTTATCCATAGCCTACTTTTCATTCTAGAATATTTAAAAAAAATCGAGGAGTAGCGATAATCGAAACCTACGCAGATGAAGTCGCAAGCAAAACCTAGTTGTTAATATGAGTTACCATTATGAATATAATGATTTTTTGTTGCATTACTTTTTTAGCCAACGTGAAATTTGTATTATGTACAAGAACCCATACAGTTGCTATAGAGGTTCCTTTTACGCCCTGTAGCTATTATCGAAAACTCCAATCACAAAGAGCAAACAACTCGCGTTTACAATAACACAAGTATTGACCTCATCAATACAGATTGGAACGGTGTTGATAAACATCAGGTGCTGTTGTCAATTCTTAACAATCAATACTTGTTCGGAAATCGTATGGATTTTTGTATAGATGACTGAACAGAGGCTATGCTAAAATTGAAACTTTTTTGACGCTTCAAATTTGGATCACTTTTAGAAAATGTAAAACAGTCAAATAACACAGCTATCTGACACTTTAGTTTGACGACGGTATTAAATTGTCATATTCATTTTGTTTATATTTATAACAACTAATCATATGGTTAAATTAATGTAATGATTTTTTTTAAAACACCGTCTCTTTAAAGTTATCTGTGATAAATAATAATGATTTCACGTCGCCGCGAACATTAAATTTGTTGTACATACCTAGTTATATTTAAGGAGTCTTTTTTTCGAGAAATTTTAGTTGGGGGATGTCATATTTTGGCACTTCATCTGCCAACGGCAAGCTTACGCTAAGCGTTATTAACCCTTAAATTGGCAAAAATTAAAAAAGTCGTGAATTCAAACCCTATTTGATTTCGAACCAGCATAAAAAAATATCAATCCAAAAAAAGCAAAAAGTGAACATTATGGTATGTGCCCTACAAGGCACACTGCCAAATTAAGGGTTAAAGTGTTGGATCCTGTTTATATTGTAAATATTATAGATGTCTAGATGTTTTCTTATAAAATTATTAGTAAGTGACGACACGGCTGCCTAGTTGGGAGTGACCCTGCCTCCGAAGCCAGCGGTCCTGGGTTCAAATCCCAATAAGGCAGATATTTGTGTGATTAGCACGAAAATTTGTTCCTGAGTCTGGGATGTTGTCTATGTATTTAAGTATGTATTTCTCTATATAAGTATGTTTGTCGTTGTCTACCCATAGTACAAGCTTGGAGCTTAGTTTGGGACTAGGTCAATTTGTGTGAGATTGTCCCCTCACATTTATTTTTAAATTTAGATTTAAAAAGAAACGGATAGCCAATGTCCGGGCTTGGCACATGAACATTTTATCCCAAAAATAAAATAGATTATGACAATAGTCAAACAACGATAAACGATTTCTACGCAGTCGTGAAAAACATTAAACAAGCCTCCAAAGTAACCCCAGCAACTGAAAGCCATTTCACTCTGTATGCAGCCCATTGTAATTTTTCGCCGAATTAGGAGCGATTGCATCAGCTGTTATAAATTCGTCGAAACGGTCCGCTAATGTTTTAGGTATAGACCTTCGTAATACCCTGCAATGCAGACAACGCGCGTTTGTCATGTGGTGCAAACATATTAGAATTAAGTATGATATTAGAATTAAGTATAATATTAGAAATAAGTATGATATTAGAATTAAGTATGATATTAGAATTAAGTATAATATTGTAATTAAGTGTGATATTAGAATTAAGTATAATATTGGAATTAAGTATGATATTAGAATTAAGTATGATATGAGAATTAAATATGACGTGAGAATTAACTAGGGAATAAGGGCTAGGGAAAAATATCATGCGTAGTTAAGCAGGAAATCGTGTTGAAATTTCTAATAAATACAAGAGCAAATAAATAAATAAAATGAATAATATAATGACATTGCAAGAAAACATTGAATAAAAATAATAATTAAGTTTCGATTACCAATTATCATACTTAATTCTAGTATTATACTTAATTCTAACATACATACCTACATAACGTCATGCCTTCAATCCCAGAGTTGGGTAGGCAGAGCTACAGAAATACCAACAACTCTAAACATATTTTGTTTAAATTTCTTTAACGATATTTTGCATTTAGGCCAAGAAGTTTACTAGTATATTAGTGACAGGTTGAAAGCCCATCGCCTAACAGTACTACTCGTACAAGCCTTTCCCTTAGTCACATCTTACTACATCCACGGAAAGACATAGAATGGCACTATTCTAACCCAGCAACCACAGCGGTCACGGTTTAAATGTTTATATATGTATGAAGTCAAAAAGCGGACGTTCCACTGTATTTTCAAAATTAATGGAGTGACATATGATTCGTCAAGAACGTTAAGTCTCACAGATTAAAAGAGTGCGTCATAATCAGACATAGAAGTTTTTGTGGCATGAATAAAATTGTCCTAGGGACTTCCGAACGATGTAAATTTATCGATAAATTGTACTATCTCATGACAGTTATGACTATGATATGATATAATATGAACATGCAATTTCAATACACCGAAAAACTTAAAAGTGGCATGAACATAACGATAAAAATAAATAAATGATAATATTTTTTAACTTCGAGTCCTTTCCATACATTTTCCAAAAACTGAGTAGATAAGGATTGTATAACAATGTCACACAATTTACCTTAATAGGCCTTTTTTGTTAGGTTCCAGTTAATTTTGTATGGAAATCAATTGAATAGCATTAAAAGAAGTTTTTGTGTAAGAAACCCAAAGATGGGTAGTGATCAGCATTTAAGTTAATTTCTATTTTATCCGGTGATCGATACCTATCTACTATGAAATGTCACATTGAAATAAGTATGTGAAGTGAAAGAAATATCGATAATTTTAGTATCGGAAGGAAGTCCCTAGCTAATTGACGTTCCTGCCACAAAAACTTCCATGTCTGGTCATAATAGGTTAGGTTTTTTTGTTACAGTTTGTCGTTTATAATAAACTAGCGACCCGCCCTCGCTTCGCTCCGGATTAAAGTATTATACATATAAACCTTCCTCTTCAATCACTCTATCTATTAAAAAAAAACGTATCAAAATCCGTTGCGTAGTTTTAAAGATTTAAGCATACATAGGGTTGTAGGGACAGAAAAAGCGACTTTGTTTTATACTATGTAGTGATAAACAATTTTATACAATACTCGTATCTAGAAATTCGTTTAGCTGGAAATCCAATTTAGAAGGCCTTGTTGCGCGAACGCACCGGTGCGTAAGGCTAACGATAATTATGTGAGGGGATCAACCCTTACATTGTGTATGCCTCTTTTATATCGTTTGAGTATTAATAATAATAGACTTTAACACAAAAAGCTTCTTATTTTTTTTTGTTAAATCTCAGCAACTTTTGGCAATGTGTTTGTGTAGATCTGGGCCCGGAACTGGTTAAAAAATACCGGTTAATACCGGTTCATTTCGGTTTTGCTCCGATATTTTCTAGGGAACGCGAACTTTTTTAAAACTTTATTTTAACCTTAATTAACCGGTTTAATCCACGAGCGGCAAGTCGAGAAACGTTTTATACTGAATAAAAACACTAAGCGTGACCAGTCTAGGTTAACCAGTTGTTTTAGCTCATAACCGGTTAACTTTATATAAAGTTTCCTCAAAACACTGGTTTAAATCGGTTTACGTGAACTAAATCGAAACTAAAAGATTTTGCGTCGAACACATAATAACGGTTTGAAAATTTAATCGGTATTCGAGCCTCGGTGCAGATTGCTATTACCACTATGTGCCTGTCTGTCTGTGCGTGCGTGTGTAATTTTTGTCGCGTGTGTAAGAATTCCCAATCAATTTGTTTAAAGCTAGATGAAGGAAGCGGTTAATACAAGAATGTTTTCATTGTGTTAGTGACTTGACTACTTTGATTATTATAAATGTTGAATTTTGTTTCAGACAAAAATAGTTCAATTTTAATTTAATAGCAATTACCCTGACAGTTTATGAATAACATTGTAATAAGCTTTTGTATTTCCTTACACTTTAAGAATGAATTTTGCATGCCAGCTACTGGTAAAACCGTCACTACAATCTCTGCTTTGCCCAAAGGTCAACTGGTAGAGAATGCCTTACGGCATTAAGTTCGCCTTTTGTATACTAAGTGTATTCTTTTGTGCAATAAAGATTAAATAAATAAATAAATAAATAAAATGCGTATTTCTGTGATAATGATAGTTTATAGATTTAATTTAGTACCTAGTATGTAGTCAGGGCAGCACTGAAAACCAGCGCTGCAGCTTGCTGCAGCACATTGCTGAGGGGTGTCCTTTTTAGCGTAACTTGCATGTTCTATTTTTTTTTTTTTTTTTTTTTTTTTTATGTTAAGGTGAAGGCACACGAGCACTCAGGCCACCTGATGGTAAGTGGAATCTGAGACCCATACACATTTGAATTCTCAAGACTATAATCTTAAGACCTCAAATGCGTTGCCAACCCTGAGGACTAAGATGGAATGCCTCTATGCTAGTAATTTCACCGGTTGTCTTATCCCCACGCCGGAACACAATAATGCGAACACTGTTGCTTGGCGGGTGGTTAATGGATAAGATGATGGTAGCGATCCGGACGGACCCTGCACAGGGTCCTACCACAGGGTCTATTTCTTTTGTCACATTGTATATTGTCATATTTTGTGTGCGCTGAATAAATTAAATACTTACTTACTTACTTACTTCTTTCACGAAACCCTAAAAACTAAAGAATTCTCATATAACCTGGTGTGCCATAGAAGGTATCAAGGCAATATCGTTTAAACTTTAATCAAATAAATATAGAGTTAATTTT
Organism: Acleris holmiana; assembly: GCA_949316455.1. NCBI lineage: Eukaryota > Metazoa > Arthropoda > Insecta > Lepidoptera > Tortricidae > Acleris > Acleris holmiana. The sequence goes on from OX438784.1 coordinate 12,261,070, forward strand.
AATTTGATTAAAAATTTAATATGTCATTTAGGAGCAAAGGTAACCGAACTTTATTTTCTTGCTGGTTAGATTCAAATTCCAACAACCATCTTTCGGTTTGTTGTATGGTGAGCCTCACGAGGGTGTAAACCGCTGTAACTGGTAAGTTAGACCAGCGTTTATTGGCCCAGGGTGATTACTGTTTTCCGTGCACCACCATCGACCATAATTGGCTATCATAAACCTTATCTCTTGCAGTCTAACTGTTGGTTCTGACGTTATTGTTGTTTATAACATGTTTACGTTTAGATTAACAACAATAATAAATATCACGGGGAAATTCACGCAAATTAAAATGCAGGTCTATCAAAGTATACAGGGTGGAATTTTTAAATGCCAGGGGGAAGGGGACGGGAAAGTTCTCTAAATAATAGGGTTAGCAAATTTCATTCAAAGCAAATATTCCTTTATTTTTGATAAGAAACAACATTGCCTTCTAAGATTTTTAAACTACGCTTCCCGCAACCGGGAATGAAACCGGTTTTTTTTTTTTAAAACATGCTGTAGTTTTACGGCGTTAATCGACAGGGGTCAATCATAAGAATCAAATCATTCTATCAGACATTGTAAATTGTATCAAAGGAAAACGATGAAATTTAATAAAATAATTACGAGTCTATATTATAAGTTTTATTACGCTATTGTAGTGAAAAGTAGTGTTAAACTAGAGACTGAAAAGCCTTCATGACACTCGACTTCATCCACCCTCGCTTTGCTTGGGTGGATAAATATCTCGTGCCATAATGGCTTGCTTTAAGCACTTGTTAAACAATCTACTGTTATTCCCAAAGATTGACAGACACCAAAATGAATAACGAACGATAGAAGTTAATGAACATGTGTGGAATTAACAACAAGAACCTTGTTCAAAGATTTTCTGAAGAAAAATCATGCTTAATTAGAGATTGTATCAAAAACAAAAAAAAATATTTATCATTTATTTAACTAAAATAACGAATAAGACAATTTCTACTTATGTATGGCTAAAGAGTTAAAACGCCACATGGACTTTTCTTCGACACAGGTAGTGGTAGAGTTACAAAAAAAAAAGCGGTTAAAAACATAATGACGTCATTCCAGCCATACAATAACTTTTCTCTCAGTAAATAATGACAAAAAAATAGTATACTTTTGGAGACTAAGCTTAAAAAAAGAGTTTTTCCAGAACACATTAATAAAAAAACTACGGTCACTCAAATAATCAGAACTCATAAACTTCCTGCGCGTCATATGACCTCTCTTTTACTGCATTAAAAATGAAATATTTATTACTTCCTTAAAACAACCACCGCTCTGGCTAAATTACCGGGATAATTTATTTATTATACTTCTGTACCTTTCCGCGGGAGATTGTGGAGTTTTTCTTTATCTCCATGGCTGGGATAAACAGTTTTTGTATAAGTCATTAAAACTTTTAACTGAGTTTGCTCGTTCCAAGCAGGTATGGGAAGAGTTTTAACGTAATAATAGGTATCTGATACTTGTGCGCGTCTTATATATATTAGGACATGATTATGAGAAGATATGACAGTTATGTTTTCTTTACTAAACTGGGTCTCTTGCATTCTCAAGGCTAGAATCTAAATATTGCTGTCCTAAGACCGCAAATGCGTTGCCAACCCTGAAGACTAAGACAGGTGTATCTACGCTGGTAACGTATGTTTTATACTTATAATAAAAACGCTGTCATTATTGGCAAGTAAATAGGAGTATAATTATTTGCTTACAAAAAACAATATTTACTTTGTTTTCTGTCTTTCTGGTGCTGTGCATTACTTTTGTTAGTGTCTGTATGATTATTTGGTTGACTGGTAGAGAATGCCATTAAGCATTAAGGTACACCATAAATAAATACAATCATAAATATACAACTTGCGGGTACAGTGGTTGCCGGGTTAGAATATTGCCACTCCATGTCTTCCCGTGGATGTCGTAAGAGGCGACTAAGGGAATTAAGGCTTGTAGTTCTGTTAGGCGATGGACTTGTAACCTGTCACTAATACACTGGTAAACATCTTGGCCTGATTGTGCAAAATGTGTTTACAGAATTATTAACAAGTTTAGAGTTTTTAGTATTCTGTAGCTCTGCCTATCCCACTTTCAAAGGCTATCAAAGGCGTGACGTTATGTTTTTTGTATGGATTCAAGCTTCGCATGGCATTTCATTAAAAACCTACAGAATTTATATTTATAACTTGTTTTTTTTTATGAAAAGAAGAAGGCACACGAGCACTCAGGCCACCTGATGGTAAGTGGAATCTGAGACCCATAGACATTTGAATTCACAAGACTATAATCCTAAGACCTAAAATGAGGACTAAGATGTAATGCCTCTAAGCTAGTAATTTCACCGGTTGCCTTATCCCCACACCGGAACCAACAATGCGAACACTGTTGCTTGGCGGGTGGTTAATGGATAAGATGGTGGTAGCGATCCGGACGGACCATGCACACTTACATAAAATATAATGTTTTTATGGCATGGAGAAGGTATACGAGTATACAGGGCACCTGATGGTAAGTGGGATCTTTGACCCATAGACGGGTCTATATCGGATAGCATACAATGATTAGTCCTATCATTGTGTCGCATAACGTCTTTTGTCCTAATAACGTATGGCATAAACTTATTTTTGATTGTCCGAAATTGTTGCTACTATTATCGTTTGTCCTAAATATTATTTGTCCTATCGTTTCATGTGGCTAAGACTAAGACTAAGACTGTCGAATGATTGAGTGCAATAATTGTAGTATTCCTGATATAAAATGTGCTAATATTGTTTTACTACATGTTTTAGTTACAAACCTAACCTTGTCAACCTTGTTAGTTCTGGTGTTTTGCTAGCTCGTTAGGGTCACAGTTTTACCAAACACTCCTCCCCGCTTCGTTCGTCGTCGTACCTAATCTAACCGAAATCTTCACGCCTACCATAGTTTAGTTTAGGTGCTGTAATTGTAGCCAATTGTAGGCAAAATCATTCTTAGGACAATTCATGTTACGAATATTATATTAACAGAGTTATCAATATTAGGACAAACTTGCTTTAGGACTTTAAATGAGTATGCGCAAAAATTATTAGGACAAACGAGTAGTATGCCATTCAACAGTATGCCCAATATTCTCGGCCAAACATTTTTAGAACAAAAAACACACCCCCCATAGACATTGACATCCTTAAGTATACAATCTAAACACTGCAATAATAATCACTTCGTTTTATCTAAAACCAGCCATTTTTTAATTAACAAAGGAGCAAAAGAGACATAAACGGGTAATTGCATTGCCAAGGTAAGTATGAAATATCCGAATCATGCCTCATTAAGGGCATGACAAAGGGTTAGAAGGGCTGGGTTTTCGGTGACGCAAATAATATACGTTGGTATGCGTCCTATTTAATTAACCGTCTTCAAAATATCTCAATTGGAGACCCTTTTCCGACAGCGCCTGTCATCTAGCCCCGAACGTGATAAAAGGTTACGCATTTAATAGAATCCTTCTTTGTTTTGGGTTTGACTGAAGATTGAGTGTTATTTTTTTATTTGTAAGTGAATTTAAAAATAGAACAATTTTAACATCGAGAAAATATAGTTGACGACACGTTGGCCTAGTTGGGAGTGACCCTGCTTCCGAAGCCAGTGGTCCTGGGGGCATATTTGTGTGATGAGCGCGAATATTCGTTTCTGAGTCTTGGATGTTTTCTATGTATTTAAGTATGTTTTTCTCCATATAAGTATGTTTATCGTTGTCTAGTACCCATAGTACAAGCTTAGAGCTTAGTTTGGGACTAGGCCAATTTGTGTGAGATTGTCCCCTGATATTTATTTATTTAGAATAATTTATTCCGGGTTAGAATAGTGCCACTCTATGTCTTCCCGTGGACGTCGTAAGAGGCAACTAAGGGAATAAAGGCTTGTAGTATTATTAGGCGATGGGCTTGCAACCTGTCACTAATACACTAGTAAACATCTCAGCATACTTGTGCAAAATGTGGTTACAGAATTATTAACATGGGAATGAAGGTGTGATGTTATGTATGTATTTATTTATGATTAACGTAAGCCGATGACAGATCGCGTTGGCTGCTTGTATAAAAGAAAGAAAATGGATTTATTCAGTTACACAAACAGCACCTAAAGTGCAAATAATACGTACAAATTATTAGAATAATAAATTACAACGGTGAACTTACTACTGACAGGAAACTAATAAAACTAATTAAGGTGCTAAAGAATCCCACTGAAACGGATCACCACTCAGCATAAAGTTGACAGCATAGAGTTGTTCAACGCTGGTTTTCTGTGGTGACCGGTGTGTGTTGATATATCAACGTCGGTTATAACAACTTCATATATTTCGAGTGGATAGAAAATAGAAACGCCGCGGAGATCATTTGTAGTGTTCATTAATTTCGATCTTATTTCAACGCGTCCAAAGACGATAATGCATTGGCAGTGATAGAGTCTCTGCGCTGCGCTTTGCTGTATTTGCGCCGGCTCTCATTCTACTATGTACTGTTTTTAACTCGGCCGTAATTACTATCAAGTATATAAGAGATTACTATCAAGTAAGATTTCGCTAGGCCAAAATATTTTTGGTCCAACGGAAGATCAGCGCTGACAAATGCCAGCATTATGCTGAGTTGGAACCATTTCGTGACTACATTTTTCTGGTGCGTATTTCTCTGTTATTTGTTGATGTTTGTCACGAATAAATGTATTTCTTTCTTTCTTTTATTTCAAATGTTTCATTTCCCAAATGTTTCATTTGCCAACCTTTGTTTTCTGTAACCTTAAATATTTCAGGATTTTATAAAAGCTAACCTAACCTAAACTATAGGTTTCTACACGATGGTACTAAAATAAATTGTGAAAAAATTATATAACATTGTTTTGGCAAACATATTTTGGCCAAACGGCAGGCTCCCAAATAAGAGATATCGTAACGTTGAAGATACACACGATACATATCAAAAGCAATTAGGATTAGTCCGTATATAATATAGCCTAGGCCACCTGATGGTAAAGATCTAAGACCAATGCCATCACCATGCATTCCCAAGACTACAATCCAATGATGGTTTTTTTATGACATGGAGAAGGCACACGAGCACTCAGGCCACCTGATGGTAAGTGGAATCTGAGAACCATAGAAATTTGAATACTCAAGACTGTAATCCTAAGACCTCAAATGAGTTGCCAACCCTGAGGACTAAGATGGAATGCCTCTATGCTAGTAATTTCACCGGTTGTCTTATCCCCACACCGGAACACAGCATTGCGAACACTCTCTAAATAAAATAATGTAAATGCTTCTATTTATTTTATTTATTTAGTGCTACTTATTTTTTTAAGGCAACGGGTAGGGCGCTTTTCCATACTAACTTTGTGCAGGTTGTTTGTAATTATACTATAACAAAAAACATATTTTTTCACAGATATCTTTATTATTGGATAAGTAAGTGCGTCAACACAACTTTATGTTATATTTCTTCAAAATTCAAATTAAAATAACATATTAAAATGTAAAATTCAGGTAGACGCACTAATTAAAAATATATTAAATGTGTCAGTGATGGTAACATCGATTTTGAACGAGGTAAAAAAAAAAGAAAAACTTGCACAAGGTTAGTATGGAAATATTGCCGTAACCGTCGACTTAATCGGTTGTGTTATCCCCACACTAAACCACAACAATGTAAACACTGTTATATGGTAAGTTAAAGGATAAGATGGTGGTAGCGATCCGGAGGGATCTTGATTCGATTTATATTGTCAAAATTGTGGTGTAGTTTTCACTTCGTTCATCGTTAAAGACAAAGTTAAGAAAATTTAACTTTTTCCATTTCATCACGAAATTTAGGCATACATTTAGAAACGTTAATTTTCTTGACGAAATGGACAAAGTAAAAATTTCTTAATTTTGTCTTTAAAGATGTAAACTTTTTTTGGAAAACGCCCATTATCGTTTCCAACACAATGGAAGGCGTATACATGTTCCCTAAACATACATAACCTTATATAATATATAGCTCCAATTATGCCAACATAAATAACTAATTAGATCGCCCGAGCGACGAATTAATAAATGATGTTTATTAATATTTAAAGTGCGAAATTTTGTATCGTTGGTAATTTATTAAGGGGAATTAATTAAACTTTGCTCGCGTTTAAATTATGTGATAATGACGTTAATTTAAAACGGTTTTGTTTTAAAAGAACGCCATAACGGAGACGATTTAAATTATTTTTTGTTTAAATTAAAACAATGTCCTCTGAGAAAATATGTAAAATGTCAAGTCTTCAGCTCGTTGGAAAGTTACTTTAACATAAATTGAAAAAATGTACCGAACATACAAATAAACAACAGACAGGTAATAACAAGCTAATGAGAACGTAGTAAATACACCAATAACTATTTAAATTGCATTTGAAAGCAATATGGTTTAAAACAAATTTATAAATAAAGCCTTTCATATCATGCGAACCGAGAAACTTGGCTAACTTTAATAAATCACTTTTTTTTCTAATCCTAACGTGGTACTTTCTACTTAATCCACGTCACGCTTCATTCGAAGTGGGGAAGGCAGTGCTACAGAAATACCAACAACTCTTAAAATATTTGTTTATAATTCTGTAACCACATTTTGCACAATCAGGCCAAGAAGTTTACTAGTGTATTAGTGACAGGTTGCAAACCCATCGCCTAACAGCACTACAAGCCCTTACTCTCTTAGTCGCCTCTTACGACATCCACGGGAAGGAGTGGCACTATTTTAACCCGGCGCAACCACACGGGGGAACAATGTGACATTAATCGACTTAGTCCCAAATTAAGTTCAAGGCTTGTATGTACTATGGGTACTAGACAACGATAAACAGGTATTTCTATAGAGAAATAGGTACATACTAAAATGCATAGAAAACATCCAAGACTCAGGCCCATCGTACAAATATCTGCCCTTACCGGGATTTGAACCCGGGACCGCTGGCTTTGGAGGCAGACACTCCCAACTAGGCTAACGTGTCGTCATCAACACTATATGGCTTTTGACATGTTATCGTATTATTTTCAACTCAGCCGCCATCACTGTCAACAGCATTCTCCAAACACAGTAATTCTTAGTAGGTAATTCTAGTTAACTAAAACTATGTAAGTAACAATCCACTTACATAATTTTAGTTAATTAGAATTACCTACTAAGTCCGTCCGGTCCGTGTGGTTGCCGGGTTAGAATAGCGCCACTCCATGTCTTTCCGTGGATGTCGTAAGAGGCGACTAAGGGAATAAGGGCTTGTTGTACTGTTAGGCGATGGGCATGCAACCTGTCACTAATACACTAGTAAATTTCTTGGCCTGATTGTGCAAAATGTGGTTACAGTATTATAAACTTTTTTTTTTGTGTTGTTGGTATTTCTGTAGCTCTGCCTACCCCACTCTGGGAATGAAAGCGTGATGGTATGCATGTATGTATGTAGAATTACCTACTAAGAATTACTGTGTTTGGAGAATGCTGTTGGACGCCTGTAATTGATATACTGCCTAGTCCAGAATATTCATGTAATTTATTTCTTACAAAACGTAAACCATGTATGTTGTTGGTGTCAATTTAAAAAAAAAGTAAATGCGAGCTACCGTATCTTGACAATTTATATGATAACATTTCAAAAGCAATATGGTTTTAACGAGTAGAATATATATCCTGGTATTTGCCAGTCACCTTCACTGCAGACCCTTGTAGAATAAACAAAATTTCATTCTTGTAAACTAAATATTTTATCCATCAGTCTTTCCCTTTCCGCGATACTAGTCAGAGAGAGACACGCTGTGTAATTCGTCCTAATTGTCTTTATGTCACTGTTGGTGATATCGCTATTTTGAGAAGAGTTAATTTAGAACTAGACGAGCGCAAACATCAATCAAATAGTCCAGACATTAATATCAAGCAAGACTTTAAAAATGATCTTAGCATCATTGATCGAGGATTAAGCGACGACGATTAGGGCAAGACTTGGCAAAAATACTATAATAACTTTATTAAGAATTTAATTAGATCCTCAGTCATATTGCAAATTAGCACAGCAGGGGCCCTAGCCAAGATGCAAACGCTCCTAACGTTTTTCTTTTCTATCGCTCAAAATGTATGGGATGACAGTCGACCACGTGGTTTATCGAAACGCACGAGAATGTCACCCCATACATTTTGAGCGATAGAAAAGAAAAACGTTAGGAGCGTTTGCATCTTGGCTAGGGCCCTGATATTCTACATGGTTAAAACGATATTGTTTTCGACGTGTGTTGGCGAAGCGTGATTCCCGCTGAAATATGGATTGTACTTTCTTTCTGCGTTTGGAAATGTGTGTATGTTTGCCTTGTGATCAAGCATTATGAAATAAAACTGACCTTTATTCGCACCGCCAGCTTGAATCACCATTCTACTGCGCGGTCATGATATCAAACACTTTTATAAAGATGTGGTTTTGAATTGAACCGCCAGCTCTGTTTATGACGTTTCGACTGTGGCGCCGCGTAGTGTTTTTATATCAAAACGCTTTGTAGGCTGCGTTCTGGATAAAGCAGGCGATAGGGTGCGTTTAGAACACAATAACTTAATTACAAAGCAGACATGGCGGCCGAGTTAATAACATTACCAATATTATAGAGACCCAGTTAGCCGAGATGAAAGACATTCTGTGAAAGATAACTTTTTCAAAAAACTTGATATTGACCACCGAAATGGGAGAAAATGTATAGGTTTGACGTTAGCTGACAATCGCGTTGAACAGTTAATTATGTCAATTCTATGGTTTTCTCTTGTTTTACAGCTCTTTCTATAGAACTTATAATTTTAACGAATGTCATTTCATCGAATGCTATTTGGTGTGGTTGCCGGGTTAGAATAGTGGCACTCCATGTCTTCCCATGGATGTCGTAAGAGGCGACTAAGGAATAAGGGCTTGTAGTACTTTTAGGCGATGGGCTTGCCACCTGTCACTAATACACTGGTAAACATCTTAGCCTGTCTGTGCAAAATGTGGTTACATAATTATAAAGAAGACTGTTTAGAGTTGTTGGTATTTCTGCAGCTCAGCCTACCCCACTCTGGGAATGAGGGCGTGATGTTGTGTTGCGAATGCTATTTTCTGCGGAATCCCTTTTGTGTTCGGGTTATCTCAAATATTAATTAGATTGGCTAAGGTTGGACTTGATACTAACACAAAATCTATTTTATATGCATAGAAAAGCCTGTCAATGAAAAAAAAGAATTATGATACTTCGAAACGAGTGTCGACAGAAAAGGAGTAATCCCAATTCCATACATTGAGTCAGTTTCCGAAAACAGTTTGTCCGTGTTTGTGAGCCTCTGTTCCACATTGTATGTACCCACCTTGCTTTGATATTAATAACATCGAGACTCTTATTTACTTGTTCCAAATGTGAGCTCCTTCTAATAACGTAAAGTGGTTCCAAATTAAAAGATTCAAACTAAATGTACTGAGAGACTAACTCATGTTAATGAGAAGTTAAATTCAATCTTGGTAATGAATAACCCATTAATAGATAAAAAGACTAAAACCCCCATTCCCTCAGGGTGTTAAATATACGTTTTTTACGGCATAAACGACCGTATCTTTTTTTTACTTAGAAGTTTGATTTTATCACAGCTTCCAGAGACTGTAGATCCAAGATAAAGGGCCTTGGACAGACAGACGGATGGATGAACGGACGGGGGATAAGGGGAGATAAATTCCATTTTTTCCTTTTGAGGTACGGAACCCTAAAAACGACGGACTGTTGAGTTTCTTGCGGCGTTTCTTCTCAGTAGTGGTCTCCTCTTGCGAAGCGCTGGTAGACAGGGCTCGGATACCGGTAAAAAATTCAAACCATTATCATGTACTTGCTGCAAAACCTTTTCATTTCGGTTCCGTTCGCATAAACCGGTTTAAATTACTGGTTTTTGGAAACACCTTTATAGAAAGGGATTTTCGAATTAACCGGTGTAGAACTAAAAAAAACCGGTTTAACCAGATGCACGTTACGCACCATAAACAAGCGCCGCTTTGTGTTTTTATTCAGTGCAAAAATTTTGGTGTCTTTACTCGCTGCTCGTGGATTAAACCGGTTAATTAAGGTTAAAATAATGTTCTCAACAAGTTCGTGTTCCCGGGAAAAGTTCAGAGCAAAACCGAAATATCCAAGCCCTGCTGGTAGATATTTGACGTGTAAAAGTGCCCGGGCGGCCTACTTACTGAATTAACAGCCTTCATGTTTTTTTTCAACCCCTTTTTGTTTGTCAAGCTTTAAAAAAGGGCTTTAGTATCAAGACATTTTAAAGGACAAAGTTTATTCGACCAGTTTTTTTTGTTACATGAACCTTTTCAAACCACACTTTTTTCATAACAACAAAATGTGGTAAATACTGCCTACATTTAAATAATTACCGCACACACGCTTCGGGCAGATGTAAGCGAAACTTAATGCAAAGTTAAGGCAGTCATGCATTATTAAAAAATTCAGCTCCCAAGTATAACCGCCTTTGAGTCCTCTTAGAAAAATATCGCGCTAGAAATGTATTTATTCCTGCCATAAGCATTGGTAAACTTTATGTTTGTTTTTATAATGCTTTCATTTAACTTGATTGTTATTTATTTATTTACGGTAATTTTTACATGTGAGTAACGAAAATTAGTCGCATGCTAGCAATTTAGGCGACACGGTGGCCTAGTTGGGAGTGACCCTGCCTCCGAAGCCAGCGGTCCTGGGTTCAAATCCCGGTAAGGGCAGATATTTGTGTGATGAGCGCAAATATTTGTTCCTGAGTCTTGGATATTTTCTATGTATTTAAGTATATATTTCTCTATATAAGTATGTTTATCGTTGTCTAGTACCCATAGTACAAGCCTAGAGCTTAGTTTGGGACGAGGTCAATTTGTGTGAGATTGTCCTGTGATATTTATTTTCCAGCATTTTGGCGCTCGTGCGCTCGAAGATGACTTATGTAGCCTATCCTTGCGGTGAAAATCCGTGTACATTGCGGGCACGTAAGTACGCCGTTCAGTTAGTTGTAAGCTATGGCAGCAGGTGGGCGGGCCTTTAACTGGTCGCGTTTATTATCGAGGCCAACTTTGCGCTGATCCTCGAACTCGCTAACTTGGATGTTCACCATCCTGCGCCATTCTGTCCGCTGTGCCGCCAAACGCTCCCATTGAGAGGGCTTAATGTTGCAACTCTTCATATGTCGCTTTTGGACATCCTTGTACCGGAGGAGTTGTCCGCCTTGCTTTCGCTTGCCCTCCTCCATTTCAGAGTAGAAGATGCGCTTTGCCACTCTCACCTCCGCCATACGAGACACGTGACCGCACCACCGAAGCTGCCGACGCATTAGATAGGCCTCAATGCCACCAACATGGGCTCGTCGCAGGACTTCGGTGTTTCGCACTCTGTCGGACCATCTGATCTTCATGATGGATCGCAGGCATTTGAGGTGGAAAGGATCCAGAATGCGTATGTGGTGGCGGTACACACACCACGTCTCAGAGGAGTATAGGAGGTTTGGCAGCACAATCGCCATGTACATTGAAATTTTAGTGGCCAACTTAAGGTCATGTGAGCAGAAAACCTTGGAACACAGCTTGCCGAATGCCGCAGCTGCAGCACCGACCCTGTTACTGATCTCGACATCAAGGTCACACTTGGATGTTACAGTGCTCCCCAAGTAACGAAATTTATCCACCTGCTTCAGCACATCCTCATCAAGCCTTATGGTCAGAGACTCGCGATCGTGTATGTCCAGAGACATCACCTCTGTCTTATTGACGCTGATCTTTAGGCCGAATTTACGGCAAGCTTGGTGAAAAACGGACATTAGCTGTTGCAGGCCGACATCAGGCCGATTCTGCTACAAAACACAAGTCATCAGCATACATGATCTCAGTAATTAGTGCATACGAGACCTTGGTGCGAGCCTTAAGTCGAGCCAGGTTGAAAAGGCTACCATCCGTGCGGAAGCGGATGCGGACTCCTTGGGAAACAGTTCGTAAGACCTCTCTAACTACCACCGCAAAGTACAAAGCGAACAGAGTAGGTGCTAAGACACATCCTTGCTTCACACCACAGGAAACGGGGAAGAAGTCCGTCTGTTCACCGTCTACGGCGACGCAGCATTGCATATCGTCATGCAGGAGTCTAAGGAGTCTCACAAACTTCTCCGTGCATCCGAGCTTTCCTAACACCAACCATAGGGCTCCACGAGGCACGCTGTAGAAAGCCTTCTCTAGGTCAACAAAGCAGAGGTACAGCCTTCGCCCCTGTTCTCTACTCTTTTCTTGCAGTTGACGCACAGAGAAGATCGCTTCGCATGTGCCTCGGTCCGGTCGGAAGCCAAACTGGGTTTCAGGCAGGATCTTTTCAGATAAACCCTTTAGGCGGTTCAGAAGAACTCTAGCAAAGACCTTTCCAGGGGTTGATAGGAGCGAAATACCGCGGTAAGAGTTGCAGTCAGATCGGTCACCCTTGTTTTTGTAGAGAGCATTTATGCGCGATACTTTAAAGATATCCGGAACGCGCTCCTCCTCCCACATAAAAACAAACAGTTCCCATATCGACGTGTGCAACTCCTCTCCGCCGTACTTGACCAGCTCTCCCGGTATAAGGTCGATGCCAGCCGCCCGTTTGTTTTGTTGCTGTCTGATGGCAGTAACAACCTCCTCACGCAATAGTGGCTCATCCAGCTCAAATGCAAGAGGGAGTTGAGGTATTAAGCCGATGCTTTGTAGATCAGCTGATCGATCCACATTCAGCAGAGTGTCAAAGTGCTCCGCCCAGCGCTTTAGTACATCCTCCTTGCTCGTCAACAGGTGCCTGCCGTCTGACGACCTTAAAGGTACCTTTGCATGGTAGGATGAACCAATCAGCTTACGCACCTCGCTGTAGAAGTCCCCGAGCTGGTTTGTGTCAGCGAGCCACTGCATGTAACTAGCTTTGTCCTGCCACCACCTATCTTTCATTTGTCGAGACAGCTTGCGCAATTCGAGGTCACTAGCTTTGACCGCCGCAACGCTTCCTCTTCGCCTTCTGTGCTGTCGCAGGAGATTTCGGTGATTGTTGAGTGCCGCCCGCAACACTTCATCATTCCCATCAAACCAATCTTCACTGCGACGGCTAATTTTACCCAGTGCAGTTGAAGCGGAGTCCATGATATGAGCTGACAAAGTTCCCCAGGCAGCATCAACATCACCCACCCCATTAACTGGCGACAGCTTCCCAGACAATACTTCAGCGTATTTCTTCCTCACTTCAGGATCTTCAAGCCTCCGCAAGTCCAAAGACGCAAGCTTTCTTATTGAAGATCTACGAGGACGACGGAGACGCAGTCGCAGCTTCGTGACAATGAGTCGGTGGTCAGTCCAGCAGTGCGCACCACGCATAACGCGGGTGATTTGCACTTGACTGAAGTCTCTTTGCCGTACAATAGCATAGTCGATCAGATGCCAGTGTTTGGATCTCGGATGCATCCATGTCATCTTGTACTTGGCGGCGAGTCGAAACATAGAGTTCGTAATTGCCAGACCGAATCGAGCACAAAAACTGAGCAGCAGCTGACCATTGCTGTTCATGCTGCCAACTCCATGTCTACCCAGAACTCCAGGCCAAGCCTCATAGTCCCGACCAACTCTGGCATTGAAATCGCCTAGCAATAAAACCTGCTCGTTGGCGTTTATGCTTGTAAGGCAAAGAGACAGTTCCTCATAAAATTTGTCCTTGATGTCATCAGCTTTGTCTAGCGTAGGAGCATAGACACTGATGACATTAAGGTAGTTGTCCTTGTCCAAGTGAAGGCGCAGTGTGGTCACGCGGTCCGAGATATGTACAGGGTACTCCTCAAGTCGCTTTACTAGGTTATTCTTGATGGCAAAGCCTACACCTGAACGCAGAGGTTCTGACGCAGCGGTACCTTTCCAGAAGAAAGTGTAGGCACCACCTACTTCCACCAGCTCCCCTTCATCGGCAAGATGGGTTTCGCTGAGAGCAGCCATATCCACATCGTAGCGATGAAGTTCCCGAGCTACTATGGCAGTCTTGCGCTCAGGGCAGGCATTGCCATCACGATCAAGAAGCGTTCTCACGTTCCACGCGCCGAAAGTCATAAAAGATATTCTCATTGCGTTTTTTCTGAAGCGTCGACCACGATTTGAGTGATGCGATGGCAGCCGCGGTTACTACCACCTGCTAAGTTGGGACGAGCATTTTTTAGGGCACCTTTTCTAGCCCCCTCCACCGGCTGAGCGGGGAAAGCAGTGCCTCCCTAAACAGGGCTGCTCTGTCATCCCGGGTGCTGCCGAACCCGCGCTGTCACCCCAAATGTGCAGCGCAGAATCGACCTCGGCGTGTATTCACACCCCCGGGACCGCCCGTGCGCAGGTATCAGACAAAGTCTAGCTTACATCAAACTAGACCTCTCTACTTCTACCCATCGCCACAGGACTTTTGAGTTTCCGGAGTCCATTAACGGGAGCGGTCAAATGCGCAGGATATTTTAAGGTGCGCAAGCGTTCGCGCAAACGCAGGCGCACACACTCGTCCTTCCCCTCCCTGGATCAGTGGAACGGAAAACCGCTACGACTGAAGGAGAGGTCGGATGCTGTGTCTGGCCGACGGTGACTATACGCCCTCCACCGCCGCCCTAGGCCATCCACCTTGCCTTGCTGGCCGCCGAGTCCACCAAATCACGTTGCATATCTGCGTTGTATTGCCTTCCTCGCCAGGACAGACTTTGTATGGTAAGCGGGAGGGAGCCGCATGTAGGGATAGGTAAAATGGATGGTGAAGGAACATTGGAGAAGGAGGGACGGGATATCTATTAGCCACGGGAAAGAGGATTGTGGTCTATAGTAGCTCAGGGAAGGCGGGATCGCATGCCCGTAAACTCAGTTACCTACTACCGGACAGATAGCAGGTTAGAGCGCCCCCTGCCCTGCCGGCAGGTTAAAGGGTAGGTAAAATGATTGTGGTGGTGATATTTTTATTATTATACTTACCATCATTATATTGAGCAGAGTTGCAGACGACGTTTTTTTATGTTAAGGAGAAGGCGCACGAGCACTCAGGCCACCCTGATGGTAAGTGGAATCTGAGATCCATAGACATTTGAATTTTCAAGACCCTATCCTAAGACCTCAAATACGTTACCGACCCTAAGGACTACGATGGAATGCCTATATGATAGTAATTCTATCGGTTGTCTTATGCCCACACCAGAACACAACAATGCGAACACTATTGCTTGGCGGGTGGTTAATGGATAAGATGGTGGTAGCAATCCGGACAAAACCTGCACAGGGTCCTACCACCACTAAAAAAATTCACACGTAGGCGTTCTTTTAAAGTGTAGTTCTACATTTTGCCCTCGACTTTGTCCGCCGAATACCTCTCGGAGCAACCTTCCTACCAAACATCCTTTTGGCGTCTAAGGTATATAATTAAAAATGAATAGTTATAAAAATGACTAGAAAGAAAATTGGAGAGAAGAATTTATTGATATTTATTGTACTAAAATGATGTCAGAGACACCCTTTGAAAAATATATTCACATAGTTTACCTTTGTAGCGTGCATCGCAATTGGAACGCCGGTTTAATTAATAAATTTTTTTTTTTTTTGAAACACAAACAGTCACAAACTGCTTCAACGCTTTATTGGCAATTTCATTGATCATCGACGAACAGGGGGGTTATTATAATATAACATAGCTAGTTCATTTTATGGAGAGCGTAAAGGACAGAGCTATGGCAATTATAAAACGTGTTACAAAATAATCCGTAAAAAATAAATTACGAAAGTAGTGTCAACCCTATACTGTATACCTACCTAAGATACTGAACTGACGTTATTTAATAAGGGTTGACACTACTTTTGTAATTTCTTTTTTACGGATTATTTTGTAACACGTTGTATAGCTTTGTCCTTTACACTCGCCGTAAAATGAACTGTATAGCTATGTCATAATAACCAGATCAGTCTTTACGATGACATAACAAACAATATTAAGTCACATCCTAACCTACTGAGTTATGTCCGGTTCCTATATTCAAAACACGGATAGATCAGGTTACTGCGAGTCAAAATTTGACACATTTTGTATATGGCAACTGTCAAAAATTGTTAAATAAATGTTATTATCTTAGCCAAACCTCAATGCCTGTAAACTAGTGCTGATAACAAGCTCATTATAAGCGGACATAGATTATCTAATTAGGAAATTAAATGAATTTAATATCTAGATTCAGTATTACGATATTACTTCATAGTGAGGAAAATGGGATAACTTCTATAAAACAACAGAACATGAATTCACATTTATTTATTTATTTAACGTTTACATGCCTAGGTAATCGATATAATCAAGTACAATTTTTTAATAAAAACCAGATGAGACCACTGTTAATGTATTTAATCAAATACGTTATTAATATTTTACTTAATTAAATGCAAAACCATAAGAAAGAATACATAACCCGTAATACAATCACTTAAGATTGTTTGTTAGCTAGTTGGGACCACCCAACCGTTACGAACACATAAAACGCTCTGCTATCATTACAAAATAATTTAAACAAAACGACAATCTAACTCGTTAAAGCAAGGTTCAGTTACAAATATAATATACTATATTCTTAAATGGAATAATGTGATTAAAACCATAATTAAAGCGCGAATTACAAATAGCTAATCATTAAAGCTCAGTATTATAGCTGAAGTTAAATTATTTCAGCCAAATACAAATAAGGTGCAATTGGGTAATGAGTAAGTACTTATCTTTTTAGTGCACAATTCACCAAAACACTTTTAGATACTGATCGCCACCAAGACTCGAAACTCAATGCCCCGCAAAAATGGCTACCCGGTAAAACATGTCTATCAGTTTCCCACCAATAATCTAGACTCCTATTGGTTGTTCAACTTGTCGACGCGCAGCCGATCATATCACGACGATCCAGCAGATCACCAGCGCCGATTGGTCCGTTTTAGCGCCATCACCGCCGCACCTTCTGGTGATTGCAACGAGAAACAAGGCTGTTTGTCACTTGCAACATTAGCGCTGTTTTACCGACGCGAATGCACCGCCATCTTGTGGTTGCAGGAGAGACTATTATGCCCATTATTGACACTCGTCCATCCTGACGACTTTGCGACTCTGCAAAGAAAGAAAAAGAACCAAGAATAAACCGTTTCAAACAACCAAGTAGATTAATTAGTTTTAATTATTATTTTTGCATTCCTTTATTTCCAAGTAGAAACTTTAGACAAACAATTAATCCAACATAATTTTACTCTTACAAACATTGCCACCTTGAATAGTCTTATTGTCCATAATTAAATCCATTTCATTCATACAATAAACCATTTTCCCTTTGCCATTAAATCCCAACAATTTAAAATAATATAACCAAAATATCCATACTTCCAAAATATTTAAAATTCCTGAATAATCTCTCTCAATCCAATAACCCAAAAATATATATTATCCAATTTATTCCAAAATGTCACCAGACCATTATTCCAATAAGTCACCAGAGTAATATAATAAGCCAATCTTATCCTTCCAATAAATCAATTAATTCCTCGGTACTATCTACTTGACTGTCCTCTGAACTGCTTGCCTGAGGGTCAGGTTCGTTATGAAATTTCTTGATAGAATCTGAAGACACTAAAGCATTAAAGCGCTTATATCCTTTAACACCTTTTAGAGAAGTAATCAGATACCTGTCGTTGCCAGCAACTTTCGATATTTTGTATGGTCCGCTAAACTTTTCTTTTAACTTTCGCCTTACGTTAATATTTCTATCTGCCGCTCCTTTCCAAAGTACCAAGTCATTTACCTTATATTTTGTTGGTGGTTTCCGTTTTGCATTAAAATGCTTCCTCATGACCTCGGCTGTCCTTTTTAAATTACCTGCTGCAGTGCGTCGTGTTTGCTCCGCTGTCTGTTCATCATCAAAAGTGTTTCCAGTCATACCTTGATACCTGCTGCGACTGGCGCTAAACATCAATTTGAATGGCGTAAAACCTGTTGACGAGCTGTGTAAATTATTCATTCCCCATGTAACACCGGGAAGCTTTGTATCCCAGTCTCTCTCGTTGTCTACGCTTGTATTCAAGGCATCTAGTAGGGTCCGGTTGTATCTCTCGACCTGTCCGTTTGCTCGAGGGCACGCTACGGCGTTGATAATGTGTTTTATAAAGTTTTCCAAACAAAACTGTTTAAAACTTTTGCTCTTAAAGCAAGAACCGCTGTCAGAAACAATTCGCTTTGGATAACCAAATGAGCAGAATATATTAGCTAATGCACACAATACCTCTCGAGCCCTTGTTGTCTTCACAGGAACAGCCCATGTAAACTTGGTGAAGGAGTCAACAACCATTAATAAATAACAGTTACCTGCACGACTCTTACAGAATGGTCCCAGGTGATCAATGTGTATTGTGTGTAGTGGCTCCGCAATCTTTTCAATTGGATGGAGCTCACCTTCAGGCCGTCCATACTGACCCCTTTTATAAAGACAGTCTAAACAAGCGTTAACGTACTTACGAATAAATCTGGTCATGCTAGGGAACCAAAAGGTATCCTTGATAATTTTATCACATCGTTTCAATCCTGGGTGTCCAATGCAGTCATGGTATTTTCTTAAGACATTCCACCTTCCATATTTTGGTACCACTAACCTTTCTTCTCCTCCTGCAATTATCCTGTACAGCCGATCCTCCTTCAATATGTAATTATTTTTAATTTCCGGCTCTATATCACTTGACTCTAGTTTCAGTTTGATAATACGAATTTTTTCGTCTTGATTTTGAAGGCACACGATCCAATCGAAGACGTCCACTGTGTTAAAATCGGCGATTACCGGGTGCTCAATCGGGCATCTACTAGCATCTACATGACTATGTGACTTACCCGCTCTGTGTTCCACCTCCATGTCGTATTCTTGAATAAGTAACCACCATCGTGCTATTCTCGGCGTTAAGTCCTTTTTTTGGAAAGTGTACCGTACTGCTGAGCAATCTGTGACTACTTTAAAGTGATTACCTACCAGATAAATACGAAATCTTCTCAAGGACTCGACGACTGCCAGGGTCTCAAGCTCGTAGGAGTGGTACATAGATTCTTCCCTGCTTGTTTTACGGCTGAAGTATGAAATGGGCTTTAAATTACCTTCCTGCTTCTGTAAAAGAATGCCGGCCAGTCCCTTACTGCTCGCGTCAGTGTGAACTTCTATGTCGCCTTCCCGACGGAACAAAGAGAGAAGGGGGCGAGTCGTTAATACCTTTTTTAGCTTTTCAAAAGATCTCTGTTGTTCCGGGCCCCATTCCCAAAAAATATTTTTCTGAAGCAACCTGTATAAATCATGCGCAATTCCTGCATAATTCTGCACAAATTTCCTAAAATAACTTGTGAGTCCTAGGAACATACGTAACTCATGAATATTACTTGGTTCCTTAAATTCCGATACTGCTTCAACTTTTTTACTTCCGGGTCTAATTCCTTCCTCGCTGATATCATAACCTAAATAATCAATTTTAGTTTGCAAAAAGAAACATTTTTCCAAATTTAAGGTCAAACCTGCTTCTTTAACTATTTCAAGTACTACCTTTAGAAGATCAAGGCCTTCATCTATGGACTTAGTTGGAAGAAGCACATCGTCAATATAGGGCAAAACCGTATCATAGCGCAATGATGAAAATATGCGATCCATTAGTCGCTGAAAGACAGCGGGTGAATTTGCCAAGCCAAAAGGCATACGCAAGAACTCGTAGTGGCCTTCTGGTGTCACAAAACCAGTTTTGTGAATAGAATCTTTGGCCACCGGAATTTGGTAAAAACCTTGAGACAAATCAAGACTAGAAAAATATTTCTTGCCTCCTAGCTTTTCAATATGTTCCTCTATTACAGGTAATGGATACTTGTCTTTAATAGTAATACCATTCAATTTCCTAAAATCAACACAAAGGCGAAAATCTCCGTTTTTCTTTCGAACTAAAATAATGGGACTAGCATAATTTGAGGAAGACTCCCTAATTATACCATTTGATAACATGTCATCAATTTTCTCTCTCATAACTGCCCTTTCTGAGAATGACAACCTATAAGGACGATAGCAAATAGGTTTATCAGAAATCAATTCTATATTGAGTTCTACTTTATTCGTAAGTCCAAGCTCACGCGTATCTGCGGAAAAACAATCTGAATATTGTTGCAAAATTTGTGTCAGTTTATGTAGAACTACTGGATCCTGTACACCGCAGTTAATTTTATTTACGTCCACTTTCATGATCAACTTATTAGGTTCATTTATTCCTGGAGGGATATTATTAATTGACTCCTGTGCAACCACCCCACGAACTAACACCTGTTCCTTTTCAAAGACTAGAGGTTTTGTGTCGTAATTTATAACCAACACTGATTTGACCGGAAAACAATAAAGAGAGGAGGGAATCCTGTACTGAATGTCCCCAAAACAGCATGAACGTGTATCGACAAACAGTAGAGTGGATTCTTTAAGAAAATCGTCACTAAAGGTATTGACAAATTGAGCTGTATTGGGAGGAATAACAGTCTCTTCGGCACAAAGTATTTTAATCTTAGAAACATCTGCCTCATCGCTGATTGCATTTATGTGAACAGGCTCTTTGCTTGACGTTATAATATCTATTCTTTCCAAAATGACTGTTTTCCCTGACACAACTAGCCTACAATGCTCGTCATTAAGAACCGGCTGACCAATGAAAACATCTGCCCGCTTTAAGGGAACATTTACTACAACAACATCAGTTTTAATCTGAATTCCATCAATAATAAATTCTACCGATACCTGTCCACAAGCTTGAATTGTTGAACCGCTAAAACCGCTAATGAATAAATCACAGGGCTGTAGAATAAGACCAAGTTTCTGCGCGCACTCCAAGGAGATCAAGTTTACTTGGGCTCCCGTATCTAAATAAGCCCTAACTGCTAAACTATTTAACCGGATATTCTTAAAATAGCATTCATTTACCTGGGAGTCTATAAAGTTGACGGTCTTCCTAAAGCATTGGTCAGTTCTATGGTTGGTTTTCCCGCAGACATCGCATTTAACAGCAGCAGGATTCTTGGGGCAGGATCGTACTATGTGACCTGGCTCCTTGCACAGGAAGCAATTAACCGGAGGTCTACCCGATGCAGCACCAGCTACTCCGCCAATTTCCCTTGAAGTGCTAGGAGCGTTCACATCTCGTCCTCGCGTCCCAAGATATCGTGGATTTGGGAAAGTCTTTCTTTCGTCATTCATACATAGGAATTGAGAATATAACTCACCTGGAGTTCTATAATTACCAGCCCTTGCAGAGGTTTTTAAATGAAATGGCAACCCTTCTATTATACAGGAGACAGCTTTTTCACCCGTAATCTCACATTTTGTTAACATATTGCATTTAGAGTAAAAGTAGTGAGTCATAGTTTCCGAAAAAATCTTTTTCCTATTTAACATTTCCTTAAGGGCTTCCGCGTAATCCCTATTTTGAGGAAAAGCCTCTAAAATTTTCTCCTTCCATTCATGCCATGACATTTCATAACTGCGCAAGGCATTATGCCACATTTTTGCCAAACCAGCCAACCGCGCCTGCATATAGTAACTTTTAACGCTATCGGTCCAACCATGTATAGCACCCAACTGCTCAATTTTGTTAAGCCACTGCAAAGCGGGTAATTCCGATTTCTCAGGATCGAACTCCGGTATAATATCAGGTTTAACCATTACACCATAATAATTTGGATGGATCCTACCAGGTTTATCCAGCGAAACAGGTGGTTCTCGATCTGCGGAGTCACGTGGCCGCCACGGTGCCCACCGCCTCGATGTTGCCTCGCGATCGCGCCTGCATCTGCTATCGCTGCGTCCTCGCCTTTCGGTCCGCTTGTTGTCCCATCTGATAGGGCTACGGGACCGGCTACGACCTTGGGAACTCATCCCACTTCTGAAAATTGTTAAATAAATGTTATTATCTTAGCCAAACCTCAATGCCTGTAAACTAGTGCTGATAACAAGCTCATTATAAGCGGACATAGATTATCTAATTAGGAAATTAAATGAATTTAATATCTAGATTCAGTATTACGATATTACTTCATAGTGAGGAAAATGGGATAACTTCTATAAAACAACAGAACATGAATTCACATTTATTTATTTATTTAACGTTTACATGCCTAGGTAATCGATATAATCAAGTACAATTTTTTAATAAAAACCAGATGAGACCACTGTTAATGTATTTAATCAAATACGTTATTAATATTTTACTTAATTAAATGCAAAACCATAAGAAAGAATACATAACCCGTAATACAATCACTTAAGATTGTTTGTTAGCTAGTTGGGACCACCCAACCGTTACGAACACATAAAACGCTCTGCTATCATTACAAAATAATTTAAACAAAACGACAATCTAACTCGTTAAAGCAAGGTTCAGTTACAAATATAATATACTATATTCTTAAATGGAATAATGTGATTAAAACCATAATTAAAGCGCGAATTACAAATAGCTAATCATTAAAGCTCAGTATTATAGCTGAAGTTAAATTATTTCAGCCAAATACAAATAA
Source organism: Acleris holmiana (assembly GCA_949316455.1). Taxonomy (NCBI): domain Eukaryota; kingdom Metazoa; phylum Arthropoda; class Insecta; order Lepidoptera; family Tortricidae; genus Acleris; species Acleris holmiana. The sequence goes on from OX438784.1 coordinate 12,283,751, forward strand.
GGTGCAATTGGGTAATGAGTAAGTACTTATCTTTTTAGTGCACAATTCACCAAAACACTTTTAGATACTGATCGCCACCAAGACTCGAAACTCAATGCCCCGCAAAAATGGCTACCCGGTAAAACATGTCTATCAGTTTCCCACCAATAATCTAGACTCCTATTGGTTGTTCAACTTGTCGACGCGCAGCCGATCATATCACGACGATCCAGCAGATCACCAGCGCCGATTGGTCCGTTTTAGCGCCATCACCGCCGCACCTTCTGGTGATTGCAACGAGAAACAAGGCTGTTTGTCACTTGCAACATTAGCGCTGTTTTACCGACGCGAATGCACCGCCATCTTGTGGTTGCAGGAGAGACTATTATGCCCATTATTGACATAATATAGACTCGAAGTAACCTAATCAATCAGCGGTTTTTTTTTATGTTAAGGAGAAGGCACACGAGCACTCAGGCCACCTGATGGTAAGTGGAATCTGAGACCCATAGACATTTGAATTCTCAAGACTATAATCCCAAGACCTCAAATGCGTTGCCAACCCTGAGGACTAAGATGGAATGCCTCTAGTAATTTCACCGGTTGTCTTATCCCCACACCGGAACACAACAATGCGAACACTGCAGTTGCTTGGCGGGTGGTTAATGGATAAGATGGTGGTAGCGATCCGGACGGACCCTGCACAGGGTCCTACCACCACTGTATATAGGAACCCGCTGTTAAGGTGCTAAGTACTAAAATAATGTGGGAATAAAATTTGCTTCGAATCAAAACGTACGTAGATACTCCTACAGCGGTACACGCGTCAAATGACGTCAGGGGGTGATTCTCTCAACACAGCGCTGCGTCGATCTCAAAGGTGAAGTTTTATCCGGCAGGTTTAAGAAGTCCTGTCGGAGCGTAAAAAACACATTTTAGCGCGTGCCATCTTAATTAGGCAGCTTTATACGACACTGAACTCGACTCACCTGCCTGCTGCCTAATTGAGAAGGCATGCGCTAAAATGTGTTTGGTACGCTCCGACGGGACTTCTTACAATTGCCGGATAAAACTTCACCTTTGAGTTCGACGCAGCACTGTGTTGAGAGAATCACCCTCAGTAGTGTTGTTTGTAGCGTGTGTATGCGCGGCGTGCGCCGCAGCAGAAGTCTTTCTTAATGTGTCCTTCTGTAAATCTCTCTCTGGAGCTTACATCAGCGGCAATGCGAAGACAAAACAGGAACGTCCCTAAGTAGACGTCAGTCATTTGTCATAATATTCCCGCGGCATACTTTAGGCTCATTTCCTCATTCATTGTCAAGCTTGTCGTTTGATGTTTATTATGACAATGCACTAAAGTATTCAACAATTTTGTTGGGGTACTGAGCCTCTATTCCGCTCGGAAAAACCATATTTTAAACATATGAACTTTATTGTATAAAATTATAGATTTAAACGAGTTTTTTTACAAAAAGTGCTTATGCTATGGTAAAAATTAAACAATTAATATTTTAACAATAAACCTCACACTAGGGTTAGCTTGTGTCGTGAGATTCATTTCTCAATAAACCCATTTTTGCTCGTTTACTTATTATAATCGTCAAGCGCCGGAACTTAGATTAAGTACTATTAATACAGAGTGGACAAGTTTGGTGTGCGCACCCGTCGATGGGATGTCTATTGACGGTAAAACAATAAAGACTACAATTTATATAATTATAATAACTTAGTTTTCAATTGAATTAAATTATTAATAAGTAATGATAATTGGGATAGCCAAAGAAAACATACTTTTATCATATTGCATTTTGATGTGTTACCGTTTTTTCTTATCCATTAACTTTCCGCCAAGCAACAGTGGTCCGGTGTGAGGATAAGACAACCGTTGTGTGAACATTCCATCTTAGTCTTCAGAGTTGGAAACGCATATGAGGTCTTAGGCTTGCAGTCTTGGTCTCAGATTTCACTTACCACCAGGTGGCCTGAGTGCTCGAATGCCTTCTCTTTACCACAAACAAAAATACTCGTCCGCCATTACCGTCACGTAATTAAGAGGAATCGTAACGTTGACAGTAGGATAACATCAAACACAATATGGATTTATCAAGAAGAATACAGGCTCTGTACACTTGTGGTAGGACCATGTGCAGGGTTCGTCCGGCTCGCTACCACCATCTTATCCTTTAACCTACCGCCTAGCAGCATTCGCATCGTTGTATTCCGGTGTGGCGATAAGACAACTGGTGAAATTACTAGCATAGCATTCCGTCTTAGTACTGCCCTGCTCAACCCTGGCAACGTATTTGCGGTCTTAGGCTTACAGTCGTAAGTCACAAATTCCACGTAGATCACGTGGCATATTATTATATGCCTTCCCGGAGCCATAAAAAAGACACTGCAAATGTGTCTTCCTGCGTGGTTGTGGACAATTGACCACTGAAAATCAGTGCCGTGGCCTGCCTCGTGTTGAGTGGGTCCCTTATTGACGTAACTACATAGAAAGTAATATCTTAATTCGGTGTTTGTTGTTAATGGTGTCGTTTTTGTGTCAATAATAGTTATTTATGCGACAAGAGAGCAACGTTTTTGCTGCGAGTGTTGATTTAGAAACCTGAGCAAGCGAAGGGATCAAGAATTGAATGACGAGCGTTGCAAGTGATTCTAGGTTAGAATCTTGAGTGCAGCGATTCAAAGACACGAGATGCAAATAACTTTGGTCTCGTGTTGCACATAAATTTTCACCTCGGAAGCGAGAAAATACAACTTTAAGGTAAAAAAGACATGGTAAAAATAATACGACATCCCCCAGCCACCCGCGCGCCGCACCACGACCACCTTTATGATGTAAACAAAAAAAAACGAATTTTGCTCACTGTCTTTAAACAGAACAACCACCCTTTTGCTACCGGTCACCGATCAATGATCATCACATCATTTAATTCAGAGCTGTACTCTTGTCAGTGGAGTAACTTCCATTCTTCCCTATTCCGAGCTTTCTCTTTAACACACTAATACGGCACGACGTCTACTTTTTCTTTTAACTGGTCTAGGTAAGTTCTTCTTTGTCTCCCTCTGTTCCGTTTTCCTTCTAATTTCCTTCAATTACCATCTTTATGTACTCTTCATGCCGTGACAGGTGACCAAACATCTTCCCACGTCGCTTTTCTACTGTCTGCAATAGACTTCTCTCGTCCTTCACCGAATATAAATAAACAACCTATTTTCTGGCCTCACTATTTGGAAAAGAGTGTCCCCATCATTATAAATTCATAAAATATTTCGTATGCAAATAATCCTTTCAACATCCTAGAATTTCGCAGCCAAATTGGAAATGTTAATTAATTAATAATTCTCGTTCGACATGCGGAACCCGCCGGATGAAACTTTAATGATTAACGGCCGAGGAAGTTGCTTCGCCGAAGATTTTTGAACAATATCTCGAAACTTCAGTTCATACGGGCTTGCGTTTATTAATTTTTAGTATCAGTTAAGTTTGTTGAGTTGTTTATGGAAACTTATACAGTATTCAATGCTCAGTACTCAATTATTTATTTATTCACATAATTGTGTAATGAATTGACTATAAAATATACTGGGCCTCTGTTCTACTGCATTATAACGATATCGTGTTTGACGTGTTTTGAGAATCGTTTATGACTCAATCGCCATTATTGTAAATGACATAAGAGTTATCAAAACTTTGACAATACGGAAACAAGTCAAAGACGATATTGTTATAACGCAGTAAAATAGAGACCCTGAGCATCCGTAAAAACCCCCTAGGAGCTATATTGTTTCACTAGAATTTCTGAATTGAAATTAATCATATATTTACAATGAATGCTCACTATTATGTGGAATAAATAACCAAATTGAATTTTAATTGTTTTTTTTTTTAATTTAATTTAGAAAAAAAAAATCCAATTATTGAAATTTCACGTCCCAAATACATGTTTATTTTGCCATAATATTCTTTTCCTACGCTGGTCCATAGCTAATCACAGAAGATATAAAAGATCAAATAAAATAAAGCACAGATTTGAGAAATTAATAGCTTGAGTACCAATTTCACCATACGATGTTAACCACTTAACAGACGATTAGAGCGTTAACAGTTGTCAAGATGTATGAACTAACAGTCGATCAACATTGATTAAATTTAACATCGTATGGTGAAGTTGGTACTTACTACATTTATAAGTATTGTTTTCAAGATCAGTTATAAGTTTCGCTATAAAACTTGCCGAACTTGAAAAAATCACTGTGAAATCAGCTCCACGAGAAGTTAAATATTTATAGGTGCAGATAATAAAGCGGGGTAATAATTCAGGGAATCCGAGACCCTCGTCAAGAGGATGCCATTCTGGGTTATCTTCACTACCTTTAAACTAATAATAATCGAAAGGCCACGTCTATCAAGCGATTTCAAGAATTGTACAACTTAGTTTTATGTTGTAGTTAAAAAAAACCTGGGTTCTACTTTACTCGTTAAAACAATATTGGCTTTGATATTTTATATTGTTTTTAACTTGGGCACCTTTATAACTAAGTTAATAGATTCGGCCGAGATCATCTTGATACCTAAGACAGCGGCGGGAGGCTGCACAAGATGCGTGGAAAGATGGGAGGGAGGCCTTTACCCAGTGAGACACTTTAGGCTAGAAATAATAATAATTACAATAACATACATACATAACGTCACGCCATTATTCCCAGCGTGGGGTAGGCAGAGCAACAGAATACCAATAACTCTAAACTTGTTGATAATTCTGTAACCACATTTTGCATTCAGGCTAAGAAGTTTACCAGTGTATTAGTGACAGGTTGCAAGCCCATCGCCTAACAGTACTACAAGCCCTTATTCCCTTAGTCGCCTCTTACGACATCCACGGGAAGACATGGAGTGGCACTATTTTAACCCGGCAACCAATAAAAAAACAATTAATTACAATAAATAAGGGTTAATTAATACAATCATTTTTTTGGCGCCTTTTTCGTCATATTCCTGATTCGACATATTCTAGGTACTTATTTAGTTTTCGGCATATTCTTGTTTGGACACAGTGGAAGTAACTAGTTATATCTACAATTTATATAACAATATAACAATTATCTTAATAAAATTATTGCGTTGAGGATATTTAAAATATTTAAGTACACACGTCATCAGTTGTACCAGTAATCACTGTTAGGCGATGGGCTTTCAACCTCTCACTAATACACTGGTCAGCAACATCTTAGCCTGATTGTGCAAAACGTGGTTAGAGAATTACCAACACGTATTTTTTAGACTTGTTTGTATTTCTGTAGCTCTGCCCATCTCACTATAAAGGCGTGATGTAATGTATGTCGTATGTATGCAAATCACTCCTTGCACTGATTAATTTATCATTATTAGTGAGTAACATTAATAACGCAAGGGTTCTCAAACTTTTCCGGCTCGCGAGATACTATCGAAATTTTGAAATGTTATAATATTTTTTTAAAACTTGGCTATTATTATTGTCTACGATAGCATGTCAAAAGCAATAACGTTTTACCAAGTAAAATAGAGCCCCAGGTTAATGTTGACAGCGCTCTGTTTAAGATATTTAAACAAACATCCTTTCATAACACGATATATAATTACGTCCGTTTTGAAATTGATCGTTTTATTTATTAAAACTGTTGAATAGTTTTTTTTTAATTATATTAAAGGGCAAAAATAAGGATCCATAGTCTAAACTTCTATATAGGTATACAGGGTGACATCGAAGACGTGATGAGAAACCAGTTTTTCGACTCAGTAATTGATGGCCATTTTCAAGAAATAGTAGTTACAGGAAACAAAAGCTATTTCTTTTTTGCTAATTTGCCCCTTACTTAAATCACCGATTAAGTAAATCATGGTTATCTTATTTTTAGAATCATACCCTCTATGGATCCTATTCAGACTATTTTATTTTAATGACACTTCAGTCACAGTGACAATTCAACTAAGTCATTGACAATTATTTGTTTTATTGTTTCTATGCTTATCTTTGCATCTCTTTCTGTCAGTAGGGAGACCACTTTGTTTACAATAAATTATTTAATTTTGATCATTGCGTGATTAAGTGTGAATACCACATCTAAACACCTACATACCTATATTATTAGGATCCCACTTTAATGCTTAATTAAGTCATATCACTTTTGATCACGTCTTTGATGTCACCCTGTATTGTACTAACTCAAAAATCAGTTTCGGTTTCGTTTTTATTTAAGGCGCACACTTTGACAAACTCAAAATTAACTAAAAACAGAGATTCCAACCGTCACGAACTTGGTGACTAATTAGCTAACAAGTCTCAACAATACCAGTAAAAACAGTAGTCTTTATCAGTAAAAACTTTTTTTTAATTGTGCCTTACGTCGTTTATCATTTGGTTCAAGTTGCATTGACGCGATAGTACATAACAGTTGTGAATAAACAACAGCGTAGCAGTTTGTAGCGCGTAGCAATACCGTAGAGGTCGTAGAGGGCGCTACGAGCAGATTTTACACAACGGTTGTACAAAGCTGGGCCTCTATTCAGGTGCGTTAAAGCGATATCGTGATTGACACGTTTAAGAATCGTTTATGTCACAGTCGCCATTATTGTAAATGACATAAGAGTTATCAAAACGTTGACAATATGGAAACAGGTCAAAAACGATATCGTTATAACGCAGTTGAATAGAGGCCCTGGCCTTTGCTTCAATATCGCAATCATATTGTAACCGTTGTGGTAAGGTAACGGCACCAGTACTCGACATAGGACAAATGTTCGACACTGACTCTTATTCAAAGAAGATAAGAGTTATTCATTTGTTTTGCAACAATCAATTTATAACCCTATGATCTTAGAATTAAAAGCCTCTGTCGATTATTGGTGCATGTCAGCTAAAAGTGTCGAACATTGGTGCTTTTACCTTACATAGCTTTTTTTTAATGACCTATAGAAGGCAAACAAGCGCACAGACCACCAGACGGTAGGCGGGATCGATGAGCCATAGACATTTGCATTCTCAAGACTATAATCTTAAGACTGCGATCCTAAGACCACAAATGCATTGCCAACTCTGAGGACAGAAATTGTATGCCTACGAAATCGCGAGCGTCCTGGGCCTCTATCCTACTGGGTTAAATCGATATTGCGTTTGAAGTGTTTGAGTATTGTATTTAACTAGGCCAACATTTCTGTCAAGTAGATAAGAGTCGAAGGCAATATGGTTTTTACCGTATATATCTCAGGTCTGGGGGGTTATTATGACATAGCTATGCAGTTCAATTTACGGCGAGCGTAAAGGACAGACTTATAGGTTGTACAGACCAAATGGGTCAGTATGGTGAAGCCGGAAACTATGAGAGATAGCGAGATCTGTTCTTAGGAACCATGACGTCGATTTTAGATTAAATAATAATTACATTCAACATTTTTATTAACTCTCATACATAACCGGGAATCAAACCAGAGGGCTTATTGTCTAACGCACTCGCAATCACGATCGTTTTCATTTTGAAAATCGAACGCTCGTCTGCATACAATATGAAAACAATTGCTCCACTTTGAAGCCGGTTGCGATTGCGAGTGCGTTAGACAATAGCCCCTCTGGTCAAAATCAATGTGTATAAATTCTGCAAGTCACAAGAAGCCCAACACTAATAGAAAGATGAAACGACCGTTTTCACTAATGAGAGTTAATAAAAAAGTTTGAATGTAATTATTATTAAATCTAAAATCGACGTCATGGTTCCTAAGAACAGGGCTGGAATTCTACAAGGTAATAACGATATCGTTTTTGACCTGTTTCCGTATTGTCAACGTTTTGATAACTCTTATGTCATTTACAATAATGGCGACTGTGACATAAACGATTCTTAAACGTGTCAAACACGATATCGTTTTAACGCACCTGAATAGAGGCCCAGATCTCGCTCTCTCATAGTTTCCGACTTCACCATACTGACCCATTTGGATTGTACACTCGGTATAAATGCTATAGTTCCGTCTTTTACGCTCGCCGTAAACTGAACTGCATAGCTACCTCATAATAACCCCCCAGTAATCTATACTAATATTATAAAGAGGTAAAGTTTGTGAGTTTGTGAGGTTGTAATCTCGGTGCCGTAGACCCAATTCACCTAGGTTAATTCACCTGGATGAATAAAGTTTAATGAGGATAATTAGCTGCACTAATGTGAAGACTTTAATACCCGGATCTACTGAACCGATATAGATGAAATTTGGTATGGAGACAACTAAGGTCCCAGGGAAGGATATAGGATACTTTTTATCCCGGAAAATTGGAAATTTCCCGAGAGAATAGCGATAAATGAGGTATTTTACATGACATAAACAACACTATAAAATTGTGATTTAATAGTGCTGTCTATATACACCCGAGTAGAGCTCGGTCGCCCAGGGCCTCTATTCAACTGCGTTATAACGATATCGTGTTTGCCGTGTTTAAGAATCGTTTATGTCACAGTCGCCATTATTGTAAATGACATAAGAGTTATCAAAACGTTGACAATACGGAAACACGTCAAAGACGCTATCGTTATTACTGCGTAGAATCCCAGCCCAGGTACTACTAGAGAAACTGCCTGGCTGATCGACCAACGCACAGCCAAAACCGCTGGACCTAGGGACTTGAAATTAGGAGGGAATATTCCTTGGATATCCTAGGGGTGCATTAAGAAGGGATTTTTGGAAATTCATCCCCAAAGGGGTTAAAGTAGGGGGAGTTGCGGGAAACTAAATCTACGCGTACAAAATCACGGGCGTCCTCAAGTTTGTTATAATCTAATGTCAAGATTATTCGTAACAGCATTAAGCGGAAAAACAATCTATTCCATCCCTGCCTTCCCTCAAGGGTGTAACGTAATCTCCCACGCCTTTTATAAATTGAAGACTTAAACAGAGGGTGTTCTAAATTCAATGAAAAATTCACGGATAAGTCAAAGAGTTTGAGAACAGGTGGCGTCTGCCGCGGATGCGTATAAAGTATTTACGGGGTGCGCCGATCCTTGAAAACTCTGGGTTATACATATATTCTGGTGGTGATGCAGTCATTGTGGTTATATAGTTAACTAGGTGTTACCTAAGGCTTCATCCGTGTAGAAATTATTTATAGCTATGCTCTAAAAAAACTGAATTAAAAGTACTCTATGGAGATAAGACAATCGGTGTTATTACTAGCATTGAGGCATTTTAGTCCTTAGGGTTGGCAACGCATTTGAGGTCTTAAGACTGCATCTTGAGATTATAGTCTATATAGGTCTCAGATACCACTTACTACGGTGACTTTAGTGCTCGTGTGCCTGAATCTCTTTCAAGCTATCTCCATACCCATCGAAATCTGTTTAGCGGTTTAGCCGTGAGAGCGTTACACACAAATGGAGCTATGACGTTTATAATATTAGCAACAGTGTTCGCATTGTTGTGTTCCGGTGTGGGGATAAGACAACCGGTGAAATTACTAGCATAGAGGCATTCCATCTTAGTCCTCAGGGTTAGCAACGCATTTGAGGTCTTAGGATTATAGTCTTGAGAATTCAAATGTCTATGGGTCTCAGATTCCACTTACCATCAGGTGGCCTGAGAGCTAGTGTGCCTTCTCTTTAACATAAAATATATATATATATATATATATATATATATATATATGGTTGGTTTCTACTATGGGTACTATACAAACATAAACAAAATTTAATAAATAACAACTTAATTACGTAGAAAACGTCCAAGACTCGGGAACAAAATAATCAGGCTCATTTCGCAATTTTTTGGCGATACTAGAGGTCAAACCTGGGATGATAGCTTCGTAGGCGGGGTCACTATAGGCGAAAAACCATCAGCCGAGTCATAAACGATTCTAAAACACGTCAAACGCGATATCGTTACAACGCAGTAGAATAGAGGCCCTTGTATCGCGTTAGAATCGTAAATGTCACAGTCGCCATTATAGTAAATGACATAAGAGTTATCAAAATGTTGACAGTAAGGTAACTTGTCGTTAATACCGTGTAGAATCCCAGCTCTCCCCTGAGACCCTAGCGAAGATACGTTCGCTTACTAGCGTTTCTATTCATTTTGTTTTTAAAACTATTGCGTCACTGGTAGATCACGTCATACGAAAAGTCACGTGATCTACAAATGACGCGATTGAAACTTAACGAATAGAAATGATAGTTAGCTCCTAACGTTTTTCTTTTCTATCGCCCAAAATGTATGGGATGACATTCTCGTGCGTTTCGATAAAGCACGTGGTCGACTGTCATCCCACACATTTTGAGCGATAGAAAATAAAAACGTTAGGAGCGTTTGCATCTTGGCTAGGGCCCCTGTTGTTTATAGGTGTAACACATCTGTATAGACCGTTCGACATTCGACAGGGTATTTTTTTATCAGTGCACAAATTTTAACATATGATTTTGTATCGTTAACATAGTATATTACGACAATAAAACGAGTTAAAATTATATATTTTTTTTGCACATAATCTCTCTTTTACCTTCTCGTTTGGACATAAAGTCATACTAGAAATGATGACTGGGTTGTCAAGCTATAGGTATGCGATACACTGTATTGATATTCGAAATTTGAAATTTCATGTACAGCTTATCAGACAACAAGCCCCTCTCCTACAGATATTCTAAATTTGAAATTTCATTTATTAACTTACTTAACAACACTCCCCTTTCCTCGCACTCCAGCATTAAAGGGTCCATGAATATCGTTAAGTTAGTGGAATCTGTTCCGAATAAGACGGAAACCTTTTTGCCGTCTCTCTCTCACATAATGGCGTCTGAGTCTTGCACGTCGCTCCTGCTTGTAAATTAGTTAAATAATACAAAAAAGTTAATAAAATCAGTGCTACTCTGTCTGCGTGTATAATTTGGAATCAGCCCTGCATAGAAACATAATCATTTTTGGTCCTTCGAGCCGGATTGAATCGGCAATATCTCTATATTTTTTAAGCTAGAGTAAATATAACACAACACGTGTTATTGATTAACAATAGCGAAGCAAATATTAAAATTTGTGCACCTATTAAAAATTACCCTGTAGATTTGAAATTTGACGTAGGTTCCATATTACTTTAGTATATAACTACATACAACAAGACGGTCCCTGGATAACGTCGTATCTCCACTAACTCGTTAAATGTTAAATAATTAATTTGAGAGGACAAAACGCTATGTAATTAATCCTCTAGCGTCGCTATCATCGCTTGTATTATATGCACAGATGTATTAATTAAATGAATGATTACGTGCGGGAAGCACACCCAGATGCATTGCAGTTAATACGCCCTGTGATAGGTTATATCCGGCAGTTGATTGGGTCGACTGTGTTACCAGGGGCTCTATTCAACTAGGTTAAGCATACCCAGCCTAGGTAGCCTTTGACCATATAATTAAAACCCTAAGTTTTTTTAATGTTAAAGAGAAGGCACACGAGCACTCAGGCCACCTGATGGTAAGTGGAATCTGAGACCCATAGACATTTGAATTCTCAAGACTATAATCCCAAGACCTCAAATGCGTTGCCAACCCTGAGGACTAAGATGGAATGTCTCTATGCTAGTAATTTCACCGGTTGTCTTAACCCCACACCGGAACACCACAATGCGAACACTGTTGCTTGGCGGGTGGTTAATGGATAAGATGGTGGTAGCGATCCGGACGAACCCAGCACAGCGTCCTACCACCACTAAATTAATACAATTGCACAAAAATTGCAATTGATGTGCAATTGTTGCTAATTACACATCTCTAAGGGCTTTAGAGTCCAATTTTAATAAGGTGGCCGTAGGCTCGTTTACTTTATCCATAACATAAAACAAGAGTTTCAATTAAACAGCATCAGATAATACTTTTGTTTAGATTTGGAAAAAAAATACGTTAGTAGGGCCCATATTTTCTGAACAAAAAATAGAATTCCTGATATGTCCCCAAAAATATGTATGGAATTGTCCGTTTTGTTACCTAAATCCAATCAAAAAATCAAAATCAAAATCAAAATGTTTATTCAGTAAATAGGCCCCCATGGGGCTCTTTTACACGTCGGTAATATGAAGTGAATTTACTAGCGCTTCAGATAAGACCATCATTGCGGAGAAGAAGCGCCAAGAAACTCCAGCAGAAGGTCATTTTTTCAAACAAAAGTACAGCAATACTTAAAAGTAAGTTACATTACAAGTACTTAATAAAGTAATAAATAATAATGATTAAAGCTTGAACAAATAAAATCAATACAAATGTAAGGCTAATAACATTAAACTAAATACAAAAAAAATACAAAATTTTTTATTTGCTTGAAACACACGAGTATACATAAAAGAAAGAAGAGCTATCTGGCGGACCCCAAACTAGGCTGAGCCTGTATCTTGGGACCCAGGAGTGCAATATGTGAAACTATAATGAATTAAACAATACAAATTAGAAGCAAATTCAGGATTTAACTAATATTACAGAGCGATAGGACAAGCGCACGTGCCGCGCGACGCTGTGTGTGTGTGTGTGTGTGTGTGTGTGTGTGTGTGTGTGTGTGTGTGCGTGCGTGAGTCTGTGTGTGTGTATTAAAATAAATAAATAATATTAGCTGGCTAGCAGTAGGGCCTCTGTGTCTTGATATGATAAGGTCATTAGCCACTTCGTCACAGTCACCTTAGCTTTACGAATTGTACAGTATTGAACGTTGAGTACTTTGCATATATTATTATAAATACGTAGATGCATATAGTCTGATGAACGCTTTGCGAGACTTGATCTGTAACTTGGCAGGGAGACTCTGAAAGTTCGCTTGGCCAGTAGTTCGGTGTAGTTCGGTAGATTTGTTATTACCACATGCGCTCGACCTGCTGCGTTTAATACGTACAGCCGCCTTACACTTAGGAGTTTCGAATCCCGATAGAGAGCGTCCGTTGGGGAAAGAAAGGGCTTCCGCAACATCACTTTAATTACTGCGCGCTGTGCCCTCTCCAGCAGCAGCAAAGTAGTTTTTGGTGCGCTGCCCCAAACCGCCACACCATATTGCAATAAGGATTGGCACAGGGCACAGTAAACAATACGAAGAACTTGCTCCGTCGTGCAGTGGCGGAGTTTCTTCATTATATAAATGCATTTCCTAACTCTGCCAGAAAGAGCGGAAATGTGTTGTCTAAAGGAAAGATTCTGATCAATAATAAGTCCCAGGTATTTAATTTTTTCAGATCTGACTATAGACTTGCATGAGCATGATGGAGAGCCACTGACCAGGTTGGGACATTTACTCGAGTGTATTTTTAAATTTCTATCTAGGGGAGAAGAAGAAAGAGACGTTTTTGAAAATGCAAGAAAGTTAGATTTGCTTACGTTTAAGGTAAGCAAATTGTTATCTAGCCACGCACTAATGTCAGACAACCCTCGCTCTGCGAAGCTAAACACATCATCCCATGTCTTTCCGTGAAACAACACCACAGTATCGTCTGCGTAACAGATTACTTCCGCTCCATCCAGCCTTAGTCTAAGGATATCGTCAACATAAATAATAAAAAGCGTGGGGCCGAGGATGCTACCCTGTGGCACTCCAAAAGTGATTGGTAACTCATCACTTATGAACTCGCCAACCTTAACAGCCTGGCGCCTGTTGGTCAGATAGCTACGGAACCATTCGAGAGTAACCCCTCTTATGCCCGCGGCATTCAGTTTACTAAGTAGGATATTAGTTGACACAGTATCGAATGCTTTACAGAGATCCAGGAACACTCCCGCACATTTGCCACCACCATCAAGATAACTGGATACCTTGTTTGAAAGATAAATTGCTGCGTCTTCCGTAGACTTTCCTTTCCTGAAACCGAACTGATTATCTGAAAGAATTCTATTTTTATCAAGAAAAGCCGTAAGACGAGAATTGACTACCTTCTCAAGGATTTTAGAGAAGACGCAGAGAAGTGAAATGGGGCGATAATTGTTGGGATCCTTCCTAGATCCGTTTTTGTAAATGGGAGACACCTGAGCCAACTTCCAGAGATTCGGGAAGCAACCAGACGCCAAACTTAAATTACAAATATGAGTTAGTGGCTCTATAATGATATCTTTGATTTCCTTTATGAACAGGGGCCTGACAGAATCCGGACCCGGTGCACTATCTGTTTTGAGCTTAGAAATAATACTATCCACTTCGTTAACACTTGTTGGATGGAGGAAAAAAGAATTAGCAATAGAATTATATTGATTCACTTTTGATGCTAAAGATGATTGAGTCTCAGAAAGTTTGTGGAGGATATCAACAGCCAAATTCTGACCAACCGTTGTGAAATGCTGATTACACATGTTCAAAGAATCTTTTGGGGAATTGGTCAAAGTTGTCAGATTAGTTGCTGAATTTATGGTATTATGACAGTGACATATATTTTTTATTGACTTCCATAACTTCTGCGGGTTGTCCCGAGCTTCTGTCAGTTGTTTACTTTGGTATTGGTTTTTCATATTGTACAGTAAGTTGTCAAAAAAATTCCTATATCGCTTGTAAATAGTCTGAAGGACCTGATCGTTAGGTGCAGCTCTTGCTCTGCTGTGGAGCTTATCCCTGTGCCTCATACACCTTATTAGGCCGGGAGTGATCCAGGGCTTGAGGTTTAGTTTTGATCGGCTAACTTTTATCTTATGGGTGTTAGTTTTTATTGCCGTGGATATAATTTGGTCAAATTGGGTAACCGCCTCGTTTACATTTACAGAGGTAGTTACCTTAGACCAGTCAGCTTTTTGTAGATCTAGGGTTGCAGCGACAAAATCAGTTTTTGTAGTCCAGCGTGGCCGCTGTTTAAGTCTAATACGAGGGACAGTGATTGCGGCCATGGCGATGTCGTGGTCAGTAATACAGCATGGACAAACGGCACCGACTGAGCTAGATTTAGATTTAATAAAGATGTGATCCAAACACGAACCACTTCTTGTTGGAATGGTAACTGCCGGGAGAAATTCGTGCATCGCCAGAAGGTGCAAGTAGTCAGAAGATTGATTTTGCGTGGAATCCAATATATTAATATTTATGTCTCCGATTACTACCACGTTGTGAAACCCCTTAGATTCACCAAGTGCCAGATCCAAAGAGCCAAGAAACTTGTCTCCATTGTGGAAGGAAGGGGAACGATAAATTCCAAAGATTTTGAGTTGATCAGATATAGCCACTGCAAGACAATTAGCGTCCTCAAAAATTGGTTCGACAATAGAGACATTAAGAGTTTCCTTAACATATATGACTACACCTCCGCTTTTGTTGATATGTTTGGATGTTTGGTAAACGTTATATCCTGAAAGACGGTTGATTACAGAGTACTCGTTTAACCAGCATTCGGTGAGTACGATGAGATCAAAAACGGTATCCATTTGTTTTAAAGCTACTTCAAATGCGTCAAAATTTCGTTGCAGGCTTCTGATGTTGAGTGTCATGAACTTTAGAGCATCAACATTTGTGAAAAAAGGCTTACATTGACTGATCGATTCGAGTCTCTGACAGTTAATGGCGATGGTTTGGTCAATGTCAATCTCTATGTCACGCGACGCCATAGTTAATTAAAACGTTAAGAAAAGGTAGAGGTTTAAGACCAAACCATAACGTCAGTGCTCCGCTAGAATGCCTCAGTAAAAAAACAGGTACCATGCCTGAAATTATATTTGTGGCTAGTGTGTATAGAAATAGGTGTGACTTTAAAATTGGGAAGTAATGAAGTGTGTGCGTGCTGGCGGCGCTAATATTTAAAGGGACTATTAATGTACAAATAGCAAAGAGGTAGTTTACTAAAAAGGTTGCAGCTATAAAAATCGTACTAGACTGTAAACAAAAATTGTAACAAACATAACTAACAATCGTCAACACGAAAAATCGCGCAGGCCGAGGAATCCGTCGAGTGATGACCATCAGGTAGGGTGCTAGGCGTGGCAGATGCCGGGGAGGCAGGATTCCCAGGGGACGAAGCTTGATCCGTTTTCCTGGTTTTTTCAAGGTCCGCTTCTCCCCGTATTGTGATAACGGGGCCGCCCTCCCTTCTACGCATGAAGACGCGTCCGTTAGAAGTCCAACAATATTTGTAGCCATGCGTTGATTTATATTGCCTCGCTTGACGAAATAAGCGTCTGTTCTCTGTCGTTAGCCTCTCATTAAAGAAAAGCTTATTACTGCGCCCTGCTACCTCAATGTCGGCAGTGGTAATATTGCGCCTCGATTTGGACGCTTTTAAAAATTCTTGGCGCTTCATATGCCGTACGAAGCGAAGGACGACCGGTCGTGGGAGTGAAGACTCCGAGGTTTGAGAGCTCGCACCACGGCGAGGGCCAACACGCGAGACGTCGTCTATATCCGATTCCGCCAGCTCCATCCCAATTTTCGTTGCGGCTATTTTCACGACATGAAATAAATTTTCATTCATATGTTCGTTAATACCTTGTATTTCAATCTCGTTTCGTACCATGCTCTGCGCCTGCGAACTAAGTCTCTCTTCGAGATGGTTGACCTTTTGATGCAGAAGCGCGTTTTCCAGTTCCTTTTCTTCCAGGGCACGTATTTTGGCATCCGAGCAAGCTAGCTTTGTATCATATTCGTCGAGGCGCGCAGTACAGTTCGCCACACAAGCTGTTAAATTTTTTAAATGATTCTTTACCTCCACCATGTCCTCGCGCAACAACTTAATTTCTTTTGTGAGCTCAGTTAGTGCGTCGTTATCGGCAGTTGAAACCTGAGACTGCGAACGCTTTTCTGCCTCTCGGTTTTGCGGGCGCAGGGTGACGTTTGATTTCGACGTTTGCGCATCCGCGCCGCCGGCGGCGGCCGCAGTAGCTGCCTGTTGCCGCAGCGGTGTATGTGTATTATCGGTTTTAGGAACTTTACTCTGGCAGGATGGGCATATCCAACTGAGAATCGCGCTCTTTGAAAGACTGCGATAGTCTTTGTTGACACATTCCGGGTGGTAATAGCCCTTACATGAAGAGCATGTCATATTTTGTGAAGTTGTGATAGCTTTGCGACAACCAGCGCAATTGTTTACCATTTTAATTATCTTAAAAACACGGCATAAAAATAAAAACAATTATGGTGGGTATAGTTACGCGTGAAGAACCAGTCGTGCGAGACACCGGCCGTCCGTACTTTGTCCGTAAGCGATGGGTCTTAGTGTCTGGTCGGCGTACTGGAGGCGTCCAGCGGCTCTAGACACTGGACGTGTAGATAAACGTCGTAAGGCAGGGGTCCTGACACACTGGTTATGCACTGTGCATTGCGTAGACGCGTCTTATCTCAGTGGAGGTCAACTCCGCACTCAACTAAAAATAATAAGTCTAGGAGAACAACACGACGAGGTCTCTACGTCAAAAGCCATATCTAGAATAATAAACTGAAGAACCAGTCCTTGCAAACGTGAACAGACCGGACCCCACAAACAGCACCCGTTCACGAGTATGACGCGTATCTCAGCCATCGCCTCTCTCAACCATGTGTTCGGGAAAGTGGCGACCCGATCAACGACGCCGCCGTAAGCAAAGACCTTTAAGCGAGCATGACTTGCTCAAGCTGCCGGACAACATAGAAGTAATTTTGCGTGAAACAGCTGTCCGGCGGAGAATGCATTTCGTGGTAACAAAACGGACTATTCCATACATCTTTTTTCCCAAATCTGACGAAAAAATGAGTCGGTGTTTTTTTTTACTCTCCAAAACAAGTAAAGCATTTAGTACTTCGGTTTTTTTGTCAAATATTTTTTGTTCACTATTAGGCATTTTAGGGGTGTTTTTGATCAAGTTCAGGAAAGGAGGAAGTTCTTATGTATTAATGCTATTTAAAATAAAAAATCTGTATCTAGTCGCTATTACGTTAAACATGGTTAAACTTACTACTCAAGGATTATGTCAGAGAAAAAAACTTGGCATATACCAGAAACTTAAATAACTTAAAAACGCTGTATCTTGCCTAGGCGACACGGTTTATGAGAAAATGATATCGAAACTTTTTTATGTAGTTATCTTGCAGCGTCATATTTAAAAACCACGCAAGAGCACGTCGGACCATGCCGGCCGGTAATTACTACAAACACGAAACACTGTCTCACAAAACAAGTATGGACTGCTTTTCTGTGAGGCTAGACAAGTTGCATTCGACAATCGTTAGCGATTATGTTTCGAAAGACACATAGACAGATAGTCACGTGGTACTCTCGGTGGCCTACGTCAATTCCATACATTTTTCAATCGAAACATAATCGCTAACGATTGTCGAATGCAACTTGTCTAGCCCCACTGCTGTCTTAGATGATTTTTAGTAGGTACAAACACTTTAATAGCCTCTATCTCAAGAAACAATCCCCGAACTTACGCCCGTATTAATAAACTGATATCGACTGTAATGCCCGTCTCAAAATGCGTTAAAAATGACAGTTTTCTGTGGTTTGACGTTAACTTTGACGTATCTTGTGTGTCTCAGCCAAGATACGGCCCTTAGTCGTGACGGTTTTTTTTTATTCGTGTTACTATGCGCTTTCATTTAAGTTTTTTTGTTTTAGATTTTTAGTATTAATTGTAGTTTTAGCTGTTCGGTACTTGAAACTAACCAAAGCTAGCACTTTAAAGCTTACTATTTAGCAAACGAATTCGTTAACCGAAAAATTGCTTTTACAAATCACTTATGTCATTGAAAGATCTATCCAACGACACTATGGGGTAGACGACATTATTTTACCAGAAATGTTTTTTAATTCAATATTTTATTTTACTACCTGGTCGGCGTGACTAATATGTATACTAATGCTAAATAACAGTTTTCTACTATTATGGGTCTCTGAGCTAAGCTGCGGACGGACGGACAGACAGACGCACAGGCTATAAAGGTTCCTAGTTCAACTACGAACCTTAGAAAGGTATGTAATTTTTATTATTTTTTATTTACTCTTTATAATAATTTGTTTTACATGTTTTCCTGCTCACCGATGACATTTCATTTTATATTCATACTTTTATATAGCTAGCAAATATTATCATTATCACCAGTAGTATCTTAGCCCCTTATTAATAAACCGATCTCGACTTTAATAGCCGTCTCAAAACGCGTCAATAATGTCAGCATATGTTTTTTTTTTTTTTAATTTTAAGGAGAAGGCACACGAGCTCTCAGGCCACCTGATGGTAAGTGGAATCTGAGACCCATAGACATTTTAATTCTCAAGACCATAATCCTAACACCTTAAATGCGTTGCCAACCCTGAGGGCTACGATGGAATGCCTCTCTGCTAGTAATTTCACCGGTTGTCTTATCCCCACACCGGAACACAACAATGCGAACACTGTTGCTTGGCGGCTGGTTAATGGATAAGATGGTGGTAGCAACCCGGACGGACCCTGCACAGGGTCCTACCACCACTAAATGTTTGTCTGTATGGTTTGAAGTTAACTTTGACATATCTTGTGACGGGCCTCTCGCTCAAGACGAGTTTATTAATACGGCCCTTAAAGAATCACTGACTTTTGAGTTTCGCGCGTCAATTTTTCTCATAAATTTCCTCTTGAAAATCTCTGGTGGATTTTTGACGACTAAAACTGCCTACTTAATAAATCTTTTATTGTATCAATTGTAACTCTTAGTTTCATCTACTCATTAGCAAGCTATAATAAGGAAACATGCATTATTTTAATATTTCGCTGGCCGGAAAGTGCTATGGAAGAGAAGAATAACTGTATTCACGAAACAATTGTCGTGTTATTTTTTCATAAGATATGAAGCTTTAAACAGTCATATTTCAGACCCACTGCAAAAATACTCCATCCTTACTAATATTATAAATGGATGTTTGTTACGCTTTCACGCAAAAACTACTTGACGACTCATCATGAAACTTTGTACACATATTCTGGGAGGTACTAGAAGTAACATAGGATACTTTTTTCTAAAAAATATATTTTTTACAAATTAAAAAAAAAAGCAGTGGGCGAACCCGCAGGAATGACGTCACAGCTGTTGTTCCATGTTTAAAATATACGGACCTTATAAAGATATTTGCATTTATTTCAGATACTACTATGTTTGAGCCAATTTGAATAAAAATACTAAGTAAATTAAATGATGATGCGAAAAAATCTTAACCTTAAGGGCCTACGCTAGCTGACGCGGACGCCCGCCGCGTGCGCACGCTCGCGGGTCCCGCTCCGGACACCCGCCGCGGGCCAGCGAGTCTGCGACGGGCGTCCGCGACGGGCGCACGCCTAATTTAGCGCCTTAACGCCTAACTAAGTCCGTAAGCGTGTGCCCGCCGCATGCGCAAGGAGCGGACGCCCGCCGCCCGCCGCGCGGATTAAAGTCCATCGCACGCGCCCGCGCCAGTTAGCGGTGTTCATACAATTTCTTATTAGACGGGCGTCCGTAACGGATAATCCGCGTCAGCTAGCGTAGGCCCTAAAAGAAGTTTAGAAATTCTAACAAGTTTTTTTTGTTAGTTGCACCTATAGGTACACTGTTTTACAGAAACTCTTTTCATAGAATGAATCACTTTGCAGAATTTTTCAGATTACTTTTTTGTGGTCACAGGTCTAACCTACGTAACTCATGCTTAAGACAATCTGAAAACATTAAGGTTTTAGCAGAAGTGATACATTCTATGAAATGACTTTCTGTAAAACAAGGGGACGGGGGTATCAATGAAACTCAATTCTATTTTTCATGCATGTTCTATTATGCCATAAAGCCTCTCTTAACACTTTTAATTTCCTCCCACGTTCATAGACGCGCTTACAGCTCTATTTGACGTCGGCGGCAAACGTAACCGGACACCACCAAGAGAGCCCTCTGGTCGAGTGTTCCGCCAATAAGTACCGCTACAAACATACTGTTACATAGCTATGGCACTGGGGAAAAATGCGACTTGTATATATCAAGGCTTTTTTTTACATATACGGAGCCGATCCGATCTTAAGTTTATGTACGAATTTGCTTATTGTTATATAACAGATATGAGATTATTAAACTACACAGTAATATACCACAGTTGAGTGGTGGTAGGACCCTGTGCAGGGTCCGTCCGGATTGCTACCACCATCTTATCCATTAACCACCCGCCAAGTAACAGTGTTCGCATTGTTGTGTTCCGGTGTGGGGATAAGACAACCGGTGAAATTACTAGCATAGAGGCATTCCATCTTAGTCCTCAAGGTTAGCAACGCATTTGAGGTCTTAGGATTATAGTCTTGAGAATTCAAATGTCTATGGGTCTCAGATTCCACTTACCATCAGGTGGCCTGAGTGCTCGGGTGCCTTCACCTTAACATAAAAAAAATAATTACGAATTTACTTATTGTTATAACAGATATGAGATTATTAAACTACACAGTAATAATTGTACATTATGCATCAATGGAAGTAAGAAGGGTATAACTGGGTCATACACAGATTTAGGTTACCATCTTTCCTGTGGACACACCGAAGGTTATCGTTTTTAAGGCCTAATTTTCTGGCTAAGCCCATACCCGCAAAAACGCCGTCAGGACTGCTTTAGACCTATCATATAAAAACATAACTTACATGCACACAAGCTTTTAACTATTGGCCACAGGAGAGACAAGTTTTTAAAAGTGTGTATGACCCAATTAACGAGAAAATAAGAAGGCTATTTAATGACTCGAGTTTCTTATCTCATTACTGCTCGTGATACACACAATGTTTTTCATCAGCCATCACATTTGCAAGGAAACAAAAAAAAACTGTTGAAGAAAACAACAATCAATAATAATGACACTCGACTCGCTAAAAGAGATTGTCAACATGACGATAGATTCATTGATGTGTATTGGGAATCAACTTTATATATTTTTCTTTAATTACTGTAATTTATTCAAAGTGCGTGTCAAGTGGAAAGTGCCTTATAGGTACTTTCAACTGTCACTATGTTTTTTCTTTACCAAGCTATTCTCATCCGTCCAGGGTTGAAATTTCACATGGTAAAAACGATATCGCCTTTGATATGTTTCCTTATTGTCGAAGGTTTGATAGTCTTATTTACTTGACTGTAATGGCGGCCGAGTTAAAAACAAAACGATAACACTTCAAAGACAATATGGTTTTTATCGTTTAGAATCTCAGCCATGATATTTAATATTCATTTCTTAGTAACCCGTGTGGTGGCCGGGTTTGAATAGTGCCACTCCATGACCAAGGGAATAAGGGCTTGTAGTACTATTAGGCGATGGGCTTGCAACCTGTCACTAATACACTAGTAAACTTCTTGGCCTGATTGTGCAAAATTTGGTTACAGAATTATATTATAAGCAAGTCTTCGTAGAGTTGTTGGTATTTCTGTAGCCCAGTCTACCCCACTCTGGGAATAAAGGCGTGATGCTAAGTATGTATGTCTTATTTAAAATTAATTCTTACTAATACTATCAAGTAGTTTAGATAGAGGTTTACTTTAATTAAGATTCTTGCCGTTAACGTCTTTGTTGAAGCATAATCTACGCTATTTTAAGACATGACTTGCTCCATGCGAGGTAAAGTTTGGCTTTTGTCTTTAATCTCTTAGGAACGTGCAAGGAATTTGCGTTATTATTACTCGTATGTATGCTGAAACCTGTAATTTCATATATTACTAGCGTCCCGCCAGCGGCTTCAACCACTGCATTTTTTTTTGTTTCTTTCTTGTCACTTAGGGGCATGAAAAATAGATAGTAGCCGATTCTCAGACCACAGAATATACATAAAAAATCGGTCCAGCCGTTTCGGAGGAGTATGCTAACTAACACTGTGACACGAGAATTTTATATATTAGATATGTTTGGTTCCTGTGGTTGCCACCTGAGTGCTGCTTGTTCTTGTGGACCACTGACGCACTCGTTTCGTTTTTAGTGTTTAATTATATTAAAATTTGCTTTTAATTTGTTTTATTTACACATACATACATACATAACATCACGCCTTCATTCCCAGAGTGGGGTAGGCAGAACTACAGAAATACCAACAACTCTATAAAGACTTGTTGATAATTCTGTAGCCACATTTTGCACAAGTAGGCTAAGTTGTTTACCAGTGTATTAGTGACAGGTTGCAAGCCCATCGCCTAACAGTACTACAAGCCCTTATTCCCTTAGTCGCCTCTTACGACAAGCACGGTAAGACATGGAGTGGCACTACACTAACCCAGCAACCACACGGGGTTTTAATTTGTTTTATTTGTTTCTTAAAATATACGCTATGTCTGTGTCGCCTACCGTGTTTTCACCGAGCGGTCCCGACGGAAGATCAGCGTTGGCTTCGCAGCCAGCACATGCTGAGTTGGGACCGTTTCGCGACAAATGTCACTTTTCTGTTCTCTTTTCCTTTCTTTCTTTCTTTCTTTTTTTTCATACCGCAATAAAGAAAATTCGCTATTTAAGACGAATATTGAGTACTTAAAGTTGACATAAAATAATGTTGCTTTTAATGTACGCCAAAGTGATTTAAGCAGCCGAATGCCAGTTTATTAAAGAAATTCAGCTCGTTAATGCTCCGTCTATCACGATTTTCCTCGTCATTATTGGTTCCTGTATGATAGTTAGTAGAATTTTACCGGACGAAGTTCCACGTCGAAGCTCCTATCCTATGCATTATTTATTTAGTTGTACAAACAAATCGTCAGTTATTTAGATATAGAGATTTATTTATTAACAAATGGGTGAAAATAACCAGTAGTTATGGGAAGGGTTAGTATGTTTTATAGGCTTCATACTTTCGGTTGGTACTTATTTTAATTTGTTAAACTCATGAATGAAAGGTTGAATAAAACGACATTTTTCGAAAAAGTTTTGGTGGTCTGGCCAGGAATATTTTAGACAACCCACTCGCGATGTATTTTGTAACATACTAAATTTAAAATATAATATTTTTACCCATTAAATAGATGGGCGAAGGGCGTTTCTAATTCGGATCCTCTACTATCTTAAGTACATTATTTCAAAGGCTGGAAAGTAGTACTTATAAACGTGGAATAACCGTGGGGTAGCTTAAGCCATGCTTTGTCCTTATCTTTAATTGTGACGTTTGCATTTGACAGAAAGTGACAACGAACGGCATAAGCTACCCCACGGTTATTCCACGTTTATAAGTAAGGGGTCTTGAGTATTAGAGTAAACAAGTATAAGAAAGAGAAGGCACTTCGGCATGTGTGCTCCCCTGATAGTAAGTGGGATCTAAGACCCATAGACATTTGCATTCTCAAGACTAAAATCTTAAGACTTTAATCCTAAGACTGCAAATGCGTTGCCAACCCTGAGGACCAATGTGGAATGCCTAATAATTTCACCGGTTGTGTTATCGCATCGGAATGCGAATGCGAATACTGCTGCTCGGTGGTCTATGTATCTTGTACTAAAATAACGTAATATCTGATGAAAGAAAATGGTGTTCTCTTTGTGCAACTTTATTTTTTCATGTATTTTAATTGGTTTTCATGATTTGTAGGGTTCCGTTGTCAAACTATAATTTCGTCCATCCGTCCGTCCGTCCGCGCCTAGCTCAAAGATTCTTAGGACTAGAAAACTGTAATTTGGTATTAGTCACGCCAACAAACTTGTTTTTTTTTTTAGTGTATGTTAAGAGTAGGCATTTAAGTATAAAGAAAACCTCAGTAGTTCAATCAATTTATTTTTAGGCAGCGTAACTATTTAATCAGTGCTCTCAATAGTCTGCCGAGCGTCTGGCTGCGCTGGCTTTTATAAACTTCTCTCCCCTTCGTGCAGGTAGGGCCCAGGTAGCTAGGCAGGTGTGGAGAGATAAGTCATCGGGCTGGCATGCCATGGCTGGCTTGGCTGGCTAAGGCAGGCTATATGGTTGGCTGGCAGGCTGGTTGCTTAACATGTACCTCCCCTACACGTAACTTGTGTGTAAAATATTAAGGGTTTGTTCAAACAATTTGTAAAGCGCATCTAACGAATTTAAAACAATATATCACGACTAATTAGAAATCATTAGTTCTTGAGATACAGGCGATTAAAGTGTTTATACCTACTAAATGACTTTAAATAGAAAATTTGCTATTACTTGTTGTTTTTTTATGTTTGTAGTACTTAACGGCTTCGGAACCCTACACTAAGCATGGTCTGACATGCTTTTGTCCGGTTTTTTTCATACAATGTACTCAATCATCACAAGCAACGAAGCCGGCAAAAATATTGTTGTCATGTTTCGTTATGTGCTGTTCTGCTGCTGAAACTCTACCATCTTTGCTGATATTCCGGAGCAACGTTACGAAAATACATCTTCGAAATCGCCGACTTATTCGCCGCAGAAACGCGCGGAATTCCCCACGAATAGCGTTTATTTGTCGCGAAATGCCGCGGGTTAGCGTCAAATTGCATCGTTAGAGTTACCAGCGTGCTTGAGTCTATCGATTGGGATTACACCAGCGCAATTAGCCCTTATTAATATTAACAACGAGTGCCGGGTCGAGGGGATTTAGGTGGCTAGCAATTTTAAGCTTTTCAGGTTTCGAATTTACTAGGACTTTCCTTTGAAGCTATACGGCGATAACAAGCGACGATGAAATATTTGCGATTACAGAATATTCAACAGCGCAGAAGTTAAATACATTAATGCGTACATTTTAGGGTTCTGTACCCAAAGGGTGCTAACGGGACCCTTTTTCTAAACCTCCACTGCCGCTAACCGTAATAGGTTGACAGAAGAAAGTTGTTTGTATTCTGTTAAATAAATAAATATCTCGGGACAATGTCACACAAATTGGCCTAGTCCCAAACTAAGCTCTAGGCTTGTAATATGGGTACTAGACAACGATAAACATAATTATATAGATAAATAATAGTTAAATACATAGAAAACATCCAAGACTCAGGAACGAATACTCGCCGCTAGGAAGCATCCCTACCAACTAGGCGAACCGAATTTCCGTTAACAATGAATTATAAAAATAAAACTGGCCGGTATTTTTAACTTGATAGATTAACTGTAGAATGAATAATAAATAGAGAAGTGACCCGCGTAAAAAATATATAATTAGCCTGTCAGTTAGGTTATCAAAATATTTTAAACACGTATTTTTTGTTTATAAAATCATATGCATCAAAATTTGGGAGAAGGGGGTCGTGATGTCACAACGTGGTAAAAATTGTGCCACGGCGTGACGTCACGCTGAACTTCAACATAATATCCTCGTATTATTTTATTAAATTGACAAGAGAAAAAATACGAGGTCGTTATTTTTTGATAATCTGAATGACAGACTAAATAGAATTTACCAGGACACTAGCCGTGAATTAATTTATTATTTGATTTGTTTTGTGCCACTGCCATTCATCGGTTTTCTTTGATCTTTCTGATGAATTGGTTTACCTTGAGGCCAACAATACTTCAGTTTCCGGCACGTGATTACTTCTCTTACACATTCCACGCCAACGACCCGATATCGGGTCTACTGTTCGTAGATTTTCGCTAAGTATGGGAAAAATGCTGCTACAGCGTAGCACTCGTAGCACTGGCTGGTGGTGAAAGTGCTAAAATCATACTGCCCGACGGCCATGACTTCTAGAAACAATGTACCATCACCCACACTGTTAACGACCTTATGCCTTTTGTAATAAGGTCCACCTATGTACAGTTAAGAGTGTTGCTGTTTGTACCGTTAAACAGTTTAGAAAATGGTGAAATAGTGGTAAAAATGTAACGGAAGAAGAAGAAACTTTTACTTAGTGCTAATACAGTATTACATTGGTTAGAGTTGATAAAAACGTATGAACTAATAAGCACCAAAAGGGTAATAAGCTCAGCAACATGCTGCGACTTAAAGTCTCAGCGCTGGGAGGAGATTTAACTACATACATACATAACATCACGCCTTCATTCCCAGAGTGGGGTAGGCAGAGCTACAGAAATACCAACAACTCTAAAATGACTTGTTGATCATTCTGTAACAACATTTTGCACAATCAGGCCAAGAAGTTTACTAGTGTATTAGTGACAGGTTGCAAGCCCATCGCCTAACAGTACTACAAGCCCTTATTCCCTGAGTCGCCTCTTACGACACTAACTAACTATTAACTATTGAGATTTAACTATTGGTATTTAATCTTATAACTGACACTTATACCAACAAGACACTACGGTACAGTTAAAGTCATAAATATGTTTACATTATTTAGTACCTTGTCTATTTAACGTCTATTAAACTGTCATACTCGTATATGAAATTGTCGCAGCGATTGAAGTGACAAGGTAATAAATAAACAACTTTGACATATTTCCATAAAAAAACATTTCCGAATTTGTTTACTTGTCACCTGTGATGTGACTGGACAATTGTCACACTTGGTAAAATTGGGGCGTAAAGGTAAAGGTACGTAAAATAATGTCGAATCCAATCTGTTTTAGTGGTTAGTGCTACGGAGCGATGAAGAATATATTTTAGAATAATAAAGCTAATTCGCAAACATGACGTATGATTTATTTATTTATTTATTTATTATAGTCTATTCTTGTGAACTTACAGGTAAACCCAAATGCCCAACAAGATACGTAAACAAAATTGTAACAAAAATATAAGACACAAAAGGTACAAATAGGTAAATAAAGAGAAAAAACATAGAAATTACGTAATTCTACAATACCAGACGTTAACATAGCGTTGTAAAGCATTTTTTAGAGCTGGCCAATTGCCGGCGAACACGTCAGCATCCTGGAACTGTGCGAGGAACTCGTTTATGTATGATTGAAATATTCGAGCTCGAGCCACAGGGGCTTACCGTGATATGGCTAAGCAATTCAGTTTACGGTGAGAGAAAGAGACAGAGCTATCAATGTCTACATATAACTCCTATCCTTTGATATATTGCTAGGTTAAGCATTGTCATCAGCAATATTAAAAAAATACTGACTATTGAGTCAATTCCTGCATTTCTTACCTTATAGATTGACCTTTGAGATAATCTTCGACCCCTTTAGGATATTTTGTGTAATTATCCTCTTACGAGGCTGTTCGAATGTGCAGGAAATCTCATGATGTTTTTTCTTTACCGTAAAAGCATCGAGTAATGTACTTAAGTTAGAAAAACTCATTGGTGCATGGTGACCGCGGGGTTTGAACTTGGTACCTTACGATCACGAGTTGACCCCCTAAACCACTAGGCTACCGACGTTCTCTGAGGCGTTTCTTCTCATCAGTGGTGTCCTCTTGCCGTGGGCTTACTCACTGAATAAACATCTTTTATCATTTACGAAAGGAATTTGGTATCCTGTCGCAAACACTAAAAACGTTTGCCAGCTGTTTCATTTGCCATAATTTACATTTCCCTTAATATTCATTTTATTCTGAACCCAATAAATTTTCAATTTTTCATACTTACAGAACGTGTAGGTTAGGTTAATTTCATAACAATTCAGTGGTGCTAGACAAGTTGCATTCGACAATCGTTAGCGATTATGTTTCGATTGATAAATGTATGGAATTGACGTAAGCCACCGAGATAGTAACGTGACACTAACGTCAATTCCATATATTTTTCAATTGAAACATAATCGCTAGCGAGTGTCAAATACACCTTGTCTAGCCCCACAGGAAAGTTAAACGGTTTCAGAGAAAAATGAATTTCGGACAAATGAAAATTATTGCAAATGAAACAGCTGGCAAAGGTTTTTAGTGCTTCAGATAGGTAACCAAGGAATTTGGTATAAGACCATGCAAAGTGAACCACCTCGAGTGCCCTGGATTTGTAATGTAGAGCTAAATCGTTCGTCAATTGTCTTCGCACACAGGCTTCGGTCTGGACACATTCTATTAAATAAGTTTGGTTTTTTGATGAAGAAAGTTGTCAGTCCAAATTGTGTAGAATGAAATAAAGTGGGTGTACATCACTTCTTGGTGGAATGTATCAAGACCGAAGCTAAAAGGAATTCTTTATTTTCAATGTTGCCATGGGGCGGTCACGGCTAGGGAATTCAAATAACCGGTTAATAACCGAGTTTAGTATGCAAAAAACCAGTTAACAACCGGTTTTAACCGGTTATTTGCATTCCCGGGTCACGGCTTAAACTTGGGTATTTGTAATAGCATCCTGGCGCAGCGTATGTCGGCCACTGCTATAGTGCTGTATTCTGTATTTAAATAAGTAAGTTAGTTGATAAGGTAGATTAGAGGATTCTGGGGCTGACGTGGCTCCTGTACTTAATGTACCAAAGCCCCTTTAAATATTAAAGATTAAAAAAAACTTTGATCTTTACACTCATTCTAAACCGAATTTCTAGTCCATGTCATGATAACCTCCAAAACGGTATCTTATCGCAAACACTAAAAAAAATTTGCCAGTTGTTTCATTTGCCATAATTTTCACTTTATTCTGAACCCAATAACTTTTATTTTTTATTTTAATGTGATATACTTACAGAACGCGTAGGTTAGGTTAGGTTTATTTTATAACAATTCAGTGGGGTCAGACAAGTTGCATTCGAAAATCGTTAGCGATTATGTTTCGATTGACAAATGTATGGAATTGACGTAAGGCACCGAGATAGTCACGTGGTACTTAAGTCAATTCCATATATATTTCAATCGAAACATAATCGCTAGCGAGTATCGAATGCAACTTGTCTAGCCCTACTGGAAAGTCAAACTGTTTCAGAGAAAAATGGTTTTTTAGGGTTTACAAAAAAACATAAAAACATAACCCTCCAAAACATTAAAGTAACTATTAGCTCGCAGCCATCACGTCCCTAAATCCTAAGTAATATTTATGCTTTAATATTTTGCCGTCACATTTTCCACCCTCCAAATGTGTCACTTTATTTTGACAAATGTCTGGACTTAGTCAACTACAACAGTAAGCCAGCGGAAGTGTTAACGCGTTTCCCCGGGATATTGCCCATCAATCAAGTTTTTTTTAACGTTATTTTCCCCTAACTTTGTAAATTGGTGACTTGTAAAAGGTTAGGGCGGCAAGGTACAGCTTCTGAGTATGAGTTTGGGGTATTTTGACGCTTGAGCAGTATTGTCTTTACCTTAAAGGTACACGGGGCCCGTGCCCGGGGCCACCACGGTCACGGTCACGGGGGCATCAGTTTCGTGTAGGGATCATTTCAATGACGATCAAAGGATCATTTTCTATTTGATGACACGCTAGCCGAGTTGGTAGTGACCCTGCCTTCGAAGCTAGGGGTCCTGGGTTCTAATCCCGGTAAGGGTAGATATTTGTGTGATAAGCACGAGTATTTGTTTCTGAGTCTTGGATGTTTTCTATGTATTTAAGTATATATCTCCTTATATATAACGTTCTCGTGTCGCGATGTTTGTTGCCAAACTCCTTTGAAACGGCTGGACCGATTTTAATAACATTTTGTGTGCATATCCCTAAGTGATATGAAAGAAAAAAAAATCGGGTCGCTAGTTTTTCTAGTTTATCGCTGGCTAGTACCAATAGCACAAGCCTTTAGGCTAGATAAGCTCTAACTTAGGTCAATTTGTGTAACATTGTCCTGTAATTAATTAATTAATTTGCTTTAATATACAAAAAAGTTGGAACAGCGGAAGTTGGTCAAATTTACCAATACGTTTTTTCAAACAATTTGTAAATAGTTTGATAAAAAAAAACTTGTAAAATAAATTAGCTTCAATTTAATAAGGTCATACAAGTAGAATTGATACAGAGTAATAAAAGATGCCGTTCAATACCATTTAAGGAACATCCATCACTCGTCGTCTAAAGCCACTGGGGGTGTTCTCAAACGTGCTCGCACCTGCGTACAGCAAGACGGAGGGTTATGTAGAACTTTTATCGAAGAGTTAATTTTTTACCCACTCTTTTTACCAAAAATAGCCACTAAGACAGTTAACCTGTATCTCCTTTGGTTTCGGATTTCCCCACACGGTCCCAATAAAAAAAAGCGGCCAAGTGCGAGTCGGACTCGCCCATGAAGGGTTCCGTAACAGCAAGTAACATAATATAAAAATTCGTTGTAGCTTTGATCAATGTTTTTATGACGTATTAAAAAAAAACTACTTACTAGATCTCGTTCAAACCAATTTTCGGTGGAAGTTTGCATAGTAATGTACATCATATATTTTTTTTAGTTCTATCATTCTCTTATTTTAGAAGTTACAGGGGGGGGGACACACATTTCAACACTTTGGAAGTGTCTCTCGCGCAAACTGTTCAGTTTAGAAAAAAATGATGGTAGTAACCTCAATATCATTTTTGAAGACCTATCCATAGATACCACACACGTATGGGTTTGATGAAAAAAAAAATCGAGTTTCATTTCTAAGTATGGGGAACCCCCAAAATTTATGGTTTTTTTCTATTTTTGTGTGAAAATCTTAATGCGGTTCACAGAATACATCTACTTACCAAGTTTCAACAGTGTAGTTCTTATAGTTTCGGAAAAAAGTGACTGTGACATACGGACGGACAGACAGACAGACATGACGAATCTATAAGGGTTCCGTTTTTTGCCATTTGGCTACGGAACCCTAAAAACACTGTATCTATTGAAAATGTTGCCACGAATCACGGTATCAAAAGTCACGATGTCCCGCGTCGTTGTAAAATATAATATGGTGAAAACTAAAATGAATGGTTTGTTCGAACAACCTTGCCCTTGAAACGCTACCCTAAGGCAGTGGAGATAATTGAACTGTCAACACTACACTATCATCGGATTTGTTTTCTCCTCGCGTCCGCAATAAGTCTACCACAACACCCGTCGGTCCTGACAAACATATTGTCTTTCCTACCTATAGAAGCAAACCTTAACCCAACACATTAAGGCTTACTATCTTCGACTTGACCTAGTTTTTTCATTTGGACTGCAAGCTTGGTCCACAGGAAGCCATTTTCCCTTTATATCGCCAATAACGGGTAAGCTATTGCTGGCAGCGTTGGTATTCTTGGCGGTCGTCTCGCTTAACATTTGAGCGCCCTTGGCTCCCTAAAAAAGCGGGGTATCGATACAAGTACGGGATCTGGGCGGTTGAGAAATTTGAAACTCGACGCCATTTTATTCAGCGTTGAAATCATCGTTATGTGATGGCTAAACAAAGGTTGTTTCCATTTGTAAAATGTATCTGTAACAGAGTTTATACGCACGAAATAGCTATAACTTTATTAAAGGGTACATAAATCAAATTTGCTAACGATGTATCCACCTCTTCACTACATTATAATTAATATTAATATGTTTAGTGTATTAATTACAATGTGTATCGGTCCCATTAAGAAACACGCAAACAACTGTAGGTAAATTACTTAAGGGATGCGGTATTTGTTTGTAGTGGTTAACGCGATATAACAATTTATTTATTTCGTAACAAATTTACGCATTATTATAAAAATAAAGTTGACTGTCAACTTTTAAGTTACTAATATAATTTGAGTACATACTTAAATTAAATGACTCACGCCTGTTTCCCAGAGGGGTAGGCAGAGACCAATTCTTTCCACCTGCTACGACCCTGACAAATCTATTTCGCTTCTTGCACATTCATACATCGAGTCATAGAAATAGAAGTTAAAGAAATCGCAATAATATATATGAAATCTCATCGTCTGCTATTTTTTCATAGACATTCCATAGGCATTGCATCGGTATGGGGAACTGTGTTTGTTTATACCTAAAGTTTTTTTTAAGTATCTATTTCACGAGTGAACGCAGCGGCAGATAAACTTGTATTGTTTTATCCGTTGTCAAGCCATTGTCTTCAACTTTCACATACATACATACAAAACATAACATCACGCCTTCATTCCCAGAGTGGGGTAGGCAGAGCTACAGAAATATCATACATACATACATAAAGTGACGCCTTCATTCCCAGAATGGGGTAGGCAGAGCCACAGAATCACCAACAACTCTAAAAAACTTGTTGATAATTCTGTAACCACATTTTGCACGATCAAGCCAAGAAATTTGTATTAGTGACAGGTTGCAAGCCCATCGCCTAACAATACTACAAGCCCTTATTCCCGTAGTCGCCTCATACGATATCCACGGGAATACATGGAGTGGCACTATTCTAACCCGGCAACCACACGGGGTTCAACTTTCATTATCTATATATATATATAAAAACCTTTCTTACACTTGATATAAACCAATGTAATCAAAAAAGAGAATAATTAACATCTGTTGATAATTGACTGGGAAATCGAGTACATACAGTTGAATTGCGTACCTCCTTTTTTAAAGTCGGTTCAAAAGGCAGCAAAACTAGGCTTCCTACTCTTTACGCTGAAGCAAGAGTAGGATCGAAGTAACTTCTTCAATTTGTATTTGCTCAAACCGCCAAATTCCCTTCAACGCGCCCTCGATCAATCCACTGAAGCTTGTGAAGGACAATAAAAAGAAGATCGTGAAAACAACGAAAGTTCCAAATGAAGACGAAATTATTTGGAGCTCTGCGAGAAGTTTAAGTAATCTAAGACATATTATTCAGCCTTAACATTCTTTGTTAGGGTTCCGTACCTCAAAAGGAAAAACGGAATCCTTATAGAATAACTTTGTTGTCCGTCCGTCTTTCTGTCAAGACCCTTTTTACAGGAACAAAAAAAATATACATGTCATGATAACCAACATCGTATTGACGAAATTATCCAAACAGCAGTTGGATTGATAAGGTTCCGTAGTCAAACTAGGAACCCTTATAGTTTCGCCATGTCTGTCCATCCGTCCGTCCGTCCGCAGCCTAGCTTAGAGACTCTTAGCACTAGAAAGCTGCAATTTGGCATGAATATACATATTAGTCACGCCAACAAAGTGGTACAATAAAATGTAAAAAAAAAAAATTGGGTACCTCTTCTATACGTAACGTAGGGATGTATTTCTCGTTTACCCTATAGTGTGGGGTGTCGTTGGATAGGTCTTTCAAAAATGTTGTGGGTTGTGGAATCAATTTATCGATCAAGGAATCCGTTTATGAAATATTAAGCTTTAAAGTGCTAATTTTAGTTAGAGTCAAGTGTCTACCCGGGGGGAGACACTTGACTCTAAGATTTTTTGTATTTGTAGTTTTCGTTGTAGGGGTACAATGAAAACTACAAATACAAAAAATCTTAAAAATATAAAAATGAAAGCATTTATAACGAATTTATAAGGAAAACTATCACGACTAAGTAGATATCATTGGTTCTCGAAATACAGACGATTTAAGTGTTTATACCTACTAAAATCATCTTTTAAATTAAAAAATGTTATTATTTGTTGCTTTTTATGTTCGTAGTAAGTACTTAACGGCTTTGGAACCCTACACTGAGCATGGTCCGACATGCTCTTGCCCGGTTATTAAAGATTTTTTAGCGTTGTGACTTGTGACATGACATGTATTATTGGTAGCTTTTATTTTCTTGATAGTAATGGCGGTCGAGTTAAAAACAATACGATAACGTTGATTTAGAATAGAACCTCATTAAATAGACAATGTAACCGTTTGTTAATCATCGTGAAATTTTGGAACGGAAAGGTATTTAAATTAACTTTTTAAATGTTTTTAATTTGGTAGCGGTTAGGAGTCTCCTTTCAGCTAGAGCCTTTTCGGTGAAAACTTTTTTTACGTTATTTCGTGCGTAATTTATGAGCAAAGTTTTTTGTGCTTCTTTTGTATACAACTGGTGTTTTTGGGTTTAATTGTCGACGTTCTTTGTCATATTTATTTACGCAAAAGAACTTTGATTAATAGCCAACGAGCAATATCGTCTGAAATAGGTCAAGCATGTTTCAACAGCTTTTCTTAAAAGATAAATCTATTATCTTCATAGTCCGGACTATTGTATTCTTTAAAGGAAGCTCCCTACCACCATCTTATCTTTTAACCTATCGTCAAGCAGTTGTTTGCAACCGTTGAAATTACTAGCATAGAGTCCTCAGGGTTGGCAACTCATTTGCGGTCTCAGGATTGCAGTCTAATGCAATATCGTTTGAGGGTCTATTCTATTAGGTAGAACCATATTGCCTTTGACATTTTCGTATTTGTTTTTAACTGTCAGTGGCGTTTTATACCTTACTCAGTTAAAAGCAAATTTTGATGTAAATGGAAGCAGCACTAGGGATAGTTTTTATTTCTTTTAAGTATAAAGCCCAGACTGCGGCAAAAAAGCTGGGCGTCCTCAATAGGGTGAAGCGATACTTCAAATCGCATCGTATGAAGCCACTTTTAATAATAGTTTATAGATTTAATTTAGTACCTAGTATGTAGTTAGGGCACCACTGAAAACCAGCGCATTGCTGAGGGGTGTCCTTTTTAGCGTAACTTGCATGTTCTTTTTCTTTTGTCACATTGTATATTGTCATATTTTGTTTGCGCTGAATAAATTAAATACTTACTTACTTACTTAAATCAGGACAAATTTTAACCTTATACAAGGCCCAAGTCCGATCATGCATGGAGTATTGCTGTCACCTCTGGGATGGCTCCTCTAAATACCAACTTACCATGCTGGACTCGGTTGAGCGTAGAGGGTTGTGGGCGATAAAAGGCTGGTTAACAATAAGCTACAAAGCCTGGATCATAGGCGTAGGGTCGCGTGCTTGTGCGTGTTTTACAGGCTGTATTTCGCAGAGTGTGCACAGGAGCTGCATGATATGATTCCGCCTTCTCCCTTCTACCACAGGAACTCTAGACGGACTGCGGGGTACCACCCATACTTAGTTGCTGTGCCTAAGATCAGAACCAAGCGCTTCGTACTTTCATAATGCGCACAGCCAAGATTTGGAACACACTGCCGACGTCCGTATTTCCGTGTGCGTTTGACCCGTTGTCCTTCAAAAATAGGTTTAATAGGTACCTTCTGGATACGCTCGCTTCATCGTCGACCCCGTCCTAACTTTTTGGTCTCGACTAGGGTCAAGAGCAAACCCATATATACATACATACATAACATCACGCCTTCATTCCCAGAGTGGCGTAGGCAGAGCTACAGAAATACCAACAACTCTAAAGACATGTTAATAATTCTGTAACCACATTTTGCACAAGTAGGCTGAGATGTTTACAAGTGTATTAGTGACAGGTTGCAAGCCCATCGCGTAATAATACTACAAGCCTTTATTCCCTTTAAAAAAAAAGTTAGTGAAAGGCGTGTTGATTATATCTGGAATAATATGCAAAGACAACAATGACGGCGGTTAAAACGCCAAAGATTCACCCGGCCGCCATTACTTTCAAGTAAATAAGAGCTATCATAACGTTGACGTTACGATACCATATCAAAGGCTATAAGCAGAGGCCCTAGCCAAGATGCGTTCGCTAACTAGCGTTTCTGTTCGTTTGATTTAAACCAATACGATAATTGCGTCATACGAAAAGTCAGGTGATCTACCAGTGACGTCGTCGGTTTAAAAACCAAACGAATAGAAACGCTAGTTAGCGAACGCATCTTGACTAGGGTCTCAGGGCGTTTCATGCCGCTGACGCAAAAATGACGTCACGCTACATAGGGCATGATTTCAAATGGTTTTATTGTAATTATTAACTACTAGCGACCCGTCAGCGGCTTCGCCCGCTGCAATTTTTTTTTCTTGACAATTTATTTTTTACTCTTGTAAGAATATGTTTTTTTTTTAATAAAAAGTATCCTATGTTACTTCTAATACCTCCCAAAATATGTGTACAAAGTTTCATGATGATTCGTCAAGTAGTTTTTGCGTGAAAGCGTAACAAACATCCACGCTTTCACATTTATAATATTAGTAAGAATTAGTCGTTAATCATAATAATCATGTATAAAAGAGTTAAATAATCTATTGACACTTAGAAAAATAAATATCTACTTGATACGTAAAACGTTAATGATACATACATTTTATCAAATGGTATTGTTACCACATTTCAACAGTTAAGGACAAAACAGAATTCCTCCTCTCTGACTTGAGCCTTCTTGCTTTAAATCCCATACTGAGAAATTCGACGTCTTGTTCGTTTTCATACGTTGAAATTCATAAAAAATACTTATGTTTTTTATCATACTTTTGTTTGCTGTGTCACACATTTGGTTAATTATTCCAACCCCTCAAAGTTAAGTTAAAATAAAATTTATAATCGATCGTCTTTTTTCCTGATCTTAATAATTTACACTAACAATCAATACGTAATAGTATTTACTGGCTAAAATATATAATATGTTGCTGGCTACAAGTTAAAAACAATACGATAGCATGTTAAAAGCAATATTTACCGAATGCAATACTTAACCTAAGCGCACCGAGAGGTCCATACAAACTTATAAGAATGTAAAATTGTATTGAGTGAAAAACTTGACTTTGCCATTGAATAACTGTTGTCTCCACATCGACATGGGTCACGATTAATTTACCGACTGCAAAGTGCAAATAAGTATGCAATCGCAAAAAAACGTTTTTTGTGATGGAGAAACAAATTAACAACTTTCGGAATTATTCGCTTTAGTTGTGCTGTTAGACCTTCCTTCTTGCCAAATTTAGAATTCTAAGTCTATGGGAATACCCTATATATTTTGATTCCCTTACACATTTTTTACGACATAAACGGTCGTATCTTTTTTATACGTTAACTTAGAACTTTGATTTTTTTCACAACTTCAAGAGACTGTAGATTTGAGTATATGGTTTTAATTTCAACTTGATACCTCCACGCGTTTCCAAGAAAGAGGATCTTGACAGACAGATGGACGAACGGACGGACGGACAACAAAGGGATTCTATAAGGATTCAGTTTTTTCCTTTTGAGGTACGGAAATCTAAGAAAACACGTTATAGATACAAGTCAAATTAATAACGTTCTACTTAAATACATTAAACGCGTCACTCAAGATCATGGTGTCAGGTGTGACCTAGTTATTCAATTCGTTAGTAGTACAAAATCCGCCCACGGCGTCGAGTAGGTGTGAACAATGATTGATGTGCTCTTGGCTCACTACGTCGTGTCAAACTTTGCTGATAGACACTTTTCTATATTCGGCTTATAAGTTGCCGGCAAAGTGTTACTTGAGCAATTTATATAATTATCTAGAGTAAATTGAACGCAACAGACCAGGGGAGTTATTATGACATAACTATGCAGTTCTGTTTACGCTCAGATTCCCATCTCTACAGATTCCCAATTCTACAGATTCCCAATTCTACAGATTCCCATCTCTACACATTCCCAATTCTACATATTCCAAACTCTACATACTCATAACCCGGTACATTACCGGAACGTACATAAATAAAGTAGGTAGGTTAGGTTAGGTTAGTTTTTATATTAGGCCCGGAGGGCCAAAACAATCCAGAAATAGGAGCTCCGTCGAACCTATAGCATACAGTAATCTGTAAGATTGGGAATCTGTAGAATTGGGAATCTGTAGAGCTGGTAAAAATCGAACAGGTCAGTCCAACTGAATTCGGCTTTTGGTTAAAAATATATTGGGACGCCGACTTCAGTTGGACTGACCTATCATTTTCAAAGAAGCTATTTCTTGCTTTTTGAAGAAGAGTTTTAGTTTTTTAAAACATTTACTTTGTTGTAGTACTGTTAGGCGATGGGCTTGCAACCTGCCACTAATACACTAGTAAACTTCTTGGCTTGATGGTGAAAAATGTGGTTACAGAATTATGAACAAGTCTTTTTAGAGTTGTTGGTATTTCTTTAGCTCTGCCTACCCCACTCTGGGAATGAAAGCGTGTTGTTATGAACATACCCCGGCCGGCGAGAGCAAAAATGCTTCTGCTCCTAGTGCTTAATTAAATATCGACTATTCTATCGACATATGGATGTCGATAGAATAGTCGACATTTAATTAAGCACAATTATTATTTTTAAGCTTATATACTATTTCAATCAACTGATTACAATTATAATCAATTTATCATACTCACGGGAATGTTCGTAATAGATAAGAGTGAGTGACAGTTGTAAATAGATACTTTTCACATACTCGTAACTAATAGACATCCATATGTCGATAGAATAGTCGATATTTAATTAAGCACCGGGGTATGGGTATGTATGTGTATGTTATTTTATTTCATACCTTTTAGTGATCATAATAATACCGTTATGTCGTCCACGTATATATATTCCTTTAATGTTTGAGGAGTAATCTCAATTCCTCAAGGATCCCCTCATCAGATACCAACGTAGTGGAAATGGAACCACCTCGAAAGTACACGCTATCAAACAGAAAAAGAAATGACGGAGTAATTGCGTAAGAAACACACAAAAAAAATACTACAGACAATCGAATTGATAACCTCCTCCTATTGAAGTCGGTTAAAAAGATTTTGCGTTTGATGTGTTTTAGTCAAGTAAATAAGAGTTATCAAAACGTTCTCAATATCATATTTACCAACTAAAATCTTAGCCCAGTTTAACAGGGATTTTTTTATCCTACCTATTATTTCATCGAAACAGCTTTCAACAAAAGTATCATTACGCAGAATTTTCATTTCATCAAAAGGCATTTCTCGCCGCATATTTTTTTTTTTGTAGTCACAAGCCTAACTTAACGGGACTAGTAATTAATGTTTAAGATATCCTAAAAACGTCTTGGTTTCAGCAGAAAATGCGTTCGATAAAATGAAATTCGAAGAAATGATACAATGTGATCTCATCTCAGTCACTGGGATCTGAGACGGGGTTCCTACTTTTCAATCATCAGTGACTAACGTTACGGTTCACTCACTAATGATTTACCAAATCATCATTTGGCAAAGTATATCATTTTACAAACTTACATTTTGCAAAAACGTATTTGTGCTTAAACCACTACATATTTTTTATGTTATATGGCCTTATTAATTATTTAAGGTTAGTTTAGACTTTTGACCACAAAAAATATAAAACAATGCGGCGGGAAGTATCTTTTTGCGAAATGAAAGTTTGTAAAATGATATAGTTTGACAAATTATTATTTGGTGAATCATTAGTGAGTCTACCGTTAGTCACTGATGATTCAAATAGGAAGATACTTTTTAAGAATTGAATTGTAACGTCAGTTTGACAGAGTCCCATTGTAGCTTATGAATCAAATTGGTTAAGTATACATACCTGTGGTTAGAATTGGTTATCATATTGCGTTAAAAGTTTTAGGCATTCCCTAAAATGCCTATATATAAGTACGTGTTATCGGTAACATAAGAGCAGATGGTGTAAGTATGTTAAAGTATAATTTGTTCGCTAATAGAACCGCCTTTGCCTTAGCCTTTCGACGATGTGATATTTACGATCATATTTAGAGATAAACGATGCCAGGTTGGTAGTGACTCCACCTACGAAGCTAGTGTTACTGGGTTCGATTATGGTATAGGCAAATATTTGTGTTAATATAAAAAATCAAACTCTCAGGAACAAATGCTAGCGTTCATTACCTATTTATATGCCCCTACCGAGTATCAAACCTGGTATTGCTAATCTAGGCAAGCTGTGTTATCAAATGAAACAAAATAGCCTGTTTTTTTTTATGGAAAACCGAATAAAACTAAACTTTCACTGCTTTTGCTGCTTTTTACTATATTAGCCGAACGTTCAAAACGGTAATGCTTACATTTGTTACTGGTCCAAAAACAGTTAAAAGCTTGCGGTCAAATTTTACTGTCTTGACGGTAAGTTGAAATGTGTATAACATTGTCAATATCAATCAGTAATCGTGAATGTTTTGTATTTTACTGTTTTTCAAGCTCTTGATGATACCTCTCGTGATCAGTTAATTACTCTTAGTCAATTAGGGATTAATTTATTCTTAGCATACAATTTCACTTTAAGTAACATTGTATAATTTCCCGTATAGCCAGTTAAAGCACAAATAAAAACAACTAATTCAAATGTATTACCACTTACAAAGTTAAGACGAGCATAACGCTTTAGTACTTGTTCAAGTTTAGAACAGAACATTATATTGCAAATTCAAACTCACCTGAGAAACAAACAAGATGTGGCTGTAACTTGCAACCATGTTGCTGGATTCTACAACCCCGACAGTACAAACAAATACAGTATGTCTACTGATTCCTTAATGTAATGGCGTTCTACTCGATAAAGCCATGTTCCCTGAAACGTTATTGTATTGTTTCTAACTCGGCAGCCATCATTGTCCAATAAATAAGGGACCCTTGAATCATCGACACTCATTTTATCGAATGTGTCGTTTCACCGAAATTCATTTCATCGACAGCTAAATTCTGCTCAAAACTCATTATTTTTAGGTTATCTTAAGCATGAGTTATGTAGGTGAGGTTAGGTTGGACCTGTAACCACCAAAACAATATAACATGGAAATTCTAGTCGATGAAATGAAAATTCGGCGAAGAAAAGTAGTTTTAAAAACATCCTAAGTTCATAATAATTCTATCGATGTAAGAAACCACTGAAAAAAAAAATACATGGAAAAAATACACTCAAGAATACAATAACTCCAGTGATTATTGGTTCTGACGTTCGATCAACAATTACTCGCAATCGAGATCCCATACAAAATCATTGCGAAAATGTAGCTTATACTTATATCTGTTTAACCTTCTAAATTAACTTAAAATATACCTTCTAAGCAGCAAAGATCCTAATAATAATTAATTACATTGGCGCGTGCTGTCAGATATAAGAGCACAAACTTATTTTGTGCTCTTATTTCTCTGACAGTTTTCAAAGCTGTCACGTTGAATCTAGTAGTAATTGTTGATCGAAGGTTCTAACAGGCATAAAAATAAATTATTTTGAGTTTGATTATCATGTCATCTACAAAAACCGTCGGGTTTGGAAGCTTGTTCTTTAGACTACGAACAATACGATTATTATTAACAAATAATTAAAGAGTTATGAACTTCTCGTGTTTATTACTAGATCTTCTGTTATCAAATCTATTGTGTTGCTGTATAAGTCCTAAGACACAGTAGCCCCTTGAAAATTATTAATTAGACTTAGTTTGCGGCTAATTTGGGGACAGGGTATACGTAACACCTCGCAAGGAGGGCAAATCTAGCAAAATCACTTCAGCTTTCAGTTTGTACACGTGTATATAATATGA
Source organism: Acleris holmiana (assembly GCA_949316455.1). Classification (NCBI taxonomy): domain Eukaryota; kingdom Metazoa; phylum Arthropoda; class Insecta; order Lepidoptera; family Tortricidae; genus Acleris; species Acleris holmiana. The sequence goes on from OX438784.1 coordinate 12,325,694, forward strand.
GCTATTACAATTAGACAATCGCTCTTCAAGACTAACACAGTAAAAAGCCTTTTCACACGATATGATTTGACAAAAAAAGAAACTGGTGGAATTCCGTTTACAACCAAAGCTGCCGAAAGCATTTAATGTTTTAAAATTTGGCAGCCCTGGTTGCCAAAAGCACGTGAGTGGATGCATGTCAGGCAAAGTCAGGTACAAACCTACTGCTATAGTAAAAGTAGAAAAGTAAGTCTTCCAGCCCTTTAGGAGTTTCTGTTACCTATTTCCGCTCCTGCGCAAGGTTTGCATCGATATGCGTGGAAACAAACGCAGCGACGGTGTGGCCCCAACTAAACTGGCTCGGTCCGTCCTGTTGAGTTTGTTTGTGGTGGCTCGCGGCGCGTACGGTCGAGGCACGCACACAAACAAGCCGCGCGATATACCTTTGTTTGAAAACAAGCGAATTACTGTTTATCCTCACCGCAGAAACGTGGAAACTTTTGTGATTGAACATTTGAATCAGCCATTATTGATTATGAAACAAATAAAAATGAACTTTAGATCATTAAAATATAGTTTAAACTAAGTTGTCAAAATTATGTATCTGCTCCAGCATACCAAGCCTCACTAGGACTTACTGTGCTACCGCTTCGACCTGCTTCGTCGACAAAATCTGCGATTAGATTAAAAATACAATCACTGAAATTAAAATAAGTAATGTTCTAACGGGACCAGTCACGCCGGTCAAAATCCAGTCAAAATACATCGACGTACCGTAAACTCGGGTTATTTTAGCCCTAGGGGGTAACATTGCCCACCCCAAAAACCATATATATAATAATAATATAATAATAATAACCATAATATAATAATATATATATATATTATTATTATTTATATATTATTATATATTATTATTTATATGGTTCTACAAATATTTAACTAATTAAAGATGATTACCACTAAAATAGTACTTATAGTTTTAAGGGTGGGCCACGTTACCCCCTAGGGCTAAAGTAACCCGAGTTTACAGTACTTAGAGTTGAATAAAAAAGTAACTGGGCTGACAGTAGAAATATCTTGTTTCCTTTGACTTATACTGCTAATCCCGAGCATAACAATATAAAGTTGACGAATATTTGAGATCGTTTAAAACAAACAGCAACTAGTCTTAGGATATATGTATGTATGTAAACACTTTATTGTACAAAAGAAAAACCAAAACAATACAATGAATAATAATTAAAAGATGTACAAAGGCGAACTTATCCCTTTAAGGGATCTCTTCCAGCTAACCAGTGAGAGATTGAGAAAAGTGAAAGATTGTGCATCGAGTAAACAGGTGTACAAATTTATTTAGAGCACCATTAAAAAAGACAATTAAAAAAAAACACTGAAAAAAAACCAAACTAATACATTCAAATACTTACATAAATAGATAGAAAGATGTGTAATTATACATCAATGAGCATACTAAAACTTACATAAACTACATATATGTATATAACAACATTTGGATTGTTGATACAATATTATTTGCAACTAGTCAAAATTACAAAAAGCGTAAAAACAATATTCCTCAAACTATAAAAGCACTCGTTTTTAATACAGAAAGGCAACGAATAATTGACATCGTTAAACTTTGAAACTGATTGGTTTAATTTTTACATTACAATTTAAAACATCAAATAAATTTGGCGTCCCGGTCAAAACATAAATCGTCCCTTTACTTTCTCAACCTCTTATCTAATCGAATAGTTTTGTAGAAAAGTAGACTTTACTCTTCTTGGAACATGAGTGCTTTTCCTACTATTCAATTAGATACGATACGAGGTTTAGATAGTAAAAAGACGAAAAGTAGTGTCACATTACTAGCTATTTCAAGCTTTTGTTATTTTATCTACATATACATTGCGCGGGTTTATTATGTTATTCGAGCAGCATACTTATATTTCCTGTCAGTCGAAGCCGTAAACAGAACTGCCTGGCAAAATTCGTTTAATTCATTAGCAAAACGACTGATTGTGTTCCCTGATCCAGGCTAAAATTGAGTGCCCTGCACACAATTTTAGCCTGGATCAATGTTGGAAATTACAAAAGAGTAGAAGTGAAGTGGTTCACTTGATTAACCTAGGCTGAAACTTACAATCTCTAAGTAAGTTAGTTATTTCATAAGCACAACACTACTTCACGCACGCCATTCTTTATTCCGCTCTCTTTCTTTATTTAAGAGCCAATAAATCTCTTGGCGATGGAGTACCTCTCTAACTGCTACAATCTTCTGTCAACACGTTGACACGTAGACGACTCGTTAGCCTAGTTGGGAGTGACCCTGCCTCCGAAGCCAGTGGACCTGGGTATGATGAGCGCGAATATTTGTTCCTGAGTCTTGGATGTTTTCTATGTATTTAAGTATTGTATTTCTCTATATAAGTATGTTTATCGTTGTCTAGTACCCAATAGTAAAAGCCCAGAGCTTAGTTTGGGACTAGGTTAATTTGTGTGAGATTGTCCCCTGATAATTTATATTTTTTATTTATTTATTCAACTGCTTGACTTTCTGGTATGTTACAACCTTTACTTTTTTCTTTATTTGCTCAACGTAATGTCTCCTGGGTCGTAGCTCCTATCATAATTCCACTTCTATTATCAATTTTGGGCACCAAATCCTCTTTCGTTTTATTTGATTCAGCACTTATTCATTCGATATTCTAACACCAAATTTCAAAAGTCTTTAATGTCTCTTGATCCTTTTGTATCAGCTATAGAACCGCATGTAGCATGACGTTACAAAGTTTGTTGAAATTTCAACCAATTACCAATGAATACAGTTTAAAAGAATATTTTTTTAATTAATTTTTCATTTCTTTTAAGATAATGCAAGCAAGCGTTTAATTGCACAAAAGCAAAAAATTAAGTCTTCAATCGAAAAAATACGTTTGGGGTTGTGAATATTTGTTATTTCGATATTAACTTTTTGGATTTATTTGTTACGGACGGTCGTCGGTAGCCTCTTGTGTCAAACAGTAAAAAAACGATAAGTTACGTATTTTTAAAACTTATTAAGAAATCCACAATGATGGAACTTTTTTGAAAACTTAGCTCAGGTATTAAAAGTGAAGCTACAGAAAATCCACCTAAAAGAACTAAGGCATTGTTCACATAGACCTGGCGTTTAGATTAAACGATTTTAGACTCCCCGTGTACAAAGAGCCTTCATTGTGACTTCGCAGGCGTACGCCATTGTCTTGTCCCAGGTAATTTTACCATTAATTATACTTCTCTATTGTTAATGTATTATATTGTGTAACAATATCTGTTTGTTCGTCGTCTTTTAAGTTTGGTGAGTCCTTAATCTAGCTTTGATCTTATTTACTTTGATCGAATAAGTAAGTTATTGTAATAATGATCCACGTTTTTGTTTGATCGATAGTAAATTTTATAGACTGGAAATTGGATAGTAGAAATAGTAAAACAAAATTACGTTACTAAGAAAGTTTAAGTATATAGCGCAGTTTTTCGGAATATTGTATTGTGTTGTGTAATAATACCGAATTACATTGTAATTTTTGAAGTTTATTAATAGTAAAAAAGGGAGTTTACATTTTATATTTCAAGAGGCCTGTTCGTCGTCTGGATAGATTATGCAAATGTTGTGTTGCCAGTGGCAACAATTATACTTCTCCGTGTTTTTGTTTTTATGTTATATAAAGAGTATTTGTATTGTACTGTCTTACAAAAATACCCAAAAAAATAATAATATCAAAGCCAAAGATAATGTCATCCGTCACCCTGTCAGTCAGTGACTGTAATGACCGCTTACTAGGGTTGACATTAAAAATAAAATATTAGTCTATAATTATTTACTTCTCATGTTAAAAGTATATGTCGGATAAAAATTAGTTCTGTACAGAACTAAAAAAAGTATATCCTTTTTAAATGAAAACCCTTTGATAAAAGTCCGGTTTTTATTACTTTAGATTTTTATGTTTAGTGATTTACTACTCACTAAATATTGGCGAAGTCACTGCGGAAAATTACGACGGAACGCCATTGATAATAAATAGCAAGAACTTTAGCTACCAGTTAATTTGTTCTGGCATCTAGAAAAATTGGCCCTCAGTTCGCATCTTTAGAATTATAGTGACCTATACATATTTTGAATTTCAACTTAGGTCTCTATAATACTAAATTTATGGAAATCGAAAGCAGAAAATGTTTGAATTAGGTCACTATAATTCTAAAAGTGCGAGTTGTTTAAGTTGTAGACTATGTATTAAATACAAACGCATGTCAAATTAATCAATATTTTGGCAAGGCTGGTGTAAAGACAAAATTTTATATCAATATTCCTTCCGCATCGCCCCTCAAAGGACCTCGTCAACATACGCGCGAGTAATCAGTTTTTGTTTCTATTTCTCGCTTTGATGCGAACTCTCATTACAAAAATAGGCACCTATACAGCGTGTAAATTTCATACGGGCATATATTTTAACAATAGTTAATATACACCCTAATTAACATAAAAACGTGTGTAACAGCAACATTAGTTGTATTTCTTTTTTTCTTACTAATTAATTCAGCAAGCAATGTATGACATTGCGCAATTAAATTAAAGCATCTACATAATAGTCATGTTATGCTCACGAATTGTTATGGTTCGCCATTTGTTTACTTCGCCCATGAAAGTCAAAAATTTCGGTGCAGGCGGTGCACTCGCCTGAGATTGGTATTTAGTTTCCACACATTTCGTCCTTGCACTTGGATACAGACGATACATTGACGACCGATGGACGCTCGCACACTTCGTACATTGCTCCTAAGACAAACTTTAAAAAATTTACTGCTCCTCAATAATAAAAGTTACCAACAAAATATCTTTCTCACATGATTTGTATGATCGTTAACTACGTCAGGATAAAATATATGCCCGTATGAAATTTACACGCTGTATATCGGTACGAAAGTGAAGAGGACACATATACAAGCAAAACCAAACGATCCAATTTACCATTAATACGACGACGCGCTAGCCTAGTTGATAGTGACCCTGCCTTCGAAGCTAGGGGTCCTGGGTTCCAATCCCGGTAAGGGCAGATATTTGTGTGATGAGCACGAGTATTTGTTCCTGAGTTCAAGTATATATTTCTCTATATAAGTCAATTTGTGTGACATTGTCCTGTAATTTATGGTAACGTTTCTGTCCCCTTCAACCTCATTTGTTTATGTTTTATTTGTTATGTAAAACTACTTCTGTACGTATTCCTTTTCCATCCGGCTTACTACTGTCTTATTCGCTGCAACAACAATTTATAAAATTGTACACTACACGGAACGTAATTTCTTTCAAATCGTTTAAGACGTTCATGCGTGAACTTCACTTTTCTTGATAATAAGCATTGTAATAGGTGTTTGAAAGATTGCCTTTATAACTAATAATTTCGGAGATTTACAAATAATAAAAAAGTTAACGTAAAAACCTTCATAATAACAACTATAACATATTAAAAAATCGCGGATATCGGTCTTGATTTAAAGGGTGAGAAACGATACCACCCGAAGTATTTGTAGATAAAGTATCATGTAAGGGTCATACACAGATTTAGGTTACCGTCTTTCCTGTGATGTTAACGGTTTTAAGGCCAAAATTTCTAGCTAAGCCCATTTCCGCAAAAACGCCGTCAGGACTGCTTTAGACCTATCATATAAAAACATAACTTATATGCACACAAGCTATTTAACTATTGACCATAAGAGAGACCACTTTTGTTTTTAAGAGTGTGTATAAGTACCTAAGGTATTTAAAATAATTACTTATTACTTTAGTAATATTTTTTTATTTTTTATTTTTTAAGGTATTTTGTTTATTAGGTATTTTAATTGAAATAATTTAATTGTTTCTTGTAGTTATTTAGTTTGAGTTCTAAACGAATTAGTTTACACCACCTGTCATGAATTTATGTCCTCAGTTATTTCTCTTACAAGGTTGTCTGGAAGAGATCCCTATTTAGCGGTAAGACCGCCTGTTGTATACCTATGATTTAAATGTACTGATCCGTGTTATGTTTTATTTTTTAAACTTTTGGTGTTTAATAAAGAGTATTTGTATTGTATTTTCTAATGATCTATACACTAGATCATAATTCACCAATTTTACACAAAAGTCAGAGAAAAGAAGACTTGAGATATAAATGAAAACTAGAGATGTGTCAAACTAATTTGTTTACATATTTGCCCTAAACTGGTACCGACATTTGGCGATCTGGACCTCTATAACCAATTTTCCGGGATAAATTGTACCATACGTCCTTTCCGGGGTCAAGGTATTTCCGAAACGTATTTCATTTAAATCGGTTTAGCGGTTTAACTGCCAAAGCGTGACAAACAAACTGAGTTACTTTCACATTAAAATAATATTATAGCCAAAACTACAAAACATTGATAGTCTGGAAAATATCTTAAATTAAAGCACATGCTATACTATATAAATAATTTAAATGCAAAATATAAATAAGTAGACCTGTTTGGTCTTGAGATCCAGGCGATAATAAAGTACAATAAACCTCGTAGGCCTAAGCTATTTTTAGGACGTTTGTAATAATGATCCAGTGTCCTAATTAAAGGCACATATGCTGGAAGCCCAGAACTTTGAGTTTTTATAACATATTTAAAAAACATATTCCAGGCAAAAGTCAAAGGTAAACTTCCCTTTCACGCATTTTTTTAAACCGATATTTGTTCGAAGTGATTATCTATACTTTTGGATCTGGCCCGCTAATTGATAAATTTAAACATTACCTTGGGTCGCAAGAACTACAATTCTCAGTCCTAGAAATAAGACGTCGGGCCATACAAGGTTAAAAAAGAAATTAGGTCATTGTTGTAGTTTTTCGATATAGTTTTTTGTGTTTGTAGATACGTCGTCGGAACCCAACACTGAGCGTGGTCTGACATGCTCTTGCCCGGTTTTATTCTTTTCACCAACTGGCCGGAACAAAAGGCGGCAAAAGCAAACAACAAAGTAACTGGCTGTTAACAATCTTTAATTAGATCGAATCGAAGGCGCAGACACTGAAAATAAAAGGTAGATTTGAAAAGAGAACTCGTTGGATTTGTAAGTGGAATGGGATGTGCAATCAGGCGTTAAGATAGGTTCGTAATCCAAATGTAAATTGATCTAGATTTGTTCAACGACGATTGTCTCCATTCTCATATTTTAGGGTTCGATTCAACATTATAAATATTTAAATTATTTATGAAAGTTACTCAATAAGCATGCATATTTTGCACAAACAAGCTAAGATTTCTACCAGTGTATTAGTGACAGGTTGCTAGCCCATCGCCTAACAGTGCTACAAGCCCTTATTCCCTTAGTCGCCTCTTACGACACCCACGGGAAGACATGGACTGGCACTATTCTAACCCGGCAACCACACGGTACGGCACGGCAATAAGCAACGTTTCAAAAACCCGGCAAGAGCATGTCGGACCATGCTCAGTGTAGGTTCCGAAGCCGTTAAGTACTACAAACATACAAATTAACAAGTAATAACTAATTTTTGACTTAAAGTCAATTGGTGCCGTCTTAGATCATTTTACTAGGTGTAAACACTTTAATCGCCTGTATCTCAAGAACCAATGATGTCTACTTAGTCGTGATAGTTTTCCTTTTAAATTCGTTATATGCTTTCATTTCAGTATTTTGTAAGATTTAAAGTACCTATTTGTAGTTTTGACTGTAGTTTGCGCTCGACTCTAACAAAAATTTGCGCTTTAAAGCTTAATATTTCATTAACGGATCACTGAATTGAAAAAATTATATTACAAACCAGTAATACCTAAAATACCTATGTAACAATACCCCACACTATAGAGTAGACGAAAAAAAAAATCTTCCCCACGTTAGGTGTAGGAGCGGGAACGCTAAAAATTTTTTTTTTTACTTTGTTGGCGTGACTAATATGTATATTCACACCAAATTACAGCTTTTTAGAACGGAGAGTCTTTGAGCTAGGCTGTGGACGGACGGACGGATGGACATGGTGAAACTATAAGGGTTCCTAGTTTGACTAAGGAACCCTAAAAATTACTGACTGTTGAGTTCCTTGCGGCATTTTTTCCCAGCAGTAGTCTCCTCTTGGGAAGGGCTGATACAATTTTGACGTATAAAAGTGCCCTTGTGGCGTACTTACTAAATGAACATAATTTTTCTTTTTTATCCCATAAGTAAAAAAAAACATTCGTCCGTCCCTCTTTCTGTCAATGGTCTGTATCTCATGAACCGTAATAAACAAGTTGAAGTTTTCACAGTGTGCATTTCTATAACCTCTAAAACAACAAATAAAATTAAAAAATAAATGGGGGACAAGAAACGTATTTTTTATCGACGTTTTATTTGCTCGACCATAAAAATTGCTGTCGATTGATATAACCAAAATAGGCATTTTTAAACTAAGTTACTATTACCGCTATGACAGCAAATAATAATAGTTACAAGAACTGTAATGAACCCTTTGTACGTGAGTCCGATTCGCACTTGGCCGTTCCGCGTTCGGAACACCAATTAGTCAGCGTCAAAAATAGATTATCATGCACTGTGATTAATTACGTCAAAATCCAAATACCGAACCAGTAGATATGCATAGGGACACAAACAATAATTAACGGAAAAAAAGCCGACAAAACGAAATAAAACTTGATTCTCATTCTATTGTCTTCTTCGCAAAACCCTTGAAAAACTGGGAATTATTCCCGGTATCATTTACTCGATGGAACCCCTACAACAAAGAATTTCGTGCTTATCCATTTCTTTTGTACGTGGCAATTTATTCGTTGGAAATTGAGAGAATACCTCTCCAGTGTCTCACTGGCTAACAATATTCCATTGTTTGTTTATCCATTGAATTTTTGATGGTGATTTGAGAATCCTTTCCATATTTTTAACGATGTATATGGCTGGGATTCTACACCGTAATAACGATATCGTATTAGATGTGTTTCCGTATTGTCAAAGTTTTCATAACTCTTATGTCATTCACAATAATGGCGACTGTGACATAAACGATTCTAAAACATGTCAAACACGATATCGGTATAACGCAGTTGAATAGAGGCCCTGTATCAAGATTGGATACTACGTAGGTAGGTTTGTGACGTTGTTAGCGTTGTGTGTTTTACATTGGTTAGATTGGCCTCCTTTTTCGTTGTATTCTTGTCTTGACACATTCTTCTTTCGTCAGTTTGAACACATTGTAACTACAAAATTATACTAAACAATACCTATGAGTTTGCTTCTATGATAAACAATATAGTAAAAGACAATTATTGCATCAATTAAATGAAATAACAAAGAACACATAAACAATAAAATTGACACAGCCTATTTAAACATTCTGTAACATTTATTTCATTATTTACAAAATCATCTATGATTAATCAAATATATTAAATGTTAAATGTTAATTACTTTTGTTTTTAAATATCTATATAAAGCTGAAAAGTTACTTTGTTTGCTTGAACGCGCTTATCTTAGGAACTATTAAACCGATTTAGATGAAATTGAGTATGAATATAACTAAGGTCCCGGGAAAGGACATAGGATAGTGTTGTCCCGGAAAATTTTATATTTCCCTTAGGGAATAGCAGTAAACGAGGTATTTGACGTAATATAGACGATACTATCAAATTGTGATTTATTAGTGTCGTCTATATACATATAGGGGTAGCAGCGGAAAACTAATTCTACGAATACGATGTCGCGGGCGTCTTCTAGTATATTTTATAAATACTTCGAAGAATTAAACTAGATTTTGGAAAAAATACATTAAAAACCATACATACATACATACATAAACATCACGCCTTCATTCCCAGAGTGGGGTAGGCAGAGCTACAGAAATACCAAAAACTCTAAAAAGACTTGTTGATAATTCTGTAACCACATTTTGCACAAGTAGGCTAAGATGTTTACCAGTGTATTAGAGACAGGTTGCAAGCCCATCGCCTAATATTACTAGAAGCCCTTATTCCCTTACAAACCATAATCATTACAAAACTTACACAAACATAATTATAACCATATATATGCTTAATTAAAAACAATATATATATATACATACAAAAACCAAAAACATAGAAATATGTATAAAAAAATAAGATAGTGAGCCACAAAATATTTTTTAATAAACATTCATTTTGGAATGCAACAAATAGTTGCGTTTTTATACAATTAAGTTAATGTAACTAATACGCGACCACGCCCCAACACCGAATTATATACTTGAATACAACTCAATTCCAGCCCTCGAGAGCCTTTGAAATAACGCTGGTCGCTACGAATTACTTAACGTTCTCTACAAAGGGCAGAGATGCTTATCGCTGCCCCAATTAAAGTAGATTTGATACTTGGATATGATAAAAGAAATAAAACTAGTAAGGATACTTGGTAGTTGATACAACCATATTATTTGACCGCTTTAGTTTAGTCGACAGTAATGGCGGCAGAGTTAACCTCATGAGGTTAAATAAATAAATAAATATCAGGGGACATTTTCACACAAATTGACCTAGTCCCAAACTAAGCTCCAGGCTTGTACTATGGGTACTAGACAACGATAAAAATACATATATAGAGAAATAAATACTTAAATAAATGGAAAACATCCAAGACTCAGGAACAAATATTTGCGCTCATCACACAAATATCTGCCCTTACCGGGAATTGAACCCAGGACCGCTGGCTTCAGAGGCAGGCCCAAGTAGGCCAACGTGTCGTCAAAGTTCAAAGTACTGGAGGGTTAATATAACCTAGTTCTATGCAGTTCATTTTACGGTGAGCGTAAAGGTCAGAGCTATGGCAGTTATATAGCTCTGTCCTTTTCTCTGAGCGTCAACACAACTGCATAGTTATGTCATAATAACCCCCCTGATACTAGAACATAATCACTTTGCAGTGAAAGCCCAAGTATTAAAATGGCTACTTGGGGTGAAAACCCATTGTGCTAGTAGCAAGCTCAAAGTACTGGGGGGCGATTATGACCTAGCTATGCAGTTCATTTTACGGTGAGCGTAAAAGTCAGAGCTATGGCAGTTATATAGCTCTGTCCTTTTGTCTGAGCGTCAACAGAACTGCATAGTTATGTCATAATAACCCCCCTGATACTAGAACATAATCACTTTGCAGTGAAAGCCCAAGTATTAAAATGGCTACTTGGGGTGAAAACCCATTGTGCTAGTAGCAAGCTCAAAGTACTGGGGGGTTATTATAACCTAGCTATGCAGTTCATTTTACGGTGAGCGTAAAGGTCAGAGCTATGGCAGTTATATAGCTCTGTCTTTTTCTCTGAGCGTAAACAGAACTGCATAGTAATGTCAGAATAGCCCCCCTGATACTAGAACACAATCACTTTGCAGTGAAAGCCCGAGTATTAAAATAGCTACTTGGGGTGAAAACCCATTGTGCTAGTAGCAAGCTCAAAGTACTGCGTAAAGGTCAGAGCTATGGCAGTTATATAGCTCTAGGGGGTAATCATGACATAACAATGCAGAGAAAAGGACAGAGCTATATTACTGTCATAGCTCTGTCCTTTTCTCTGAGCGTAAATAGTACTGCATTGTTATGTCATGATAACTCCCCCTGTCCTTTTCTCTGAGCGTAAACAGAGCTGCATTGTTACCTATATATAGACAGAGCTATGACAGTTATATAGCCCTGTCCTTTTCTCTGAGCGTAAACAGTGGTGCTAGACAAGTTGCATTCGACAATCGTTAGCGATTATGTTTCAATTGATAAATGTATGGAATTGACGTAAGCCACCGAGATAGTAACGTGACACTTACGTCAATTCCATATATTTTTCAATCGAAACATAATCGCTAGCGAGTGTCGAATACACCTTGTCTAGCCCCACAGAACTGCATTGTTATGTCATGATAACCCCCCTGATACTAGAACACAATCACTTTGCAGTGAAAGCCCAAGTCTTAAAATAGCGAATTGGGGTGAAAACTCATTGTGCTACTGATAGAACAAAATGTTTTTGGTTTTCTGCCGTATTACAGTACCCCTAAAACATGACACCTATATCTGTTGCGATTACCAAGATATGAACAACTTTTAATCTGGGCGTTCAGGAGTTAATTAATTTGTTCTAATGTGAGGACACTGGGTCTTCCTCGGAAGTATCCTCTTTGAAACCGGGCCGCAGGAGGTTAACAATACGATAAGAGTCATATCAAAACTATGTATATGGTTTTACAAAATAGAATACAGTGTATAATGAATTATGTGACATTGTATTTGGTCCACAAAGATCGTATTCATCTTACTGATAAACATCTTTGCCTGTTTATGCAAAATGTTACAGAATTATAAACAAGTCTTTTTAGAGTTGTTGGTATTTCTGTAGCTCTGCCTACCCCACTCTGAGAATGAAGGCGTGATGTGACGTGTAGTGTATGTGGTGTGTGTGTAGGTGTGTGTGTGTGTGCGTGTGTGTGTGTGTGTGTGGCGATAGCCGGGTCAAAGGCAAAATAATACTGTTTTATTGCTGTTGTTATTACTGTTTTACAGTGGCAGATAGTTGGTTTTGCCTTTGACCCGGCGTTATGTAAACTTATGTATGTATGTCATCTTACTTTCTCAATTGTTATCGATGGATAATAAAACTTAGAAAGCAAGATAAATACATACCTTACCGACCAACATGATGATTTGAGATTCTGTTCTACTCGGAAAAAGCTTATGGCTGTTGAAATGTTACCGTATTGCTTTTAACTCGGCTGCTATTACTGTCAAGTAAATAAGAGCTATCGTGAAAATACGATAATACGTCAAAGGCAATATTGTTTTACCGAGTAGAATGGAACCCCTGTATTCGTTATCGTTAAATTGGTCCGTGTAAATAAAATTAATTAAAATTAAAATTTATTTATTTCAGATAGCGAAGATCCATAGTACTTAGAAACAGAAGGAAAACTAACACTTGGCTCTGAGGCTGTTAAAAATATCAATCTCAAGACTGCAATTTTGAGATTGCAAAAACAATTAATTACCTACCTTAAATACCAAGATGGAATATCTATACTAGTTATTTCACCAGTTGTCTTATGCCCACATAAAAACACAGTAATGCTGAACACTACTGCTTGGCGGTAGAATAAAGGCTGATAGTAGTGATCCGGACGGGGTCCTACGACCATAAATAATATTATAAATGCAATGTGTGTTTTTTTGGTCGTCAATTTCAAAAATAGGAGTTTTTGAAATTGACGACCAAAAAAACACCCTTTATATTTTATTGCACACGACACTCTCGTTTAATGTCAGTGGCCGCTGCACGCCACACAACTCAAGCAACAGACAATAAAACCACATGATTCCGACACGGAAATAACCCCTTTTATCGGGATCTGGGGCATTTCTAGGCTACGGATATGAGAGCTGGGAGACGTTGCGTTTGCCCTAGATACCAAGGTTTTTTTAAAGGTGCATGAGTTATTTAATTACATGCTCGCTAAACTGTTACCCAGTTTATTGGCGAGTGAAGCGCTCAAATTTATATTTCATAAAATACTTTGGGCACTAAATATGAATTTAATCACTTCTCATAATCGTAGACTGCAAGCGGTTGTATTAACTTTCCTTCTCTAACCCTCCTATGTCCTAAAATGTCGTTTATAATCGTGTTTGTAATATTGTTCTAAAGCAATTAAGTATTCATATTTTAATACATTAAGAATAATTACTAAAACATATAATTATAAAACAAAGTCCCCCGCCGCGTCGGACTGTCTGTATGCATGTTCGCGACAAACTCAAAAAATACTAAATGGATTTTGATGCGGGTTAACCATTAGTTAGGTAATTTTTCAGGGAAGGTTTTTTCGAGTGATATGATAAATTCTGATTTAAATATGTATGGATGTTAAAGAAAACTTACATAAACCGAAGCGAAGCGAGGGCGATATGCCAGTAAAATTGTAAAAACGCTTTTACAAATCTAGCAGAGGCTAGAACGTACTCATTTTAAGGGAGAGTTTCAATTGCCCCGTCTGACAAAGCAGTCAATGCAGTCATAGTGATTTTGTCAACTACAACAGCAAAACAAAATTGATGTACTACATTGTCATAGTTTTATTTTCCTTCCTATTAATGTGACAGATGCAATTATCAAAACAGTCAAAGCCTTAAAACTTAGAAGGACTAAAGTTTGTTAAAAATAGCCAAATAACATATTTTTAGAAATCATTTTTTTATTTAAATTTATTGTAAACATTTACATGATTTTCCAGAAATTAATGTTTAATGAATTTTTGTTGGTGTAAGAATGTATATCACTACCATCACTAGACAACAACAACATAACAACATGTTTGCAATCCACTTTCCGATTTTAATGGATAAAATTATTATTAATTCAAAATAGCGATGTATCAAAAAAAAAGCGATATTGAACCGTAGGTTTACAATATCGCTTAGACCAGGCCGTTAGGGCTAGGTCACGTCTAGAGGCGCAACAAGTGACCCGATTGGGACAGAAACATGACCGGAACGAAGTGACGGATTCGTAGTACGGTGCGCGGTTTAGATCTTACCCTACAACGGATATACAATATAACTAGTAGGTATACTTCTGTACGTAATTTTTAGGGTTCCGTAGTCAAACTAGGAACTCTTATAGTTTCGCCATTTCCGTCCGTCCGTCCATCCGCAGCTTAGCGCAGAGACTCTTAGTACTAGAAAGCTGTAATTTGCCATGAATATACATATTAGTCATGCCAACAAAATGGTACAATAAAATAAGAAAAATTTTTTTTTAGGGTATCTCCCTTACACGTATCATGGGGATGTGTTTTTTTTCTCGTCTACCCCATAGTGTGGGGTGTCGTTAGATAGGTCTTTCAAAAATATTGTGGTTTTGTAGAAACAATTTTTCGATCAAGGTATCCGTTAATGAAATAAAACTTAAATGAAAGAGAACTACTGAGGCTATTATTAGTCCCAGAACATGGGAGTTTCTTCTTCAGTAAAAGCACACTAATTACGTCTCTCGCTTAACACACACACACACACACACACACACACACACTCGCATACACACGCACACACAACACATACGCACACTCACACACATATGATTTTATAATGTAATAAATAGTAAAAAACTTTAACTTTCACTTTCCGCCAATACCAAATTAACTTTGTTAACATATTTGTAAACTAGTTACATTTTGTTATTTTTTTTTATATTAAGTGGTTCCTCGATAAAATGTAAACCGACTCAAAGGGTTCCAAGATACAGGCTTATGTGTGAACCGTTTATTTTCTATTAATAAATGTATTCTTATTTTTATTGTTATTCTTACATTATTAATCATTTGTTTTACAGTTTTACAACTAAAGAGGTTTGAATTAATAACTTACCCGAAGTGCAAGTATCCAACCACACAGATCGTTTTATCGCCAAAACTGAGCCAAGACTCTATTAGGTTTCGCTTCCACTGCATGGAATTACACTTGCTATATGCAATCGACAATTCTGTAAATATTGTGCGTATCTGCATGGCTGAGTAATTTTTACACGACTGACCCAGAAGGGTAATGTTTCTCGCGAGTATGTATGTGGGTATGTTTGTATGTATATCCGTTCCATTTTGACTTCCTGTAGTCTAAACGGCTTGGCCGATTTTGAAGAGTGAGGTGACGTTAGCCTTGGTTGTGGGAGTGGCAATATCTATAATATTATATGGAAAGTAATAAGGAAAAGGAGAATAAAGAGGTTAATACTGTAAATTGGTTTAAGCTGAAAATAGCATTTGAGGAAAGTAAATTCGATAGAATTATAGCTTACCATTTCTAAGCCTCTGCTGTCTGTCCGTCCGTCCGTTTGTCTATGACCGGGCGGTCTTCTGAACCGTAATAGGTAGACAGTTTAAATATGTCACAGAGTGTGTATTTCTATTATTGCTATAAAAACAAATAATAATAATTAAATTAACAGTTACCATACAATAATAGTATTGAACCCTTTGTGTGCGAGTTCTAATCTCAATTGCCCGGTTTTTTTCACATTCGAGACTAATTTCATTTGGTACAAGAGTAGTAATAGGTTCCGAGAATCACTTCAAAGTGCATTTTGATATTACTTACAAGTAATTTTTGCAGAACAATTTGCTGTTGAACGAAATGAAAGAAAAAAATACCACTTTTCCCGGAAGCAATTTTTCCTGGGACTGTATTCGCACTGTTTCCATTGTAGCATTCTTAGATTATCGGATTCTTTCCTTTGTTAAGTGTAAGACCTGATTCCATTTATTGCTGGCCGGAGATAAAAAAAAAACAGATGATAATGGACACTTACGATTACTTTAAGCATCTTACAAATTATTATTAACAAAGAAAAATAATGATGTCATACCACTAACAATAATTTCAACTTGTAGCATAAAATCTCTTTTCCTTGCGATAAGTAAGTAACAATTCCTTTTAGAGGTAGAACCTCGTGCAGGTTCCGTCCGGATCGCTACCACCATCTTATACTGCCGCCAAGCAGCAGTGTTCGCATTGTTCTGTACCGGTGTGCGGATATTTCACCGGTTGTCTTATAAAGGGATGGGAGGCAGGGGTGTGGTTGCCCCCCCCGATTGTGCTGCCACCTTGCCGTGGTGGGGGGGCTTGCGTGTCTCTATGATCCCGGTGGCTATACCGGACAGGGCTACCCATACCGGAAAGGCTCGGGGTGAGGGGCCAGACTAAGAGCGGCACGTCCCTATCCCATTCCCACCTTCCCGATTTCCCATTCCTTCCCAGCTCCCATCCTTCCCCCCTTTTCCACCGAACCAGTGGCGGGATATCCACTTTCCAGGGCCAGCGCGGGCCCGGGGAACCAAATACTCCCCAAAAGAGCGCACATGAGGGGGGCGACGAAGGGGAGTTTGAAGGGACGGAGCTCGGGTTGGTGTCCCCGTATCCCGTTCCCGGAAAGCGACCCTGGTTCGCCCAGACGTGAGTCTCGGGTCTAGTGACCTCTGTTTTCAGAGGACATTTTAGACCTGAGACAGGTGTAGTGTGGGTGTTTGAAGGAACGTGGACTTACCCCGGTCACTGCGACTGGGGGGAATAGCCTGCCGGAAAACACCCTACACTCCATGCAGGCTGTGAAGGGAAGGCGAACCCAGCTTTTGCTGATCGCCTGAACTTCATGGGGAGCCACGTGGGTGAAGGGCCCACATTGCACGGCTCCCCCAGCTTGGGGAGATCGCTGTGTGCGTACGCAGTCGTCTCCTCCTTTGGCGGTGTGCTCTTCGGAGCGGGCTGGGAGGCGCCCAGCGGGCAATGCTTTGGCGGTACTGCGGCGTCTCCGTTAACCAGCCAGGAGGGTTACGCCGGAGTGGTTTTAAACGGTAGTTCGCTTAGGTGAGAGTCCGTTATACCCCCCATTGCACGGTCATCCTTAGGCCATCGGGGGGATGCGTAAATGCATTTCCACTTCGTCAAAAAAAAAAAAAAAAAAAAAAAAAAAAAAAAAAAAAAAAAAAAAAAAAAAAGGGGTGTGGTTGCCGGGTTAGAATAGTGCCACTCCATGACATGTCTTCCCGTGGAAGTCGTAAGAGGCGACCAAGGGAATAAAGACTTGTAGTATTGTTAGGCGATGGGCTTGCAACCTGTCACTAAAACACTGTAAAATGTGGTTACAGAATTATAAACAAGTACGTTTTAGAGTTGTTGGTATTTCTGTAGCCTGCCTATCCCACTCTGGGAATGAAGGCGTAATGTTATGTATGTTGTTACAAATAGTTGCATTGCGTTCTTGACATTGTAATCCTTATAATAGTATAAGTATTTGTAGTTTCGCCTTTTCAGTAAACTTTTGATCACTGTGCGGTAAACTAAACGAGTACAAAATGTAAAATACAATACAAAACACGTAATTGTGCACCAAACAAAAACGTTACAGAGAAATAGCACAATAAAAGAAGACATGTAAACAACGTGCGGTGTAGCAAAATAAAAAACTAATCCTCGGTATATACCTATGTGACACCTCGTAACTATTGTTTTTTAGTAAAATGAGATTTTGACGCAGAACTTTTCAGGAGTTAGCTCGTAAATGACTGCATAAGAATTCATTTAGACCGCAAAAAACGACTTGAAGTGACATCTCGTAACAAGCATTGGTAACAAACCGACTGGTGGTTGGAATTAGTGGCAACTCTATAGCTTAGGGACTAACATTTTACTGTCTAAAAATTGTGAATTTATAACCTAAAACATCTGTGTAATATGACCAGCCTTCCACTGAGCTAAATGTTTCTGGTAGAGTAAGAATTATGTGCAAAGTTATGTTCACAATTTAGAAACATCTTGTTTAGAGCTGCATAGGAATAAAGACTGATAATTATTAACTTGTTTCATTATTCTTCTTGTATTCCAGTGAATTTCATCCTTCAGAAAACTTACTCTCAAATTTTCTGTCTCTTTATTTCGTTCACTCAAAAAAATGCGAGCCAGCCAAGAGAGATTTTTCCTTAGTTGATATAAAATGAATACAATAGTCATGATATGAGTTATATCAACCAACGCAGATAGTATCAGTAGCAAGTTCTTTAGTGATTCAACTAATATATTGGTTGATGTACTTATCTAGCGTCTTGTTAGGCTCGTGTGGAATCAACACGCGTATGCATTACAATCACAATCTTGTTAGAAGCGACCACGTTTTTTTTAATTGTATATATGGCGACCTAGCGACACCTAGTGATAACTTGTAACAAACAACTCGACAGCGCCACCAGCGGCAGATAGCGCAACTAAATCTGACAGTGCGCTACATCGCACTAGCGAAGTTTCTTCAGTAGGTTGACTTATATGACACTTTCAACATTATCCTAACGGACTTCGGTCCCCAGGCATAACACCCGCCTGGAGAGAGATCTCTCTATTGTCCTCTCTTCCTACATGTATATTCTGTGTTTTCACAATATTTTTACCCTCCGGGTGGGACACGTTGTGGCATGCGTTTATAAAAATGTTTTATGGTAGATGCATATTGTTTAATTTTGTAAATGCAATACGAGTCGGTGGTAGGAGCTCCAAACCCTAAGTAAGCAATATTGTTGATCTTCAATTTATCTTATTCTAACTCCCATCTCGGCCTGCGGCTTCATTCTCTCTTAACATTAGTACAACATTAATTAACGTAACTTTAATCTTGAAATGGTCGAGTAATGCTGAGTGCACATTTGTTTCATTTTGTCGTGTATCGTCAATTTATGCGAAATTATCCTCTGGTATTTTTTCTTGTGCATTGGAAATGTCCATCCGTTATTTTGAAACCTGACGTAATTAGAACGTCAAATAATAATCAAAATCGAAAGTTCATCATGAATTAACTTAAGAGCTACTGTCATCAGTGGACTAATTTGCATGGCTTTTTCACCTTCTGGTACCACACGACTTTGGCATTCAGTTTTAATTAACTTAATAATTAAGCCTAGGTCTTCCATATTTTTGTTTTTATGTCAATAAGAAGGCAAACGAGCACACAGGCCACCTGATGTTAAGTGGAAACTATTACCCATAGAAATTCGCATTCACAAGACTGCATTCTCCTAAGACTGCAAATGCGTTTCCGACCCTGAGGACTAAGATGGAATGCCTCTATGGTAGTTATTTCAACGGCTGTTTTTTCCCTAAACCGGAACACAACAATGCAAACACTGCTATTTGGCTGCTGGTTAATGGATAAGATGGTGGTAGCCATTCCAGGTCCTACCACCCGCACATGCACTTTTTCCCTCTTTTTTGCCGTTTAAAATGTTCAAAAAGAAACCGTCGTTCAGTATTAGGTATGCTATTGTGTTTTCTCTTCGCATCCTACAGTTTTAAGAAAAAATACAATGTAATATTTACATCTACATTAAGGACTGTAAAAAGTTGTAACAATGTAATATTCAGTTTATTGGTTAAAGTTGTAGCTTAACTGTGGAACGTTAAAACTTTTTGATTACAAACTGCAGGAATGTCTCGTTAAAAATACAGTAAAACAAGCGAATGGGCTACTTTGGGACTATGTCAAGGTGAAGGCATCAATATAACATCAAAGGAAGAAATCAAATCGCACGATTTGAATTTGTGCATGATTTTGTCATAGGCATGGCCTAGATATATGCTTGGTTGTAAGATGAACTTTTCAAATTCAAACTATAGCATTTATTCGTGAAAAAAATATAAAAATAACAATACCAGACAACCCCCAGTTAGTGTGAAAGAAATGAAATGATATGGATTGGTGAACTAGGCTATTGATGAAACTATGGCGTCTGCCTGGCCAATGCTAAATTCGCCAACTCAATGGAATGGGGTAACCAAAATAGCCGCAAATACTCTGCTGCTATGTATTTGCGGCTATTTTGGGACGCCATAGTTTCATCAATAGCCTAGTTCACCAATCCATATCATTTTATTAATATAAACTGTTTTTAATGTTCCCATCCTTCTTAAATAGTCTTACACTAACCGGGGGTTGTATGCAGGAGCATACTTCTATAGTGTGAACTCGGGAACAATCGCCGGGTGGTGTCCCACTACTTTACTAAATTAAAGTTATTGTAAGGGCCTCTGCGTGTTGGCTTCGGCTCCATGTACGCTTTCCAAAGGTCCGGGACTCCCATAGTCCCGTGTTTGGTAAATAAATAAAAATACTACATACAAAAGAAATAATATAAAAAACACAATTTGGAAAAAAATGGACCATGCAGCATCAGCATCAGCATGTTGCTAGCTTTACAGTCAGTGCTGGTCTTCCGCAGAACCCATTCGGTGAGAGCACGGAGGGCAATACGCCAGATGCCCAAATGGAGAATTATAAAATACATACATACATAAATCACGCGTGTTTCCCAGAGTGGTAGGCAGAGACCACTTCTTTCCACCTGCTACGATCCTGACAAAGCTTTTTCGCTTCTTCCACATTCATACATCGAGTCATGCATGCACGTCGGTTTCGGGTACCTACTTAAGATTCAGCCCTTTTCCAGTATTTCCCCGATTTGATTAAAAAAAGTACGCCTAGGGCGCCCCCTTCCGACCCTTCCAGTCACTTTAGCATTGTATATTTCTTTCGTCAATCTTTTTACATCCATCCTTTCCAAATGACCGAACCATCGAAGCATGCCCTTTTCAATTTTAGTCACTACATCTTCTTTCAGACCACACTTCTCTCTGATGTTTTCATTCCATACTCTATCACACAGTTTCACACCACACATACTACGCAAAGAGCGCATTTCTACTGCATTTATGCGACTTTCATGCTTATCCTGCCACACCCAACATTCACTACCATACATCAGAGTGGGGCCAACACTCCATTGTGAACAGCCAGCATAAAATAAATATAACTAAAATACTAAAATACACACTTAATAATAAAAATACACAAAAAAGGAAAGTATGAACAATTTATTCCTTTTTATTTATTAATAAACTAGCGACCCGCCCGCTCTTCGCTCCGGGTTAAAGCATTACTTACACATCTAAAAATATCTCTATCTATTAAAAAAAAACCGCATCAAAATCCATTGCGTAGTTTTAAAGATCTAAGCATACATAGGGACAGACAGCGGGAAGGGACTTTGCTTTATACTATGTAGTGATACCGTTGAAATTTACTAGCTCAGAGGCGTTCCACTTTAGGGTTAGCAACATCTTGAGAATGCAAACGTTTAGGGCTTTCAGATCACACTTACCAATGACCTCAATGTAACTTATGATAATTTGACTGTACAATTTATGCTGTAACATAAAGGAATACATAATCTATCTATCTATTTACTTACTATCAGGTGGCCTGTGTGCTGGTTTGCCTTCTCTTTGGCACAAAAAAAACATATATATTTTACATATAATTATATTGATACTAGCGACCCGCCCTCGCTTCGCTCTGGATTAAAGTATTATACATATAAACCTTCCTCTTTAATCACTCTATCTATTAAAAAAACCGCATCAAAATCCGTTGCGTAGTTTTAAAGATTTAAGCATACATAGGGATCTAGGGACAGAAAAAGCGACTTTGTTTTATACTATGTAGTGATTACGTATAGATTTCACGTTGTTTGTTGGAAAATAAGGTTGGATGCTGGATGCTGGATGACAAACCAGAAAGGGTAGTTGTTTTAAAGAATACGGCACTCTATAAGACAATGGAAAGAAGAAAGAAAGAAGAAAGAGACTTTGGAACAAAGTCCTTACAGGGATAACTTTGCTTTGTACATCGTTGTTTAATCTCTATTTTTGTCTTCTTTTGTAAAGTAATTCTTGATAAACTGCATTTGAAGAACACTAAGTATGAAAACATGTTTAGAAATAATAGAATAAATGTAATACAAAAATAATAATTTAACTAAACATAATAAATATGTATATCACAAAAATGACAAAGTCTAAAATAGTATCAAATAGCGTCAAATAGTGTGACACTCAGCCTCGAGCCCCGGCCCACGAGGCTGGGTTTAAGTGGTCCCTATTAAAAGGGCTGCACAACAGAAATGTGAATGTGTGAGCGGCATTTTTCCAAAATTAAATATTAACATGTTTAACATTTGAATGAACTTTAACTCATGAGGCATATGGTTGAGATTAACACAGCTTTTAGCTAGCGGCGTGTTTTAGTATAATTGTTACAGATTTTTAGTTGGAAATGTACACTTTTTAGTGCTAAAGTGCTTGTGGTAGGCAGTTTGGCCGCCCTTTTAAGTAAAAACGCCGTAAGCGCGTATAGACGCATGCTCTCTTGCTGCCTTTTTCTCTTAAATGGCTGCGTAGGACTAGAGGTTTTGCGGACGTGTTTATGAGTCGGGTTGTATTGCGCCAACAAGAATTTATTCAAGAAAAGGTTTTTTTAAAGAGTAAATGGCTTGTTGCGCCAATTTTGAGTGCTTCGGGAAAAAGGACGTATTCGCGTATTTGCTATCCTTAAATTGTTGAAAGAAATATTCGAGTAAAATGGTAAAATGGTGTAATTTTTTAAAGGATCTAACAGAAATATGTATTAGAAGTAATGGGAGATAGACGATAATGCTTCTTACATCCAGACAAAAGTATCTAAAGAAGCGAATATCACTCGAGCCCTTAGAAATAGACCCGTTTTCTTTGCTACTGAGTGTATAATGATAATACGTATGTATATACCCCCATAATAATAAAAGTGGAATACGTTTAGAATAGTTAAGCCATGCTTTATCCTTATATATCGAATTCAAATGTCGCGATGACAGATAAGGACGTAGCATGGCATAACTATAGTAAGAGGTGTGTATTTAGTTTGTAACTTCATGTATTTGTGTATCTATTAGGTACATTTCATGTTAACAAGTAAATACTGTATAGAAATAAACGTTTCTTGTAGTTTAAGTTTGTTTAGTTTGAGTTCTAAAGGATTTATTTTACACCGCATACCATATATTTGTGTTAAAGTCGCTATTTAGCGGTTAAATTGCTTGTAGTATACCTATAGTTAAATTGTACTGTTCTGTGTTTTTTTTGGTGTTCTATAAAGAGTGCTTGTATTGTATTATGTTTTATCGATGACGATACTAATTCGAAAGAAGGTAGTTCATGGTCGAATTACTGAACATGAACAAAAACACACTTTATATTGAATAATTTCATTAGAATAACACACATCTCTCTTTACCACAGTCTCAGGTTAAACGTCACTTAGAGAACATCGTTCCGCTATCTCTGTTGACACAGTTTTCCTCTCTCGATAAAATATGAATAATATTCCTGGATGCGCTATTTTTAACTCCCATCGCGAACAGTGGGGGTTAAAAGTCCAATATGGATCTATGTATCTGTGTTTCAAACGAATAAACCCTTTGATTTAGTTTTTAGGGTTCCGTACGTCTGAATAAAAAAACGGAACCCTTATATGATTACTCTTGTCCGTCTGTCCGTCTGTCACAGCCAATTTGCTTCAGAAATACTGGACTAATTATGTTGAAATTTTGTACACAATCATGTGAATAACTGTGACCCAAACACGGACGACACGGTGGCCTAGTTGGGAGTGACCCTGCCTCCGAAGCCAGCGGTCCTGGGTTCAAATCCCGGTAAAGAAGATATTTGTGTGATGAGCGCGAATATTTGTTCCTGAGTCTTGGGTGTTTTCTATGTATTTAAGAATGTATTTCTCTATATAAGTATGTTTATCGTTGTCTAGTACCCATAGTACAAGCCTAGAGCTTAGTTTAGGTCAATTTGTGTGAGATTGTCCCCTGATATTTATTTATTTATTTTGTATTAATGAACTTTATATACAAGGGTCCCTTTTGGGGGCTAAATGAGACAGTAAAATTAAAAACTTGTACAAACTGTACCATGTCACATAAAAAAAAGGCTTCTTGTATGGATCTCGAGTATTCTAATTTTAATTTTAAAATAAACAGTTTTTAAGTAATTCAAGAAAATATATAAAATTTGATCACAAAATTTTGAAAAAATTATTGAGTACCTATACTTTTAACTTATATATTACAATAAAACATAAGAAACCCTCTCCAAGCGAGTTTATTTCGCATTTAGCCGGTTTTTTACACAGATAGCTAGTTTAACTGGGGTGGTTTTCAGCAAAATTTGATACAGAAAGGTTAGGCCGTTTAAGTATAATTTAAGGTAAGGGTGTTGGTGGAATACTGTGGTTATAGAATCCATAGAGCCGTATTCCCAATCATCTGAATATAATATATTCAGATGATTGGGAATACGGCTCTATGGATTCTATATAAAATGGTACCTTGACTGATGACTGATGACTAACTGACTGACAAAGCGCAGCCAAAACCCCTGGACCTAGTAGGGGTGACACGTACTAGGCAAAATGCGTACTGATTCTTTCAAGTACGCGTCCACAAAAATACTAGTGCCAAAGAATAGCACCACGAGTTTTTTTTTATGTTAAGGAGAAGGCACTCGAGCACTCAGGCCACCTGATGGTAAGTGGAATCTGAGATCCATAGACATTTGAATTATTAAGACTATAATCCTAAGACCTCAAATGCGTTGCCAACCCTGTGGACTACGATGGAATGCCTAAATGCTAGTCACACCGGTTGTCTTATCCCCACACCGGATCACAACAATGCGAACACTGTTGCTTGGCGGGTGGTTTTTAATGCTGTATCAATATAGTGTCTAATATTGTATAGATGAATGGTGCGCGAGTCCGTTTTTTTATTGACTTGTATTATATGAAATCTCATTAAATTTGACGCTTCTATTCATCCAATTTTATAATAGAACTGGGTCTATGGGTCTCAGATTCCACTTACCATCAGGTGGCCTGAGTGCTCGGGTGCCTTCTCCTTAACATAAAAAAACTACATAAAAATCACGTTTGTTGTATGGGAGCCCGATTTATTTTATTTTAATTTCATTATTTATTTTTGAAGTGAATACGCTACTGCGAGTATTTCAAACGTCTACCTGTTGCCGTTATTAATATCGACCAAAAAAGAGCCCCCCTTTGATATTTATCTTATTCTCTTTTTAGTATTTGTTATAGCGGCAACAAAACACATCATCTGTGAAGATTTCAACTGTCTAGCTATCACGGTTCATGAGATACAACCTGGTGACAGACAGTGACAGACGGACTGCGGAGTCTTAGTAATAGTTACCCTTTGGGTACGGAACCCTAAATATTTAGTTCTTGTGAGCCCGGCGGTACTAAATTTTAGTGGTGGTAGGACCCTGTGCAGGGTCCGTCCGGATCGCTACCACCATCTTATCCATTAACCATCCGCCAAGCAACAGTGTTCGCATTGTTGTGTTCCGGTGTGGGGATTAGACAACCGGTGAAATTACTAGCATAGAGGCATTCCAGCTTAGTCCTCAGGGTTGGCAGCGCATTTGAGGTCTTAGGATTATAATCTTGAGGATTCAATCTATGGGTCTCAGATTTCACTTACCATCAGGTGGCCTGAGTGCTCGTGTGCCTTCTCCTTAACATAAAAAAAAACCCCGGTGCGCGAGTCCAACTCGCAATTTACCGGATTTGTAATAAAATATGAGTGAATAAATTACATTTATTCACAATGACATTTACCCTCGAATGTAAATACGAAGCCAATGTCCTTATCGTATTTTAACATCCACCGACGGTTTTGTTTGCCGGAGCTAATGTCAAACATAAATACTAATACGACCCGTATCATACCCGAGTGTAAAAATAGAGATGATTTTTTTTAATACAATGCGCGTTTGGGTTTGTTTTTGTAAGATGAAGATCGCTGGTTCGGGGGTTACCATGACAATAGTCATGCAGTTCAGTTTACGGTAAGAGAAAAAGACAGCGCCGTATAACTGCTATTATATTGCTCTGTCTCTTACACTTGTCCTTAACTGAATTGCTTGCATGGTAACCCCTCTGGGGTCGACTTGCCAGTATGTGAATAATGTATGACATATATGTAAATATTGTACTCGTAATATACAAAAAACAAAATAAAACTTTTTTTTTTAAATAAAATGTCAATAAATAGGGATGTGTACAAGATGAATTTACAGATTATATTTGGGTGATTGAGGAAAATAAGAAAAAAACCGACGATGCTTTAGCAATGATGTTGACGACACGTTGGCCTAGTTGGGAGTGACCCTGCCTCCGAAGCCAGCGGTCCCGGGTTCAAATCCCGGTAAGGGCAGATATTTGTGTGATGAGCACGAGCATTTGTTTCTGAGTCTTGGATGTTTTCTATGTATTTAAGTATTTATTTCTCTATCTAAGTATGTTTATCGTTGTCTAGTACCCATGGTACAAGCCTAGACCTTAGTTTGGGACTAGGTCAATTTGTGAGACATTGTCCTGTGATATTTTATTTATTTAATGACAAAATATCTGTGCCTGATCTAACAATTTAAAAAATCTCTAACTCTCGTAGCTGGACGTTTTTCAAAAGAAAAACCTATAGTTAAGGCCAAAAACTAACAACGGTTTTTTTCCGTTACGTCAGGAAAATTCAGGCGGTATTTCAAATTAAATAAGCATAGCAGATTCAAACCTTACCTGTTAGTCATATGGTTGAACTTGCTGCGGGAGCTTTTGTTCGAGATACCACTTTTCTAAGCAGTAATAGTTAATTTTCTTGACGTAATAGAAAAATTATCGTTGTTATTTTTTGCCAAAAGTACTTTTTTTGGAAAACGCCAAGCTACGAAAGATTTAGATTTTTTAAATTGTTTAATCAGGGTCTGTGAAACATAATGTAACAGAGTGGCACTGAACAGTTACGTTAAACAAAGATAATAAGCAAAATGATAACAATATTGCACATTAATAAAATACATGGACTGGATCCAAGACCTAGAACACAATTATTAGACCTATTTATATAATTTTTCACTTTTCTGAATCTCTCATGGCCTCGCTGGAAGGGATCCCTTAATTCTTTTTCAAACATTTCCATATTTTTTTTGCATTATTAGAGATTGAACCCGGAAACGCTAGTTTTGTAGGTAAGGATCAATTTGAAATTACTAGCATAGAGGCATTCCATCTTAGTCCTCAGGGTTGGCAACGCATTTGAGGTCTTAGGATTAGTCTTGAGAATTCAAATGTCTAGATGGGTCTCAGAATCCACTTACCATCAGGTGGCCTGAGTGCCCGTGTGCCTTATCATTAACATATTATTTATTAGCGCGCATTGGAAACTTAACAAAATCCAGTTAGTATTTATATGAGTTGAAAGTATAATAACCCTTCCACGAGTGAATCGAGTGTTTGTTTTACTTCGAAACTGGCCGAGGACATTTGGAAGCAAATATAACTTCCACGTGGTCTGATTAACGATTTGTAAAGAAAATCACTTTAGCCTGTTGTTTGGATACGATTTTGTGCGCTGTTGTTCTAAATATGCGTGTTCAGACATCAGACAAACACCGACCGTCCAGTGCTACCCTCATTACTTTTTTTTATGTTAAGGAGAAGTCACACGAGCACTCAGACCACCTGATGGTAAGTGGAATCTGAGACCCATAGACATTTTAATTCTCAAGACTACAATCCTAAGACCTCAAATGCGTTGCCAACCCTGAGGACTAAGATGGAATGCCTCTATGCTAGTAATTTCACCGGTTGTCTTATCCCCACACCGGAACACGACGATGCGAACACTGTTTCTTGGCGGGTGGTTAATGGATAAAATGGTGGTACTATTGTTGTGTTTTCTATTAAGTACATGTAAAATTATAGTATTAATATCTAATTAAAAAGTACTGTGACTGACTGAAATAGCAATACACGTTCGTACGTTTCCGTGGAAATACGAAGGAAAATAATTATGCAATACATCTGTTGTAGGGCAGATATTTGAGTATATTATATTTCTCTATGTAACTAAGTTTATCGTTGTCTAGTTAGCTTAGAGCTTAGTTTGGGACTAGGTTAATTTGTGTGACATTTTCTCGGGATATTTTTTATTTCGTATACTAGCTGTTGCGCGGGAAGCAGTCATTTATAACTATTCCTTCGGAAACTGTCTTTTCCGGAATTAAAAGCTATCTTGATAAAAAACGATTTAAATCGGTGGCAGTGAAAGAGTAACAAACAAACAAGGTTACTTTTGTTATTTTTTTCAAACACAAACACTTGCCTTTACTTACAATTGAACCCGGGACCGCTAGTTTTACAGACAGAGCCACTATGACTCACTAGCCGCGTCGCCTGATGTTTATAAACTTAATTAAGTACTTGATCGTTTTCCTACTGTCGAAAGCAATTAAAGTTGCGGTGCACCGAGTATCTTTGTTTAAAGTTTTCCAATATAAGTTCCGTGTGCCATCGAGAGAGTCATTTGTCAAACTACTTGCGGATGGCACATGTGGAAGCGGAAGCGATATTTAAAACAGGTCAAAATACAGGGCCTCTATTTCTAATGCGGTTGAAACCATTTTGCTTTTGACGTGTTATCGTATTGTCAACGTTACGTTGGCTCTTATTTACTCGTCAGTAATGGCGGCTCAGTTGAAATCAAATAACTGTATACATAAAATCACGGCTTCTTCCCAGAGTGGGGTACAGAATTACCAACAACTAAAACACTTGTTGATAATTTTGTCACCATATTTTGCACAAACAATTGCCTCATAGTACTAAAAGCCTTTATTCCCTTTAGTCGCCTCTTACGACATCCATGGGAAGACATGGAGTGGCACTAATCTAACCTGGTAACCACACTTACAAACAAAATAAATTTCAAAAAAAGGATTAATTTAAGCACTTACCCTAGGTTCCTATATTAAAAACGTCTTGTTAAAATTTTGTCATTTGCGACATACAAAATGTGTCAAAATGTGTCTGATCTCCAACCTAGTTGCCTAGGCCTACTTGGTAAGTCAGTATTCTGTACGTGAAAGCCATTTGAGTTCAGTTACAACCAATCAGATAGCTTTGTGGTACTAAAACCACTGTCAAGGAGAAGGCACACGAGCACTCAAGCCAACTGATGTACGTAGTATTTGAGACCCAAAGACATTTGAGTTCTTAAGACTATAATCTTAATACTGCAATACTAAGAACTCTAATGCGTTGCCAACCCTGAGGACTCCTATATAAGAAAGGCCCCGGGACTCAAACTATGTCCAAGTTTCATCTAAATCGGTGATTAACAAACAGACAGACAGACAGAGTTACTTTCACAATGACGACACGGTGGCCTAGTTGGGAGTAACCCTGCCTCCCAAGCCAGCGGTCCTTGTTTCAAATCCCGGTAAGGGCAGATATTTGTGTGATGAGCGCGAATATTTGTTCCTGAGTCTTGGATGTTTTCTATGTATTTCTCTCTCTGTGTGAGATTGTCCCCTGATATTTATTATTATTTATTATTATTATTATTACATTTATAACATGACCATGGATTTTCGCTGCCTCCTGTATCATGAACAGATCCTAAAACGTAAGAGTCATGTGTGGATACCAGTTAGGTCTGGGTTCAAAGTTAGCCAAGTTTGGACCGTAGTACGAAGTGTTGACCCTGGCAAGTTCTAGGCAGCAGGACGGAGATATGCATCTGCTATGACACTGTCCATATCACTGTCTTGACAGGCTCCGTATTGTGTATGCGTTTATCGCTGTGAATAAAGCATCCGTCACTTTCGCACTGTACTTACCCGAAAGTGATGGATGTTTTATCCACATTTTGTCACGCGATAAACACGGCCATAATAAGCCCCCAGGTCATTAATTTAATTTATATTACTTGTGTTTTTAAATAGCGGCAATAGAAAGATACAGCACGATGACTATAGGACAAACAAAAAGGCAGATAAACAGACAGACATATAGACGGACAGTGGAGTAACACGTTGGCACCTTTTTCGGGTAAGGAACCCTAAAACAGTTACTCTTCGCTTC
Organism: Acleris holmiana; assembly: GCA_949316455.1. Taxonomy (NCBI): domain Eukaryota; kingdom Metazoa; phylum Arthropoda; class Insecta; order Lepidoptera; family Tortricidae; genus Acleris; species Acleris holmiana. Next base: position 12,356,089 of record OX438784.1, read on the forward strand.
GCTTCGGTTTAAATAAATGAAACTTGCCCATGGCCATCCGGAAAAATGCACATTTACAGTGGTGAAAGTATTTTTCGAGTAGGTTACATGGTTCAGGAGATTACCTGTTGGATAATACTCGTATCCGTATTCTACACTATCTTACATCCTACTTAGATTGTAAATGTGTAAGTTTGGATGGATGGATGTTTCTCAAACACGCTAGAACGATTGAATAGGTCTCTTTGGCACACAGATAGATTACAGTCTGGAATAGGACAAAGGATCATTTCTATATTCTGGACGGAGTCATGCGCAAAAACTTGTCAAGTAATATTATTAATGTAGAAGTTTAGATAGTTGAATGGATGTTTGTTGATCACAACGGCTGAATAGATCTGGATGACATTGGACACATAGATAGATAATAGTCTGGAATAGGGGGATCCCCTTTTTTAAAGACAAACATTTTATAGACACTATCACTTAACAGAATTTTCATTTCATAGAAAACAATTTTCTGCTGAACCTGTGTTTATTTCAGGTTATTTTAAATATGATTCACGTGGGTTAGGTTAGGTTACACTTGTAACTATCACAAGATAAACTGAAATCGACACGGGTTCAGCAGAAAAGAGTTTTCTATGAAATTAAGTAATAGTGTCTATAAAACAAGGTGGAAAACTTCTGAGAGAATAGCGATAAAAAACTTCTACGCGGATGGAGTCGCGCGCGGAATCTAGTAGGTTACAAAACCTTATGAGCCCTTGCTGACCCAATTCTACAACCCTGTAACCTAAAACTAACTATACCGTAGGGGTATAGTTAAATGTAACTGGAACCGCAATACAACGCTAACTGTACTTCAGTGTAGGCAAATCATCGAGCACCGTTCAATTCAAACCGCGTCCTGTCTCCATCTTCAGTACACATGGTTACCGAGACTCACGAACAAACGGATAAACATTGTATTAACATGACGATTAAAATGACGATACTTTGTCGATTTAAAAAGTACCCCGTGTGGTTGCCGGGTTAGAATAGTGCCACTCCATGTCTTCCCATGGATGTCGTATGAGGCGATTAAGGGAATATGGGCTTGTAGTACTGTTAGGCGATGGGCTTGCATCCTGTCACTAATACTGGTAAACTTCTTGGCCTTATTATGCAAATGTCGTTACGGAATTATAAACAAGTCTTTTTAGAGTTGTCAGTAGTTCTGTAGCTCTGCCTACCCCGATCTAGGAATGAAGGCATGATGTTATGTATGTATATAGATCAAGAAGTTTACTAGTATATTAGTGACAGGTTGCAAGCCCATCGCCTAACAGTACTACAAGCCCTTATTCCCTTAGTCGCCTCTTACGGCATCCACGGGAAGACATGAAGCGCTATTCTAACCCGGTATTTTATCAGAGGGCAGTCGAGGCGACCTGCAAACATTCTCAGGATGACGTTGTCACTGGCACGCACGCGCTGCAGTAGTGAGGAAACTCTTTTGCGCCTGACCGCATAAAACTCATCGGTGTGCGCTCTGCAAACACCGACGCACTGCAATTCCGCGGCAGTTCCAACAGCATCCTGAAAATGTTATTGTACATGCTTCACCCACAGACTGCAGGAATACAGTGACTAAACGTAAGCTCCAAATTTAAACTCATAACCTTACCAAATTATATACTGTAATAACATTACAGTACAGATTTTACCTATTACCACAGATAAGAAATGCTGGTCATTTCCTACGGGTTTTGAACGCATTATAGAGGACTTATGATATAATGTGTAGATAAAAGAAAAAACATTAGTTTCATTTTTATGGCTTGGATGAAAAACTAGTTTACTGGCTGACTACAAGGGTCTATTTTACTTTCTTTTTAGTCTTCTAGTTGTATTGCAATAAAGTGTTTTATAAAACACATTATTGCACAAATAAAATATATAAAAATTATTAAATAGACAAAATATAGCAGGGATATACAAAGACGAACTTACCTCTCAAAGGGATCTCTTCCAGTTAACCTAAGTTTTTTTAGATAAGATTAAATCGCACATTTATGTCCGGTTCCAACATTCAAACCGCGGATAGAGTATTCCAATTGAAATTCAATAATTTATATATATATTTTACATGTCGGTAATTTGCGGTGAATCTACAACAAGACCATCATTGTGGAGAAGAAGCGCCGCAACAAACTCCAGCAGAAGGTAGTTTTTATCATATATAATAGGTTACTTAGAGTAAAAATTTGACAGTTGCCACGTGCAAAATGTCTCAAATTTTTACTCGAGGTAACCTAATCTATCCGCGGTTTGAATATAGGATCCGGCTGTTAGCAAAGCTGCGGGCGAGTTAATTGCCTCGCATTGCCTTAGGCCCTCTCTTTCAATAGTCAACGTGGTAAACAATTTTGCTTTTGGCGTGTTATCGTATTGTTTTCAAATCGGTTGCCATGAGTGTCAAGGAATTAAGAACTATCAAAACGTTGACAGTACCGAAACACATCAAAAGCCTCAGTCCACCTAAGTGGGCCCATCGATAACCCTAAGGTTATCGATGGGAATCTAATCGTAGTTACATCTCTAGCTGCATGAAGTGCCTGGCGGTATGTCAGCGAGATGATTGCTTCAGCAGAATCCAGACAGATAACAGGTTCCGAGAATCCTTCACTGGATTGCTATGCAAGTAACTACCCTGTTAAAATTGCCATCGGATTTCATGAATTGAACATACGTGCTTGAATAGAGAGTTTGAAGATCGCAACTGAGAATAACTATTAAATTGATAAAAATTCTTACTACCCCTTCTTTTATACATACACAGGTACATCCAGTAACTCACACACACACACATACACTGCCATTAATACAGATACGCTCATGCACAAACATTAGTATGTTGTGTTTTCTATTAAGTATTGTTGTGCTGCTTGGCGGGTGGGTGGGTTTTAATATTAAGATTGTTTTTTTGACATCCTTATGATATTTACGTTATATTTTAATTCAAATATATTGCATAATATAAATGCATATTTCTTTATAAGGTCCTTATATTTTAAACGAGGAACAACAGCTGTGACGTCATTCCTGCCGTCGATTTTGTATAGAGGTTTTTGCAGGGGGGTTGAACTATGACTTTTTAAAGCTTCATATCTTATGAAATAATTACACTAGAATTATTACGCGTAAACAGTTATTCCTCTCTTTCATAGCACTTTCCAAATGGCGTAAGAAAAAAAATGCATGTTAATAAGACTTTATGGTCTTGTAATCTTTCTATATTTACCTAATTAAAGGATTCAATTTGTTTTATGGCTGGTGGTTCTCAATAAATAAATAAATAATTTTAACTCTAGTATTTCCAAATGGAGCGAAGACTCGATCCAGCAATTTCACGCTCGATCGGCGCTTCCGGCTGATTCAAACCTCTTGGGGAGGTTTCAGAGTAACGCCGATGTCTTCACAAACGGCATTTACGGCCACCACTATGCGGAAGTAAGTATGTCTATCTATATTAAAAGTAAGTCTGTCTATCTGCGTGTTTGACGACACGCTAGCCTAGTTGGTAGTGACCCTGCCTTCGAAGCTAGGGGTTCTGGGTTCAAATCCCGGTAAGGGCAGATATTTGTGTGATGAGCGCAAATATTTGTTCCTGAGTCTTGGATGTTTTCTACGTATTTAAGTATATATTTCTCTACATAATACCTATGATATTATTGTAAATACATACATTATACATAAAATCACGCCTTCGTTCCCAGAGAGGTGGAGGCAGAACTACAGACATACCAACCACTCTAGAAAGACTTCTTGATAATTCTGTAGCCACATTTTGCACAAATAGGCTAAAACGATTCCCCGTGTATTAGTGACATTATTGTTTAAAAATTATCTCAATAGGCATAACCTCCTTAACCCCTTCCAGTCAGGCTTCCGTCCCGGGCATAGCACTGTCACTGCCTTGGTTAAGGTGACTGATGACATTCGTCTTAATATCGAAAATAAAAAGCTCACAGTTCTTGTCCTACTGGATTTCAGCAGCGCTTTTAACACCGTTGACTTCGATATTCTTCTTGGAATTCTTAATACTCTGAACTTTCTCCTTCTTTTCTTTCATGGTTTCGGTCCTACCTATCTGGGAGGCACCAGCGTGTCAGGGTTGATGACAAGTATTCTGAGTGGTGCGAACTCTCCGCTGGTGTTCCTCAGGGCGGGGTGCTGTCTCCTCTTCTTTTTTCAATATTTATTAACAGTATCTCCCAGTCACTTCGTTCTTCCTACCATTTGTATGTGGATGATTTGCAATATATTTACACTTCTGCCGTTTTTGATGATTTCCCGTCCTTGGTGGAGCAAATTAACAGCGATCTTGAATCGATACGATGCTGGGCTGAGAGATTCGGTCTACAGGTGAATGCCAAGAAATCGCAGGCTATTGTTCTTGGTAGCCCTCACTTTATTACTAGACTGTCTGAGACCGTGGTACCTAATGTTCGCTATGATGGGATTCCAATCCCCTTCTCCTCGACAGTCAAAAACTTAGGTGTTACTATGGACCAGACATTGTCCTGGTCAGCTCACATTGGTACAATAAGTCGCAAACTCTTTGCGTCACTCCACTCCCTGAGGCGCCTGCAGAATTTCCTGCCTTTCCCGACAAAACTGACACTTGAGCGTTCCTTATTACTCCCGCTTCTAGATTACGGCAATATAGCGTTCTTGGACTTAAAAGAGGAGCTGCTTGACAGACTAGAGCGTCTGCAGAACGTTTGTATCCGGTACGTTTTTGGGCTGAGAAAGTTCGATCACGTGTCGATGTTTCGTACGCAGCTGAAATGGCTTCCTATCCGCCGCCGTAGAGATTTACATGTACTTTCACTCTTTTTCAATGTTCCCTTCCTTCCTTCTTCCCCTCCCTATCTTTCTGAAAGATTCAACTATCTGGCCTGCGGCAGCGGTCATCGCCTGCGTTCCAGCGCCAATCTTTCCCTTGCGGTTCCGTCTAATAAAACACGTTTCTATGCCAAATCCTTCACAGTCCGTGGTGTCCAAATGTGGAATGAACTTCCGTTGTCCTTAAGGCAGTCCCCTTCTGTAGTCTCTCTAAAGAGGAATTTAAAAACTTTGTGGCTGAATGAGTCGTGAAGTCAGGTTCCTATAATGATTAGAGTTGTTATTTATATATTTATGTAGGTATATATGTATATGTATGTATATATGTTTATATGTGTGTATTATACATGTACGTTTATATTGGTTTGTGTACTTGCTATTTTGTTTAAAATTTATTTATTTATTTATAAGTATTATCATTTCTTTTTACTTTTTGTGCAAACTTGTATGTGTCCAACCTCATGCATTGTCCTTACTCATTTGCTTCAGGGTTAGCTGGAAGAGATCCCATTTAGGGATAAGTTCGCCTTTGTACATTAATTTAGTATTATAATTGTAATGTTTATATTTTTGTGCAATAAAGAGTTTACATACATACATACCTACATAAGAAAGAAGATGTTTGCCGCAGTGTGGTCTCTCAAGCGACTTCGCAACTTTCTTCCTTTAGCGACTAAAATGGCGCTCGCTCAAACATTACTTCTCCCTATCCTAGATTATGCGTATGTATGTTATCTTGATCTTACCGAGGAGCAAGATGACATGATGATGAGAAGTATGACTATGTCTCTAATATTCGTTTTCAGCTCAAGTGGCTCCCTATCCGTCTTCGCCGGCACTATCATATTCTTAATCTTCTTTACGGCATCCTGTTCTTTCCAGCAACCTTCTGTTCGTTGTTCCCACAACATCTTAACTGTTCCTTTTTCTTCTTCCAAATTGTACGCTGCCTCATTTACATTACAGGCTATTAGGTTGTGAAACTCTCTTCCGTTAGAATTAAGACGCGCGAAATCGCTTCCTTTTTTTTAAAAATCTCTTGAAAGCGCACCTGTTATCTCTCCCTTAGCGAGCTTCCTTCGTTTTCGCAGTATCATTACATTTATTTATGTATATTTTGTATTTATCTATAGTTTTGTATGTGTCTGTAGTTTATATACGAATATATTTATAGGTCGTTTGGATGTTTGGTTTTTATTTTTACTTCCTTTTTTAAAATATTCCATTTGTTAGTTTAGTTTGCAACGCCTACCAATTTAATTCTGTTTCTTTGACACTTCTCTTCTTTGTAAGGTTGTCTGGAAGAGATCGCTACTTAGCGATAAGACCGCCTTTTGACTCACTTAGTAAGTGTTTATTTGTATTTTACTTTTCATGCTGTAATTGTATGTGGTATTCAATAAAGAATATTTGTATTTGTATTCTATTGTATATTAAATGAGGGAATTTCCGTTCGGGAGAGACGAGGAGTAAAATATACTTTTAACATTGCTTTTGTATTTGTGTGGGAAGGCGAATGCTGAGCGATCTCCCGTCTCACGTCACGTGGGCTCGACGGAGCTTGTTAGCCTAAATGACTCGTGGTTTTCAATGAATATTCATATTTCATGGTCGTTATTGGTTTATTTAATGATTTTATACGTTACTTGAGCACAAAATATGGACCGAACTACTACATTGCCAAACGAGTAAAAGGGAGGGGTTAAGGGAGAGGCGTTGGCCTAGTTGGGAGTGATCCTGCCTCCGAACCCAGCGGTCCTGGGTTTGTTCCCGGTAAGGGCAGATATTTGAGTGATGAGCGCGAATATTTGTTCCTGAGTCTTGGATGTTTTCTATGTATTTATTAAGTATGTATTTCTCTATAGAGTTGTTGGTGTTTCTGTAGCTCTGCCTACCCCACTCTGGGAATGAAGGCGTGATGTTATGTATGTATGTATGTATTTCTCTATACAAGTATGTTAGAATAATAATAATAATATTTACCTTGACTTGGCTCATGAGGTGACCGCTATGTGGGATGTTGACTCGACGATCATTGTCCCGATAGTTGTTTCAGCGAACGGTCTTATAGCGAAGAGTCTCGATCAACACCTTAAGAGACTCTCGCTAGGTGGCTGGATCAAGGGCCAGATACAGAAAGCAGTACTCCTCGACATGGCACGTATTGTAAGGAGGTTGCTCTCTCTGCAGCCCTAACCACCGGTAGCTTGAGCCCTGCCCCGCTGCCGGCGGCACCCGTAGGTTAGGTTTTTATAGTATTTGTTTTTTATATGAGTATTGTTATTTTACTTTTATATCTTAACATTTATTGTAAAAAAACTTAACTTACAGATTTTAAATAAATATTGACAATAATAATAATAGTGCCACTCCATGTCTTCCCGTGGATGTCGTAAGAGGCGACTAAGGGAATAAGGGCTTGTAGTATTGTTAGGCGATGGGTTTGCAACCTGTCACTAATACACTAGTAAACTTCTTGGCCTGATTGTGCAAAATGTGGTTACAGAATTATCAACAAGTCTTTTTAGAGTTGTTGGTATTTCTGTAGCTCTGCCTACCCCACTCTGGGAATGAAGGCGTGATGTTATGTATGTATGTATGTAAGTATGTTTACTCATAGTACAAGCGAGCTTAGTTTGGGACTAGTTCAATATGTGTGAGATTGTTCTGATATTTATTTATTTAATAAAAAAAGACAACTAGTGTCTGTCATTGGACGGTATGTTATTACCAGCTAATCGGTAACACAATATTGCTTTTTAGATGTTACGGAATTGTTTATAACTCGGCCACAATTACTGTCAAGTAAATAAAAGCTAGCGCAACGTTGACGATAAGATGACACGTCAAACGCATCATGATTTTTATGAACAGGCCTTGTTTGCATTCTCGACTACAATCACAAAACAGCTTCGGCTGCAAATGCGTTGCCAACCCTATGAACTAATGAGGAATTACTAGCATAGAGGCATGCTAGTAATTTTATCGGTGGTCTTTTATCCCAATACCGCCACAAAAATGCGAACACTGCTGCTTGACGGTAGGTTGAAGAGTGCAAGCGGGGATATTAAAGCCGGCGGCAACTTACGAGAAATTTCTAATGGGAAAATTCTCGCGCGCGCCGGTTCGACCGCCGGGCCAGGAACGCCGACACGCGTCACGCACACTATAGCGATTATAAACGTCCAAGACCCTTACCATGTGTTTGCAGTGACTGCACTCGTTAGCGACTCGAATGCTAACACAAATGGCAAGACAAAACTCCTGTAGCAAATGCAACCTTATTGCCAATACAATAGGATTGAATCTGCTTTGGCCATTGAATTTGAGATACTACTTATTCGCTTAGGGGGCAGCATAGTAGAGATAGAAAGAATAGAAAAAGAAGGATAACTGTATATGTGATACAATTGTCGTGTTATATTTTCATAATATCAGACCCCTGCAAATAGACATTATAGAAAATCGACGAAAGGAATGACGCCACAGCTGTTGTTACGTCATGTTTAAAATATACGGACCTTATAAAGAAATTTGCATTTATTTAGGAAATTACTATGTTTAGGTCAATGTCATTGAATTAAAATGTTATGAGTAAATGAGTTTTAAAATGTTAATTTTTGATACTACATTAAATTTAAATAAACGAGTCAAAACTTAGTGTATTGCGTTTTCTTCTAAATCGTATCAATGAAACTCAATTCTGTTTTTCTATCGTTTCATAGAAAAACCTGTCATCGAATGTATCATTTCATCGAATTTCATTTCGTCGAACGCTATTTTCTGCTAAAACCATAATGTTTTCAGGGTTTCTTAAACATCTAACCTAACCTAACCTACGTAATTAATGCTTAATATACCCTGAAAACGTGATGGCAGAAAATAGCGTTCGATGAAGTGAAATTCGATGAAATGATACATTCGATGAAGTGAAATTCGATGAAATTACGAGTTACCTCCCTATGGTAATAGAGTGAGAGTGACGTGAAGTACCTACTACAAACGTAAAAATCAACATTAAATTCTATTTAAAGTCAATTGGTGCCGTCTTAGATGATTTTGGTAGGTGTAAACACACTTTAATCGCCTGTATCTTAAGAATCACTGATGTCTACTTAGTCGTGATAGTGTTCCTTTAAAATTCGTTATATGCGCTTTACATTAAAAAAAATAATCAATGTTTTTGTTTTACCTCTTTGCTGGCGTGACTAATATGTATATTACTAACATAGACTAACAACAACTAATTACTAGCATAGAGGCATTCCATCTTAGTCCTCAGGGTTGGCAACGCATTTGAGGTCTTAGGATTATAGTCTTGAGAATTCAAATGTCTATGGGTCTCAGATTCCACTTACCATCAGGTGGCCTGAGTGCTCGGGTGCCTTCTCCTTAACATAAAAAAATAAAAATAAAAAAGCATGCCATATTACAGCTTTCCAGCAGTACATTTGTATTGTATTGTATTGTAATTGTAGACCCACCGTGTTAACCGTGTGACTCATTTGTTAGCTATTAATAGGCAGATAATTAACTTGCAGAAAAAAATACCTACCAGTAGAAGCAGAAGTAGTCAGCAATTTGTCGAATATCGAAAATCGCTAACGAAGTTTAATTCATCTACACTTAGGAGCGATGAAAACGGGTCACTTTCTATGGAAATTCTGTACTAAGTGACCCGATTTCATTGCTCTTGATTATAGACTAGGCTGCAGTCGTATCTGGCTGGGTCATTTGACGTGTATTTTTTTAAATAACGGTTAAATACCTTAGGCGTATCACCATACAAGTAGCCTGATTGTAATCTATGTATAAAATTTGTCCGCTGCAATTTCCATGTCAATTTCGAACCAGTTTCTAATGGAATGGGCTGAAATTTAGACTACATGTAATGAAGTCCGAAGGTGGCGGCTGAATCTCCGCTATACTTAAGGTAGGTTGTCTGGAAGTGATCGCTATTTAGCGGTAAGACCGCCTGTTGTATACCTATGATTTAAATTTACTGCTCCGTGTTTTCTTTTGGTGTTTAATAAAAAGTATTTGTATTGTATTGTAATTGTAGACCCACCGTGTTAAGTTAACCGTATAACTCATTAGACAGGTATTAATAGGCAGATAATTATTTTGCAGAAAAAAGTACCAACCAGTAGTAGTAATAGTAGTCAGCAACAAAATTTTGTCCCTAAAATATTAGTTTTTTACAGAAACTTATGATATCATTACGTATGTCGTGTTTCCAAAGTTTATATTATTACAAAATTAAGATGAAATATCTGGAAACAGGCTGACGCAAATTGACCTCGTCCCAAACCAAGCTCTAGGCTTATGCTTGGGAACCTAGACGACGATAAAGATATGTATAGATAAATCTATAGTTAATTAAATTCGGGTACAAATACTCGCGATCACCACACAACTGAAAATAAGTATTATTTTATTTCGAATTTGGAACTGCCGTGTCGACGTATTTTATTTCGTCAAATATCATTTCAATTTGTCGCACTACAAACTTTTATGTGGCACAATTATAGTTTGCATATTTGTATTTAGGTTTCACGATGGTTCCAACGGAAGACCAGCGCTGACAAATGCCAGCATTTTTCTGAGTTGGCACCATTGCGTGACTACATTCTTCTTGTGCGTTTTTCTCTGTTCTTTGTTGTTTCACACATTTTTTTTTAAAAATTGTTGCCACAATAAAAACGAACTGCTAGGTTAAATAGATTAAGTCAGAGTCGTGTCAAGGCGCGTAGCGCCTCAACTACAGAACAGAAGCTCCGTCAACCTTGTCTTAAATTCAATATTTTTAATTTGTGCTTTATTGGATGGAATCATATTTTCTACCGAATTAGGATAGAAATTATAATGCCAATCGACATATTCGATGGGATATTAAAAAACACCTCGTAATTATTTGTTAAACAACAATTTGCAAAAATTCGCTTGCGAAAACAGTGCAGAAAGTTGTCATGCCGAATGATCATTAGCCGAAATGAAAATGTAGTTTCAATTGTTAGGGAAGTGATCTCGGCTCAAAAAATTCAGACAGTGGTTCGGAATGAGCACGAGGTCTTTATTCAGAGCGGCAGTAGACAGTGAAGAGAGCCATTATGATCGCCAACCTCCGTTAGGAGATGGCACTCACAGAAGAAGATGCAATGTTATCTTGGCCGATTTATTATGCCAAAAATCTCTTGTGGAATCTGTAATCCAAAAACATTTGCATTCTCAAGACTGCAATCCTTTGCCTCTATGCAAATAATTTCACCGGTTGTGGGGATGACTTTACAACGGGACACAGCGAACACTGCTGCTTGGTGGTAGGTTAAAGGATGAGATGGTGGTAGCGATCCGAATGGACCCTGCACAAGGTCTTACCACCATTACAAAATGGTTATTTAGTGAATTAATCTACGAATTTTCCGCGCCAATGTTTGTGGCAAGCTTAAAAAATCCTAAAGTAAATAGTTATGCGTAATTCTGCATATCTTTCTATCTCTATAAGTGCAGGACCGATTTTAATTATTCAGTATATTATCTCATCTTATCTTACAGATGGGCCCTATCGGACACACTTCGACCCCTTTAGGATCTTTTGTGCAATTACCCTCTTACACACTCAGCTGTTCGAATGTGCAGGTTTCCTCACGATGTTTTTCCTTCACCGTAATAACATCGGGTAACGTACTTAGTTAGAAAAACTCATCGGTACACGGTGACGAGTCTACCCCCTAAAGCCAATAGGCCACCGACGCTCTCTAATTATTCAGTAACTTGACTAACCGTCCATTGGCTTTGATTTTAACTCCGTTTGAACGATGATGAGATTTCGGATTGAATTCTTAACGTCGATCAGTAATCATTACCATCAACGTAATGAAACCCGAAGTAATTGAGTTCTTAATTGCTTCTAATCCAAAAGATGCATATAAAACGATTCTGTTACGGGCTGTTTTATCATCCAAGTGAGGTTCCCGAAAGAGATCTAGTGTTAAGATGCCGCTTCTAAATCAAAACTGTTTGCTTGTTTCAGCGAATTTGGTTTTGATCGTATCTGCATTAAATATTTATCTAAAAGAAGGTAAGTGTGTGCTGGCATATATTCACGTGGAATCGGCTAAGTCAAACAGAAAAACTTATTTACAGCAAGAGCGAAAAAGCCTAGTTCCACCGATTTGAGCCGAATGACGTCTTTTTACATATTATTTTAACAATACGAGTATTATTTATTTATTTTTTAGTATTTCTCTATTATTTGTTACATTAATTTTCCTTAGTCGCCCTAAGGTTATTTTGAAGAGGTACCTGGTCATATGATTGCAGTTTATTAACATATATACATACATACAATCCTGGTTAAGTGCGAGACGACCTCATACATAAAAGGTTCCGTGCCGTTGTCGTATAGGGTACCTTTGATTTTTCATTTAGATTTGGTTTTTTTTTTATAATAGCGGCAATAATGTTGCGCAGTGTTTTTTCAATTTCAACTTTCTTCCAGGAGGGTTATTATGACATAACTAAGCAGTTATGTTTACCCACAGAGAAAAAGACAGAGCTATATAACTGCCATAGCTCTGTCATTTACGCTCACCGTAAAATGAACAGCAAAGCTAGCTACTCGTAGCTATAATAACCCCCCAGGGCCTCTTCTCTACAGGGTAAAACCATATTGCTTTTAACTTGTTATCGTATTGTTTTTAACTTGGCCTCCATTACTGTCAAGTAAATAAGAGCTAACAATACGGAAACACGACAAAAGCAATATTGTTTTGCCGATTTGAATAGGGACTGTTTCGATTCATGTTGCTTATTAGGTCAAGCAAAAAACGCCAAATAATTTTATTATTATTAATTGTTTATTGTCATAGTGGATATATCAAGTGAAAATTTCAACTGTTTTCCTATTAAGGTTCGAATACACCTGGCTCATCATTTGACACCATTCGGGTACGGAACCTTCACGAAATCAATGAAGTCGTTTTTACCCGACTACCTGAGAAAGAGGGTAGTGTTTTTTGTGTGTACACTCGTATGTGTGCATGTATTCATGTTCCTTTGAAACCTACTGTAGGCTACGCCTTGATGGATTCTAAGTGTAGGGTATTGTTGGATTGATATGCACTACGAGTATCTAAGTTCGGCTCAAATCTTGCAAGGAAAATTTGAACCAGTTTTCGGGTAACTTCGATGACAATACAATACGAGTAATATGGCACCATTGATGGTCTGATGATGGCGTTGGAAGGTGGCGATAGGATCTCCGCTATACTTTACAAGTAGATAAGCAAATAATGACTGCAAAAAAAACTACAAACTTATTTCTTTTTATTTTAGATAGTGTTGACGATATTGAAGATTTCACCAAGCCAGTGCTGAGAAAAGTTATAAATAATATACACGCTCTTAGTCCAAAGGAAGAAAAGTGCTACGAAGACCACGTTCGATGTTTACTGAATACTCAGTAAGTGCTTAAAAATTACTTCGTGTTTTGTGCATTTTTTGCGTGCGTACAAGGCGAATGAGCACACGGGCCAACTTATGGTAAGCAGGATCTGTGACTTATAGACTTCGGATTCTCAAGACTACAATGTTAAGACTGGAATCGTAAAACTGCAAATGCATTGCAAACGGTAACCCCATCGACCCTGACGACACGCTAGCCTAGTTGGTAGTGACCCTGCCTTCGAAGCTAGGGGTCCTGGGTTCAAATCCCGGTAAGGGCAGATATTTGTGTGATGAGCAAGAGTATTTATTCATCCAAGACTCAGGGTCTTGGATGTTTTTTATGTATTTAAGTATATATTTCTCTATATAAGTAAGTTTAGCGTTGTCTAGTACCCATAGTAGGTACAGACCTAGAGGTAAGTTTGGGACTAGGTCAACTTGTGTGACATTGTCCTGTGATATTTATTTTATCATTTTATCGAACGAAATTTTTGCTGATACTGACGGTTTTAGAATATCTGAAACATTTATATTTATTTACTTACTAGCGACCCGCTCTCGCTTCGCTTCGGGTTTTATTATTATACATTATAAATCTTTCTCTTGACTCTATTTATGAAAAAATCCGCATAAAAATCCGTTGCGTAGTTTCAAAGATCTAAGCATACATAGGGACAGATAGCAGCAAGCGACTTTGCTTTATACTATGTAGTGATACAAATGGCCAAATTTCAAACGTTCTTAGTTAAAAATACATGCAAATACATCTGAAACATTTGTTACATAGGTTAGGATAGACTTGTGACTATAAAAAAAAATAACTCTTGAAGCGAGAGAAGCCTTTTGACAAAATGGAAATTTTGCGCCCGTGTGGCTGCCGGTTTAGAATAGTGCCACTCCATGTCTTCCCGTGGATGTCGTAAGAGGCGATTAACGACCGAATCCTATATTCAAACCGCGGATAGATAAGGCTTACTTCGGGTTGAAATTTGACATTTGCCAAAATGTGTCATATTTTAATCCGAAGTAAGGCTTGGGTATAGGGTTCGGCCGTAAGGGAACAAGGGCTTGTAGTACTGTTAGGCGATAGGCTTGCAACCTGTCACTAATACATACACTGGTAAATAGCTTATCCTGACTGTGCAAAATGTGGGAAATAATTATCAACAAGTTTAGGGTTGTTGGTATTCTGTAGCTCTGCCTACCCCACTCTGGGAATGAAGACGTGACGTTATGTATGTATGTATGAAAATTTTGCGTATTAAAACGTTTGTTGACAGGTGTTTCGATAAAAAATACTAGGTACCTGCTAACTGCCTGGCTTTTTGATATAATGTTAGAGCTTTGAGATTAGTTAAAAATTACAGACATGTCTTTTTTAAGCTACCCCATGTCTATCATTTGGGAGTCATTGTCCTTCAATGTACTGACAAGTAACTCAAACTTCTGTAGAGAGTTTTGTTCAAGCGAATTGCTAGTTAACTACTTGTTTGATTATATTACGTTTGAGAACATATTTTAATGGGAGTCTTTTGTTTTTCATAGTTTTTGGACATAATGTTAATTAATAGTCATAATTTTTATACTGCCGTGTGGTTGCCGGGTTAGAAAAGTGCCACTCCATGTCTTCCCGTGGATGTCGTAAGAGGTCAGATGACTATCAACAGCCACAACACAAGTGTAGTAGTAACCCTGGTATTTTCAATGGATTTACTCCACTGATAACCAGGTCTGCTTATGTTGAGGGTAGACCACGTCTCGATGGCGACACGTTGACCTTTACTCGATAGAAAAAAAAGTTTCTACTCAGGGTTTTCTATGTTTCAGCACCACACCGAAGCCAGTTTGTGCTTTTAAAGCGGACCAAAAAGATACAGGAGGAGGTTTCAAGGCTTTTCGAACTATATGCGATGCTTACTTGACGAATTGCTTCTCTGACTACAGTAAGTCTATTAACAGCAAATAAATATGCAAGTTAAATAACAAGAGGACTGTGACTTCGTACGCGTAGAGTTAGTTTCCCACTACTCTCCCTGTTTTCACCCCTTAAGGAATGAATTTCCAAAAATCCTTTCTTAGTGCACCCTTAGATCTCATAAGGAACCTACGTGCCAAATTTGGAATCTCTAGACCCAGCGGTAAGGGCTGTGCGTTGATATGTCAGTCAGTCAGTTTCTTCTTATATATATTAAATACTAGCCTCCGCCCGCGACTTTGTACGCGTATAAATCAGTTCTCGAGGAAATAGCGATATAAAAGGTAGCCTATGTGTTAGTTCAAGATATAAATAAGCTTATTTCATTCCAAATTTCACCAAAATCTGTCCCGTAGTTTTTGCGTGAAAGAGTAACAATAATCCATCCATACTTACAAACTTTCGCGTTTTTATTAGGATATACTATAGAAAATAAAAAAATTAACGCAAATTGGTTTTCTGTTTTTTATTTTATTTATTTAGCGGTTCCCTGGCGTGATGACGGTCGAATGAAATATTACTAATATTTTTTATTTTTTTTATACGTTTTTTATGTCGGGGATTATAAATTTTAATTTGGATCCAAGAATAAACTAGTGTGCTGTATATCCTGGCTATTTGACCAAGAATTCCATAATCTTGAATAAATATATAATAACAATAAGTGTTTAAAATTTTAGATCACACACAATAAATATACCTGAAAGTAAGGTAAATACCTAATGAGTGTCTTTTTTATGTTAAGGAGAAGGCACACGAGCACTCCAGCCACCTGATGGTAAGTGGAATCTGAGACCCATAGACATTTGAATTCTCAAGACTATAATCCTAAGACCTCACATGGCAACCCTGAGGACTATGATGGAAAAAACTAAGATCCTACCGCGCTAAGAAAAGTGCTAATAACCTTGAAACGGCTGAACCGATTAAAGCGTTACTCAGAACCACGGCTAGAAAACCTGCTTTCAAGTAAAAGAACCGCATTCAAATCGGTTCACCCGTTTACGAGTTACGAGGCCACAGACACAAACAGCGCGATCAAATTGATTAGAACCACCCAAATAATACTCGTAAGTACCCCTTCTTTTAAAGCTGATGTCTCTAATGGCGCAGTTGATTTTGTTAATCCCCGGTTCTTAGAACCATTCCTATTAAACATACGCTATTTTTAGGGTTTAGATCACTTCCAAATCGTAGATCCTTTTGTGAGCGGGGACATATACACAGACACACATATATTATTCATATAAATCAGCTGGGTAAGAGGTAACAACTCTCAAAAAAAAGAATCACCATTACATAAGAGGTTTTTGATTATTGATTAGTTGTATCTCAATCTGTATTTCATCTTTCTTTTACCGTATTAACTTTATCTTTTTCAACAGAGTATTGGCGGGTCTTCAGCGCACCACAATGTGTCTATATGGCCCCCAAAAACCCAAAGCACTGGTGGGGAAAGTATAAAAAAGGTTACCGCATCCTAGAAACCAAGTGAAGTGTTTGCAATTTTATTATTTTTACCTGTACTATTTTACATTGACTTCACATCTGTTATCATAACGTAGACCTACCGAGTTCAGATTCATTACTTTGGTCTTAATAGAAGCAGGTGATGAGTGTGTAATAAAAAGTATATTTGGCAGCAAAACTTATGTTTTTTTTCAAACCATTGAATTAAAAAATTATCTACATTTATTTTCCAAAGGCCAGAACGATTACCGAACCAAATGTATAATAATGTGACGCGCACGAGTGGGATGCCCTGCTATTAAGTTTGATCAATGTTTATGTATGTATGTAAAGACTTTATTGTAGAAACAAAAGAGATAACAATTAAAGAGAGACAACATTGGGATAAACTTCTTGTTCTCATGACACGTCTCAGACGAACACCAAGCCAGACTGGTCAGACCCCTATCAGCCCATGTTCAGTTGAGACGTCAGAACAAAACTCCACGTAACAGGGCACATCACCAGCCGTCCGAACATACTCAGTGGGCGACCGAATCCAGGCCCGAACCTACTCCTATCCGAAGTGCAAATAGGATTTAGGCATGATAGCAATGGCGCTGTTCTGCCCTCATAAGCCAAAAGGCGGTAACTCAAATTGAATAGCAAAAGCAGATTGAATCTAGTCCTATCAACAATAAGGTTGCACTTGCAACAAGAGTTTTTTCTGAGATACTGCCATTTGCCTTAGCCGAGCATCGTTTGGCGTAGACACTTGGAACAGCTTCTGCAAGCCCCTGGAGTGCGCTGCCCTCCTAAGCCAAACAAGCAGTATCTCAAACTCAATGGACAAAGCAGATTCAATTCTATCCTGTTAGTACTAAGATTGCATTTGCTACAGTAGTTTGGCCTAAGTGTTAGCAGGGCAGTGTGGCAGCCAGGAATTGCGGCGGAGGACTTTTACATACTGGTCACCAAATGAGCCAAATAAGCTGTCACATAAACGCAATATTTAATTGAATGCTTTTGAAAGTCAACATAATTTGATTTATGAACACAATTAAATATTATGTGATTGTGGTTGCATGGACGACATGTTGCTAAATAAGTACCTATCTCAGGCAAGTGAAGCGTCACGATAAATAAGTAATTTAATTTATAACGGAATAAATAAATGATCTTCATTTTTGTCATTTATTGACGAAGTAAAATGGCGAACCAAAATTCATGACAAAGATTACGTAGATGCTTTAATTTAATTGGCGCAATGTGTGATACATAGCTTGCTGACTTAATTACTTAGTGAAATTTACACGCCTTAGATATTCACAATTATATGCAATAAACTTCATAATAAAGAAATTTTCATATTAAGCAGGAGAAAGTTTAAGAGTAAGTGAAGTTCCAGAACTTTTATAGTCTTGTTTTAAAAAATACTGAGATTGCCTATTAATGTCAGTAGTCTACCCAAAAGGATTAATCAATTAATCAATCAATAATTTTATTTCAATCAACTTAGGATCATTGTGTAAGCTACACAATAATTCTTAAAAAAAGTGTTAGTAGGAACTCATAAAAACAACAAACAAACATACAAACAAGTTTGGACGTACATGAAGCAGTAGCTTACGTACGGACAATCAAGCCTTGTGGGGATCATGTTCAGGATGCTGTTGGTGCTAGCCCTCACTCTGTGCGCCAGAAATGCGCACCGCTTGCGCATCGATTTGTTCCTGATTCGTCATATTCCAAATTGGTCATCTTCCAAACTCGTCATTATACAGTCAAATTAAATCGTGAACACGTACTTACAGGAATAATAAGTATTACTTAGGACTTTAGGACAGATTTTACTTAGTGGTTATACTCTGTACTACGGCTATTAGACAATAATTTACTTTAGGCGGAGTCCAAAAGAATTGGCAAATAATGGAATAATCATAACATTTACCACAGAGGATTTCTATACTAAATTTGTGCATGCTGTACATGGTATGACGAGTTTGGAAGATGACAAATCTGGAAAATGACCAGTTAGGAAATTGTCGAGTTTGGAAGATGACCAATTTGGAATATGACGAATCAGGAACAAATCTGCGCATCGTGGCGTAGAAGCAGTCTGCTCTACCTTATTAAGGAAAAGTTTCAGATTTATTGGACGAGAAAGTAAAATAGAGATTGTTACTCGATCGCAAGGGATTTTGAGATCCAAGTGGCCAATAATTTATGGTACGAGTAGGTAACGAATAAGGGAAAAAAAGAGATTTCAATGTAGACTCTGATTAACCTTTTCAACGCCTTACGTTAAATACACCTGCTTACTCGATGCACAACCTTTCACATTTCTCAATTTTTGAAGGGTTAGCTGGAAGAGATCTGGAGAGAGAAGAGATATTTTGTACCATAAAGTGTTAACATACATACGTACGTCACTCACACGCCAAACATCTATTAAAAGCTATGCAAAATTTAAGATATTCCAAACGGAATAACGTCACTTTAAAATTATACCTGTGACAACTATGTATAAGTGTCGGTGGCATTGTAGGCACGACAGCTCATGACTATTTATGGCGTCGTTGGCGTTGAACAGGTTAAACATCCTTTAAATTTTGTTGCCGATGCGTTGAGGAACAAAATAGGAAATCATAGTAATTTTTAGTGTTAAAAGGGAAAAAATAGGCAGCGTTAGTCAAACTCGCACATGCAGTCAATAATTATCATTAGAGAACCCTTTAATTTATAATTGAATTTTTTGCTGTTTGTAACTTTAGCGGTAGTAACACACTCTGTGAATATTTCAACCTTCTTCCTATTACGCTATTCGGAAGATCATAATGAGATTTTGGATTGCACTTTTAATGTCAGTTTCAAAGCAATCATTAGCACAATCACAATGCCATCTTGCCCAAAGTGATTAACTTTTTAATGGGTTCTTAAGACAGGTGGATAAATAAGAAAACTTGATCCTATACAGTTCAGTATCTATGTGCATTTGTTGAAAACGGTCTCTTGTGAAAAATGTTTCCAAATCCAAATTATCTGCTTGCTTTAGCGAATCTGATTATGATTGCATCTTCATTTAAAATTTTCTTTATGGAAGGTAAGTCATTCCATATTGTACGTAGGTACTATCCGCCCAATGAAATCCTGACCCACTGTCTCACAATGACGTTATGATTCTAGTCGTAAGAAGTGTCATAAATAAATCATAAATTATATTGTGTATGGAATGCTACCATTATTAAATTTGGATCACCATGTTCAATCTTCACAGATGTACATAAAATTCACTTATGTAATCAAATAAGCAGAACAATTTATAGCCTAGTCTTAATATATCGCAATATAATCTTAAACATGTAAACATTATAAAAACCAAATACAATTTACGTTGTGTCCATTTCAATTTAAATCCGTCATTAAAAATAATAATGAAAATCTAGTCAGGTTTATATTTTAAATGGTCTATAACACTGTAGAAACATTAATTTACGGAACATACTTACTTTATTTGCTTTTCAAACGTTACTATGACACCGCTCTACGGTTGATTAGGGTTTTGAGCTGATAGTACATCTATTACTATCTATATTTATATTATTATTGGATACCTAGCGGCCCAGCCTCCGTACGTTGAATATTGTATATGACAGCCTTTGTCCATCTAGAATAATGTAAGTAGGTACATTCAACCAATTTGAATCATACACCACTACGGAACTCTATCACAGTTCTCTTCTTTGTATTATACAAAGTAATGAAGTATGTTTTCTTATGACGTTATCACGTAAAACTGTCGTGCGTAAACCGACTTTACAGAAAACCGTTTTTTAATATTAGATGAAGATGGCAATGTAACCACGAAGGAGCCACCGAAAACCGATTTGAACGACACAGAAGTTGAACAAGCGCTGATTGCGGAGAGTGAAGCTCCAATATACCATAAAATGGAATTTCAATACGAAAACGACGGGTCTATGGGACTTCGTATAAAAAACTATAACGATAATGAACTGTGCTACGACGATCACGTTAAATGTTTGCTGTATGTGGTGTAAGTAATAACTGATAGAAATACATATTTAAATAAATAAATATCAGGGGACAATCTTACAGAATTCGACTTAGTCCCAAACTAAGCTCTAGGCTTGTACTATGGGTACTAGACAACATACTAATATAGAGAAAAACATACTTAAATATATAGAAAACATCCAAGACTCAGGAACAAATATACGCGCTCATCACACAAATATCGCATTTTGTTTAGTTTTTTTTTTCCTTTACAGTCCTTTTAATCTTGAATAACATTCTGATCTTGCCGGTAACCTTGATAAAATGTTACTGTTGCAAAAAGATTTGGCTAATTTATTGGTGCCCTGAGTTAGACCACGTATGCTCATTAGTTCCACGATGACTCCTCAAATTAACGACACGCTAGCCTAGTTGGGAGTGACCCTGCCTCCGAAGCCAATGGTCCCGGGTTCAAATCCCGGTAAGGTCAGATATTGGTGTGATGAGTGCGATATTTGTTCCCGAGTCTTGGGTCTTTTCTATATATAAAGTTATGTACTACTCTCTATATATATATATATTATACGATAAGGAGAAGGTACACGAACATTTAGGCCACATGATGTTAAGTGGCATATGAGACCCATAGACCTTTAAATTCACAAGACTACAATCCTAAGACCTCAAATGCGTTGCCAACCCTGAGGACTAAGATGGAATGCCTCTATGCTAGTAATTTCACCGGTTGTCTTATCCCCATACCGGAACACGACAATGGTGGTAGCGATCCGAGTAAGTAAATTTAACGTTGTCTAGTACCCATAGTACAAGCCTAGAGCTTAGTTTGGGACTAGGACAATTTGTTTGAGATTGTCCCCTGTTTTTTTTTAACCAAGTTATAGTAACAATTATCCTTGTATGTTTCAGCACATCTGTGCGGCACGTATGTGCTTATCACGATAGAGATACATATCGCAACTTTGCCTCTATATGCGATGTTTTCCTTGACAATTGTGTCGCTAGTTACAGTAAGTTCATATTTATATAACTAACGAGGCAACACTTGCCAAGTTTCAAAATCAACAAGTCATAACTATATTTTCTGTTTAAAGTCATATTTTGGTGTGTCTTAGGTGATTTTAGGAGGTACATACATACATACATAACGTCACGCCTTCATTCCCAGAGTGGGGTAGGCAGAGCTACAGAAATACCAACAACTCTAAACTGACTTGTTGATAATTCTGTAACCACATTTTGCACAATCAGGCCAAGAAGTTTACTAGTGTATTAGTGACAGGTTGCAAGCCCATCGCCTAACAATACTACAAGCCCTTATTCCCTGAGTCGCCTCTTACGACATCCACGGGAAGACATGGAGTGGCACTATTCTAACCCGGCAACCACACGGGCGGTATAATCTCATTAATCGCCTGTATCTCAAGAACCAATGATTTTTAGTATTTGTAGTTTTGGCTGTAGGGGGACACATGACTCTTGACTCACTTCTTTTAATGTTTCCTAAACGGATCCCTTAATCGAAAAATTGATTTCACAAACCCAGAATATTTTTGAAAGACCTATCCAACGACACCCCACACTATAGGGTGTAGGGAAGTTACACTCAAATTATATTTTACTATATTTAAATTTACCACTTTGATGGCTTGACTAATTAGTACTAAGCTAGGCTGCGAATGGACGGACGGACATGGCAAAACTACAAGGGTTCCTAGTTTGACTTCCCACACACCTTATATTGCGTGCTTTACAGGGTCAGCTTAAGGTCCTGTTATTCATATACCTATTAATATTCAGACGATAGATTATAACATAAATATATATATGTACATATGTACACATGTCTCCCCGTGGATGTCGTAAGAAGCGACTAAGGGAATAAAGGCTTGTAGTACTGTTAGGCGATGTTTAGCAACCTGTCACTAATACACTAAAGTCTGATTGTGCAAAATGCGTTTACAGAATTATCAACAAGTCTTTTAGGGTTAATGGTATTTCTATAGCTCTGCCTACCTCACTCTGGGAATGAAGGCGTGACGTTATGTGTGTGTATGTTTGTATTTAGGTGAACAAAAAAGCGGCCAAGAGCGAGTCGGACTCGCCCATGAAGGGTTCCGTAGCAGCAAGTAACATAATATAAAAGTTCGTTGTAGCTTTGATCAATGTTTTTATGACGTATTAAAAAAAATCTACTTACTAGATCTCGTTCAAACCAATTTTCGGTGGAAGTTTGCATGGTAATGTACATCATATATTTTTTTTAGTTCTATCATTCTCTTATTTTAGAAGTTACAGGGGGGGGACACACATCTCAACACTTTGGAAGTGTCTCTCGCGCAAACTGTTCAGTTTAGAAAAAAATGATGTTAGTAACCTCAATATCATTTTTGAAGACCTATCTATAGATACCCCACACGTATGGGTTTAATGAAAAAAATTTTTTGAGTTTCAGTTCTAAGTATGGGGAACCCCCAAAATTTATGTTTTTTTTTCTATTTTTGTGTAAAAATCTTAATGCGGTTCACAGAATACATCTACTTACCAAGTTTCAACAGTGTAGTTCTTATAGTTTCGG
The DNA here is from genome assembly GCA_949316455.1 of Acleris holmiana. Lineage (NCBI taxonomy): Eukaryota > Metazoa > Arthropoda > Insecta > Lepidoptera > Tortricidae > Acleris > Acleris holmiana. Next base: position 12,379,446 of record OX438784.1, read on the forward strand.
AAAAAAGTGACTGTGACATACGGACGGACAAACAGACAGACATGACGAATCTATAAGGGTTCCGTTTTTTGCCATTTGGCTACGGAACCCTGAAAACGAACACTGAATGGTTTACTCACATATTATAGTCAGGTAACGGCCCGACATGTTTCGGAATCATTAGGAGTCCTTCATCAGGGGAGTGCGCTATCGCAGGCACCCTGATCCTGATGGGTCGCGCGGAGCGTGCTGTACGGAGGGGGGACCTCACCAGTGTGAGGTAGAGCGCGCCCGCGATATCACACTCCCCTGATGAAGGACTCCTAATGAGTCCAAAACATGTCGGGCCATTACCTGACTAATATGTGAGTAAACCATTCAGTGTTCGTTTTTAGTCCCGACATTTCTTCGTAACTTTTTAATATGTATGACAAACTTTATCGCAAATGACTCACACAAGTTTAAATGTAATATATAATGTATATACAACGTAGCCAGCACAGGTTTTGTACGACGACATGACGGCTTGTATTTCCCTTTGTCTTCCTTCTGTAGTTCACTTTATTGACTTCAACCCGTTTGTTGACAGGATATTGGATTACCATTGGAGCAGGAACATGTTTTGGAAAGGATGGAAGACTCATGCCACTGAAGTAGTTAAGATAATCTTATCTTAGCATCTGCTATGCGAGATTTTTATCGTTATGGAACATGTATAGGATTGACGTCAGATGCCAGACGATCGCGTCGAATCAAAAAAATCGAATTATCGAGTTGATCGAATTTCATTTCATCGAACGCCATTCACTGCTGAAACATTAATTACGTAGGTTAGGTTAGATGTTTAAAACTGGTAATTTATCACTTCATCGAATGTGTCATTTCATCGAATTAATTTCATCGAACGCTATTTCCTGCTGAAACCATAATGTTTTCAGGGTATCTTAAACATTAATTACGTAGGTTAGGTTAGATGTTATGGACACCCTGAAGACATTATGGTTTCAGCAGAAAATAGCGTTCGATGAAATGGTACATTCGATGAAAGGTGTTTCGATAAAATTATAATACCCCGGGTCGAATACTTATAGCTACAAATATGCCTAATATTGTAGCTTTGCATAATGGAAGTAGTCAGTTTAAGGTACATTTTACATTATTTTATGTTGTTACTAGCAGCCCGCCCTCGCTTCGCTCTGGTTTAAAGTATTGTACATATAAACCTTCCTCTTGAATCACTCTCTCTATTAAAAAATCCGCATAAAAATGCGTTGCTTAGTTTTAAAGATGTAAGCATACATAGGGACAGACAGCGGGAAGCGACTTTGTTTTATACTATGTAGTGATAATAAACAGTCCGGTTTCTTGCATTTCAGTGTGAATTGATAAAAACCTTAAATTTAAGTTCGAACATAAGAAATTATTAATCAAACAGCATTTGATCCTCCACGACTATTGAATTATCTCTGAAATCGTTTTGAACAAATACCCATATCATTTCTCTGTCCTTGGTTTACGCAATATTCTTATTACTCTGTTGGTTTTTTTTTCAACATTTGTGTACCCTTAAAAAAATATTTTGTGCTTGATTAACTGCTTTACGTACTATCTTACCGTACATTGACGATAGCCTTCCAGTATATTCGTATTATGAACCATCATCATGTTTTCAATCTTTTCTTACTCCTCTGTCTCTTATTCCTATGGATTTATGAATAGGAAATAAATAGTCGAATAAGAAAATGTTCAGTTTTTATAGTTTTTTCACTTTCGATGTTGTTATTTATTTACTGCGATTCTTTTATATACATTTATATTTTTTTAATAAATGAGGCTGACTATGAAAAATTCGTGATTTATTCAACTGGTTAAAACTACAATGTAATAAAAATTACTCCAACCATAATTAGCATAATAATGTCTTGTAAGTATATTAAACTTAAATATAATATTACACGTGAATATTGAAAAAATAAATTAACCGGCCAAATTCGATCTCTACTAGCACGCAAAGGGTTCAGTATCAGTCTTGTAAGATACCCTCCGTCCGTCTGTCCGTCTGTTCACGCATTGTTTCAGATACTACATAGTTACTACAAAGCTGTTATTTGGTATACTTATATACTATAAGTACAACAAATAAGTTGAAAATTGAAATCTTGAAAAAAAAAACTTTTTTCTGGTACTTCCCTCACATATAAAAAATACTATGTAAAGAAAAAGTTTTTTTTACTTTATAACATCGAGTGAAGTTTTATTGGATAGCTCTGAAAACATTAAGATTTAGGGAAAACTCGTCAATTGTCATTGTCGCTAGTTACGTGATCACACGAACTAAAAGTAGTAAAAATCTGAGAATTATCTTAAATAGAAGCAGATATAACGAATTTAAAAGGAAAGTATCACGGCTAAGCTAGACTTGATTGGTTCTTGCCTACTAAAAATCATGTAATATTGCACCAAATGAAACCATTTTAATGGAAAATACCTTCCTAGATAATATTTCGCACCTTCGGTAGGACAACGGCACAATTTCCCCTTTAGTTACTTTGTACATTGTGCCTTTGTTCTACCGGATAAGGACACAATTTCCCCTTTAATCACATTGTACATTGTGACCTTGTTCTACGGAAGGTGCGATTTGTTTTCCGAGATAAGTTTTTGTGTTTGTAGTAACGGCGTTGTTAACCTACACCGAGCAAGGTCCGACATGCTCTTGCCTGGTGTTTTTGATATACCGCCAATAAAAATACATTAGGTACAGTCTGCTGACTGTTAGATGGACAGCCGGACAGCGTAGGATTAGTAATGGGCCGCCGTTGACACCCTTGAGGTACGGAACCCTAATAAGGAAACAGGTTTTCAAAGTTTTCTTTCATTAACACTTTTTACGTTGAATAAATTCGCGTGTTCTTGGAGACAAGGTTTCACACACAACAACGATCTAATGCATTTAAATGGGTACATTTACGAATACACTGCGTAGTGGCAAACATTTAGGATGAAGCGCTTCGATGATATGGGGTAATCTATGAGTTTCATTTGAATAATGGTCGCTGATCGGATTTTTGTGGTTGCAAATATATTATAGAATTAATTTATAGTGTGATAGCCCGAGAGTAAATTAATAATTATAGAAATTTATAATTATATTGTGTCATTTATATATATATATTTATTTATATATCACACACACAGTGTCTGTAACAAAACTCCTCCGAAACGGCTTGACCGCTTCTTATAAAACTTTGTGTGACATTTAGTAAGTCTGAGAATAGGTCGTAAACTATTTTTCATCCTCCTACCACCACCACCCATTTTTAGAGTTCCGTAGTCAAACTAGGAACCTTTATAGTTTCGCTATGTCCGTCCGTGCGTCCGTCCCTCCGTCCGCAGGCTAGCGCAGCGACCTTTAGTACTAGAAAGCTGTAATTTGGCATGAATATGCATATTAGTCACGTCACCAAAGTGGTACAGTAAAATGTAGAAAAAAAATATTTTAGGGTACCTCCCCTACACATAACATGGGGATGTATTTTTTCTCGTCTACCCTATATAGTGTGAGGGGGTCGTTGGATAGGTCTTTCAAAAATATTACGGGTTTGCGAAATCAATTTTTCGATTAAGGTTTATGAAATATTAAGCTTTAAAGCGTTAATTTTTGTTACACTCAAGTGTCGTCCCCCCGCCCCCTCCCACAGCCAAAACTACAAATACTAAAAATCAAAAAAAAAACTTAAATGAAAGAGCGTGTAACGAATTTTAAAGGAAAACTATCACGACTAAGAAGACATCATTGGTTCTTGAGATACAGGCGATTAAAGTGTTTATACCTACTAAAATCATCTAAGACGGCACCAATTCACTTTAAATAGAAAATTAGTTATTACTTAATGTTTTTTATGTTTGTAGTACGTAGCGGCTTCGGGACCCTACACTGAGCATGGTCTGACATACTCTTGTCCAGTTTTTAATTGTGATTTTAGTACTTTTGTATATACCTATATGACAGAATAACTTTTGCTGGCTAAGCTAGTATATACATATATTTGTATTCACAGTTTCGAAAACGGCTCAAACGATTTAAATGTCAATTCCGAAATATGGGTATTTTGGGTCAAAAAATCGATGAGAAAAATCGGGTTCCTAGGTACATGACATTCATAGACGAGATACTATCAAATTGTGATTTAATAGTGTCGCCTACTTACACCCGAGTTAATACTCATTAATTAATTAATTCTTACTCATAAGTCTCATAACTCAATTATTTATTGCTTTAACTCCATTAAAATTATGACAAGAAGAATAAAAGTGATTGGGTACAGGTCATTTATTTTGTAAAGTCTTGTAAGTTTTGTATAAAAAAGGTATATACTATGATCAATCTACAAATTCAAAATAGATTTTCCGTGTGGTTGTCGGGTTAGAATAGTGCCACTTCATGTCTTCCCGTGGATGTCGTAAGAGGCGACTAAGGGAATAAGGGCTTGTAGTACTGTTAGGCGATGGGCTTGCAACCTGTCACTAATATTCTGGTAAACTTTTTTTTTTTGGTATTTCTGTAATTCCCACTCTGGGAATGAAGGCGTGATGTCATGTATGTATGTATGTATATTCAAAATAAACATATAATGTTATGTGATGCGACTCTTTAAGTGCATTGCAGCCAAGATATTTCAATATTGATACCTAGGCTTATTTTTAGTACCAAACACTTAAGTATGAAAGTATAAACTTAAGCACCTACCTATAGAATACTGAAGATCACTGCTGGATGGATAAACTTTTCCGTCCTGAAATTTTGGCTGGGCATTGTAGCTGTTATAATAGTGACTAACATAGCGTATAAGTTTGATAAAAGTAAAAGAAATTACAAAAGTAGTGTCAACCCTTATTAAATAACGTCAGTTCAGTATCTTAGGTGTACAGTATACTAGGGTTGACACTACTTTCGTAATTTCTTTTTTACGGATTATTTTGTAACACGTTGTATTTATTATATAACAGTAAATGATTTTATTTATTTATTTACAATATCCCTAACTTAAAAAATAGTATCTCAAACTATATTTTCCGTTGTTGATAAATTAACTATTACAACTTCTAAACTTTAGGACCTAAAGCGTTACACCGACATTAACATTATCTTAGGCTTATTCAAAAACACATTTTCATATCTCGTGAAACGAAGGCATTCTATTTAACAAGGGACAAAGTCTTGCTTCCTACCAAATTAGGGGCTCCACAAAAAATGTAATCTCGTTACTTGGATGATGTTATGCGAGAACGGTGCTGTGACCTTTTCTTAAATACTTTTTTTAGCAGGAAACATTAAATTCAATGGTATAGTCTGTAAAATGAAATAAAGCACTCCATTATTTAATAAGCAAAAAATAATCGATAGTAAGCAACTCTATACAATCAAAGATATACAACAACAACAACTCTATACAACAATAAAAGAAATGAAATGACACTTTCAAAATAGTTGTCTGTTAAAATGGTGGTTTATTCAACGTGCTAGCTTTTGTTGAAGTTGTTTATCGCCGGTCCCTCAGGAACCTGTCCTATTTTCCGGGATAAAAACTATCTCCATTCCGAAATTCATCTAAATTGGTTCAGCAGCGAGAAGAGTTAACAGAGATAGACAAAACTTCCGAATTTATAGTATTAGTATGGACTAGCTGTTTCCAGCGATGCCGTTCGTGTCTTTTTTTTTCTGAGACCCATAGATATTTGAATTCTCAAGTCTGTAATCTTAAGACCTCAAATGCGTTGCCAACCCTGAGGACTAAGATGGAATGCCTCTATGCTAGTAATTTCACCGGTTGTCTTATCCCCACACCGGAACACAACAATGCGAACACTGTTGCTTGGCGGGTGGTTAATGAAGAAAGTCGAAGAAGAATGAGTCGTCGAATTTGTGTAGTCGTTTATCGCTGTTTCCTTAGGAACCGTCCAATTTTTCGGGATAAAAAGTACCCTATGTCCTGCTTGGGACTCAAACTATTTCCAAGCTAAATTTCATCTAAATCGGTTTCGCAGTTCTATGAAAGCGTAACAAACAGACAGAATTATTTTCACATTTTTAATTAGTATGGATTTAAATGACATTTGCTGATTATCATGTCTAAAACTGCGTAGCAATGTGAGATGCTTGGTTTATAATATGTTATGTACATACGAAGAGCAATCCAACTTCCAGCGTTTCGAGACTGTAAAATAATAATAAAACTGCAAATACTAGCAACAAGTAGGCAAAAGAACAAAAACAAACGTATTTGTTTATTTAAACCAATTAAACATTGGGCAAATCAGAGATTGTAGTGGCGGTGCAACATAGAGTCATTACTTATACACTTACATATCAAGATAATTATTATATTAATATAAATACATTTATTGCACTAGTAATTACAAATTTACATATACACAAAACAATACAGATAACGCATTCAAAAAATCAAGATGGTGTCAATTATACCTGCAAATAAATTCGTGAACTTTTAGAAGCATAAGTTGTTGTGTGTGCGTTGTTGAAATTGTTTGTAGTGAGATGTTTTCGTACAATGCCTCCGAAGCCGGCTATCCTGGGTTCAAATCCCGGTAAGGGCAGATATTTGTGTTATGAGCACGAGTATTTCTCCCTGAGTCTTGGATGTTTTCTATGTATTTAAGTATGTATTTCTCTATGTAAGCTAGTTTATCGTTAGTAGCCATAGTACAAGCCTAGAGCTTAGTTTGGGACTAGGTCAACTTGTGTGACATTGTCCCGTGATAATTTAAAAAAATACATTTTTAAATGATTACACAGATTAATTCATGTAATAATCTGCTTTTTCTACGCCATAAATAAATTTACTTACAAACGTCCAACATAAAACCATCCAGCGAAATCTTTGCCCGTTGGCATTTTTATTCGATTCGTTAGTATCTGTTAACTCCGGTTACCGAATTCGAATTGTTAAATTTAATCCTTTTGCACTACAGATTTCAAGGGAAGGTATTTTTAAATGAAACATTTCTTTTTGCAGCGACTTTTTGCTATCTCAAATCAATTAATGTAAGCATAGAGTGGGGTAGGCAGAGCTACAGAAATACCAACAACCTCTAAACAGAGTTGTTTATGATTCTGTTACCATTGTGCAGAATCAGGCCAAGAAGTTTATTAGTATACTAGCGACCCATTTTTTAACTTTCATGTCACTTAGGGATATGAAAAATAGATGTTGGCCGACTCTCAGACCTACCCGATATGCACACTAAATTTCATAAGAATCGGTTTAGCTGTTTCGGAGGAGTATGGGAACGAACATTGTGACACGAGAATTTTACGTATTAGAAGATAGACATGCCCTAAAATAATAACGTTTTTACAACTTAGATAAATATAGTAAAATGTTTATTTCGTTGTGATGTGGCATCACGTTATAAAAAAAAACAATTAATAATTATATTCAAACAAAACTTTTACTAACGAAAATAGCGTTATGATAACGATATTTTTATAACGTTATAAAAGTCTGATTTACTTCTATAATAATAGGGAGGGAGTTTTCTAGTGCCAAGAAGAACAAATTTGGACGTTCCTTTTTACCATTTAGGCCATTAGGCCAACCAGTATCTGCTCAATTAATTCAGCAGAAGGGCCAAATTGCTTCTGGTTTATATGAAAAATGGCTCTGTTTTGTTTAAGGGCCTTGAAGTAAGGTAAATGTATGTATCTATGTATGTTGGCTGAGATTCTACACGGTAATAACGGGTAAGTAATACGAGATATAAGAACTTACCATATAACAGTCACAATATATACGCTCACTTTGTATAAATATGTTTAATATAACGTACACTTGAGATAATGAACGAAAGATATAATGTCAAAATAACTATTTCCATAAAGTATAACGTTATTAATATATCAATTGATATAACAATTAAAGTGTGTAATGTACATGACACCTAACATATAAAACATATACCTATAATAATATCACAGGACAATGTCACACAAATTGACCTAGTCCCAAACTAAGCTCTAGGCTTGTGCTATGGGTACTAGACAACGATAAACTTACTTATATAGAGAAATATATACTTAAATACATAGAAAACATCCAAGACTCAGGAACAAATACTCGTGCTCATCACACAAATATCTGCCCTTACCGGGATTTGAACCCAGGACCCCTAGCTTCGAAGGCAGGGTCACTCCCAACTAGGCTAGCGTGTCGTCAAATCAAAAAATCTAACATCAAAAAATATAACGCACGTATAATATAAACGCCTATCACTGTTTTAATAATATGTAGTTTGAAATTAAACGTTATTTTCAGTATTACGTGGCCTTTTTAATTTTACAATCAAATGGTTTCCCATAGTTATTTTGTAGTTATATCTCGTGGGACGCACCCGGTAATAACGATATCGTCTTTGATATGTTTCCGTATTGTCAACGTTTTGATAACTCTTATTTAATTGACATTAATAAAGTAATGATGACCGGGTCATAAATACGCAATTTTAAAGTTACCATTTTCAGTACTTAAAAATCACTTGAAAAAGTCGTTAATGTCTAAAGCTTACTATAGGGTCAAGGATTATCTAACAGACAAAATGCTTGGCCTAATATACCTAACGTAACAGCTTAGTACCTATCTAGTCTAGGGGACACGGTTTCTGTAGGAGAACGTATCGAAACTTTATTTAATTTTTTATTTCATTTAGTTTTGCACCGTCATAGGTAGGTATAAATATTATTCTTTTTTAGTTTCGACACGTTTTCCTGCTTAACTACGCAAGATATATAAATGTTTTAGCTTTTATTAATTGTTTTATATAATGCTAGGTTAAGTTGTATCATTGTCATAAGCAATATTAAAAAAAAAGACGTGTGGCACTCGGGGACTGCCGCGGTAAAGCTATTGCATAGCATTTTGTATCAACTTATGCAATTATAATTTTATTTATTTATTTCATTCATGCAGTATTTATTTTTCTTTGATATTAATTCAAGTTACACTTTTTGAGCGTGGTGACCGATAAGAAAACAAATTTTTCTATTATTAAATAAACAGCTATTCACTGTTGTACATAAATACCTATACACCTATATACTTTCTCATAAACAGCTGCTTATGTATTCGTCCGAATTCTCAGCAGCTCGTCTCGATTCATGCGAGTTTCGTAGAGTCGTACAATACGTCTAATCGCACACAACGCCGTGTCGAAGACTGCCGAACTGAAACGACGTTAGACGATGCACGGCCTCCTTGCCCGTCGGAGTGGGGGGCGTGAGGTTTTTTCGTTACGGAATTTCTGGATTCGGTCCCCGCGCTCAAGGCCCGCGATAGAAGCTATGCAATAGCTTAAAAATATGTCTGACTGTTGAGTTTCTTGTGGCGCTTCTTCTCAGCAGTGGTCTCCTCTTGGGAAGCGCTGGTAGAATTTTGACGTGAAAAAGTGCCCGTGCGGCCTACTTACTGAATAAACCACTTTTATCTTTTTATTCTAAAACACGTTATACGCGATATCGTTATAACGCGGTAGAATAGAAGCCCTGTGTGTCTGTATATCTGTGTGTCTTTGTATGTTTGTATTTGCGTCTAATGTCTATGGCATCATAGTTACTACACAGGTGGACCCATTTCTCTACGATATTTTTCAAAAGCTTTCTTAATCGAGCTTGATCATTATTTTAATCCTTACTAATATTAAAAAGAGGTAATGTTTGTCAGTTTGTAGGGGGTAATATCTAGATCTACTGAACCGATTTTGAAATTTATTTTACCTTCTATATGCTTCCACGCGGACGGAGTCGCGGACAACAGCTAGTTAAGATATAAAATAATTACATAGATCACGCTTTTATTCCCAAATTTTTTTTTTTGTGGTCGGCAGATCTACCAGAAATGCCAACAACTCTAAAAAGACTTGTTGATAATTCTGTAACCACATTTAGCACAAACAGGCTAAGATATTTACCAGTGTATTAGTGTGTTGCAAGCCCATCATACTTATTGGTAGTCATCATTTTCATAGCCTTGAAACCGTAAATAGTTCAGGATTTCTTAAATATCTTACGTGAAGATAAGGCTAGGTTAGGCTATATTTGATTTATAAAAAATCTATTCAAGGAATAGTTTTTAGAAATGGGTTATAACTTGCTATAATAATTACTAATAAAAATTATGGGAGTATAGACAATATAAAACTACTTGATTTACTTACAAAAAGGCGCTTACCCGTCCCATAACTTTTTTTTATGATAAGGAGAAGGCACACGAGCACTCAGGCTACCTGATGGTAAGTAGAATCTGAGACCCATAGACATTGAATTGTCAAGATTATAATCTTATGCTAAGACCTCAAATGCGTTGTCAGCCCTGAGGACTGAGATGGAATGCCTCTATGCTAGTAATTTCACCGGTTGTCTTATCCCCACGCCGGAACACAACAATGCGAACACTGTTGCTAGGCGGTAGGTTAGTGGATAAGATGGTGGTAGCGGCCCGGACGGACCCTGCACAGGGTCCTAACACTACTTAACCAATAACTTACACCAATCCTCATTTTTGTCGGAGGTTCAACATGTATAGTACAAAATCGTGAGCAAAATTAGCATATTAATGGGTATTAACGAACTGCTTTTATTTACTTCAGAGTGCCGCGTCTCAAATAAAAACTTTTTCGATTAAAAATAACAAGGTAAAAAAGCAAGTCCCCGCGGGCGTGTTTTAATTCAGTTTCAATTTCCTTTTTTCACTGGATTCAGCAACGAGGAACAACTTCCGGTCCCAAACTTAATTAACGCATTCAGGGCCACCTGGCTTACAATTGTACGCAATTTCATCATGTCATGTGTGTCACTGGCATTGGAAGTTCCACATGTAAATACGAGGGCTAAGGTGTAAACTCTACTATCGTTTATCTTTTCGGTCACTTAAAACGTTACATTCTCGTGCCTTAAACCACGTGATCAACTGTCATTCTATACATTTTGAGCGATAGAAAAGAGAAACGGTATTAGCGTTTGGGCCAATCAACTATTCTTTTACACAATTGTCTTTCTTTCTTTAAAATATTGCGTGTTTTTATTACATAGATAAATAGTGAATTCTATGATCCGGTAGACATATTTACTAAACAGTTAAATGCCTTCTGGATTAGGCAATTGAACTGAATATAATAAGTTTGGTGATAAGGGGAAATACGTTAGGTCACACTGGGACTTAATTATAAGATTGGAAGCGTAAGTATCATAAGATTGCAATTGGATGCTGTGAACTGTTTTCTTGGATACAAATAAAATAAGCCGTGGAAGTGGTAAACGTGAGTTACTTCTGAGATACCTTCAAATCATTTACCAAGAAAATCCATCCGTAATAAACCTGCACATCCAAATACAGTATACAGTATAAAAGGGTTATTGCACAAAAAATCCAAAAGGTGCACTTATAATAATAAAGCTTTATTAAATTCCAAACAAAATTATTGCTAGTTTACAATGATATAAAAGTAAGCGGTTAGATATTTTAAGTTTAGTTACATTTTTTTTTTTTTTTTTTATTAGCCTATTTTGGTGTCCCACTGCTGGGCAAAGGCCTCCCCTCTTTTTCGCCATTCCTCTCGGTTAAGTGCATGCTCCCGCCATTCGCTTTGAAACGCGTCCAAGTCGTCCCGCCATCTCCTTTTTGGTCTGCCTCTGCTCCGGTAGCCATCTTGCGGAGTCCATTCGGTGGCAACCCTGGCCCACCGTTCCGGATGCATACGGCAGACGTGTCCAGCCCAGTCCCACTTAAGCCTAGCGGTCTTGTCACCCACATCAGCAATGCCAGTTTTGGAGCGCAGTTCGGTGTTTTTGATCTTGTCAGTTCTACGAACCCCGAGTATGCTGCGCTCCATTGCTCGCTGGCAAATCTTGAGTCGGGATTTTTGGGCTTCAGTCAATGACCAAGTTTGGGCACCGTAGGTTAGGATGGGAAGAATACAGACGTCGACGAGTTTGCGCTTTAGTGAAAGTGGAAGGTTGCCCTTCATTAGCGCCTTCATGGACCAGAAGCTCTTCCAGGCGTTTTGGATCCGTCGATCAATTTCCTTAGCCTGTCTGTTGTCGAAAGATACTATCTGGCCCAAGTAGATATACTCGTCAACATATTGTATATCTTGCCCATCTACCGTGACCCTACGTTTCGTGCCATTGGTCATCAGCTGGGTCTTCATCCTATTTATTTTGAGTCCGACTTCAAGACTTGCCGTGCTCAGTTCTTGGAGCATTCGTTCAAGTTGGGTTGCTGTGTGAGAGAATAGGACGACGTCGTCAGCAAAGCGGAGGTTTGTTAACCTTTTTCCGTCGACGTCGATGCCCATAGTCTCCCACGAAACCGCTAGCTGTCTGAAAATTTCTTGAAGGCAACTGGTGAACAACTTTGGAGATAGCGGGTCGCCCTGTTTAACGCCTTTCTCGATGCGGAATTTTGGGCCGGGAGCATGCAGCTTGATGCTGGCTGTACTGTGCTGGTAGATAGCACCAACGAGCTCAACATAGGTGTTATCGATGCTCTGATTACGCATTGCAGAAAATACAGCAGAGTGCTTGACGCTGTCAAACGCTTTGCTGTAATCCACGAATGCGAGGTAGAGTGGTCTGTTGAACTCGTTGGACTTTTCAATTATTTGATTGATCGTGTGGAGGTGGTCTGTAGTAGAAAAACCGGGTCGAAATCCAGCTTGTTCTTGAGGTTGATGTTTGTCCAGCAGTGGAGCAATACGGTTTTCGATGACCTTAATAAATAATTTATAAACATGAGATATTAAACTGATTGGTCTATAGTTCCCAATGTCGGATTTGTCGCCTTTTTTGTGCAGAAGTATTATATTTGAGTGGCAGAAGTCTCGAGGAAATTGGCCAGTATGGAGAATGGAATTGAACAGATTTGTAATATGGGGCAATAGAACTTGTTTTCCTGTTTTGAGGACTTCGGTTGTAATACCATCTTCTCCGGGACTTTTTTGGTATTTTAAATCTTTAAGGGCAATATTGGTTTCGTACCCAGTTATAGGAGAGATGGTATCGGGACAAGAGTACTGCTCGCTAGAGGGTGATGATGACAGAGAAGGGTCCGAATAGAGTGATGTATAAAACTTAGTGCAGATTTCGCTGACTTTGTCTCTGCTACAATATTTTTTCCCATCCTCGTCTCGCAAGCTTGTAATCCAGGTCTTTTGTGTTGTAGTCCCATGTTTGGCTGCTCTCAGAGAAGTATGTTTTTTTAAGGCTATTTCGACTAGTTTAGTATTGAAGTTTCGAATATCTCGTCGGATGCTACGTTTAACTTGTTTGTCTAAAATTGAGTATTGTTGTTTGTTACATTTATTTTCTTCTCTGGATTCTATGAGATTAATTGTTGCTTTGGTTAGTTTATTGTTGTTTCTTCTCGGTTGTCTGATTTTACTGCTTGCTATTTTGATATTGCTAATAATATTGTCATATTGAGTCTGTACGTCAGTGTCTGTGTCGAGGATGCTGAATTGATTGTGAAGTTCTAGATTAAATTGCTCATGATTGGTTATTAATGTTTCCCTGTTAAGATGTTTGATTTGTTTTAAGAAAAGTTGTTGTCTGTGAAGTTTCCGATTAAATTTAATTTTTGCTCGTAAGGGTCTGTGGTCGGAACTGAATTTTATTTTGTTAAGAATGGATATATCTTTTACTATGTACTTGCTTGATGAAAGAATGAAATCTACTTCGTTTTTTGCATTTCCTGAAGGCGAAACCCACGTCCAGCGACGCTGTGGTTTTTTCAGAAAGAAGGTGTTACAAATTCTTAGACTTTGTCCGAAAGAGAATTGGATTAGGCGGGTACCACGGTCGTTCCGGTCGCCATAGCCATGCGGTCCGATCACATCACCATTATCCAATTCGGTTCTCTTTCCAACCTTTGCATTGAAGTCGCCGAGAATCATGTTCCATGATCCACGGTTCTCTTCGCAAGCTGTATTAAGAAGGTCATAAAAAACTTCAATTTCTTCGTCGCAATGTGCTGATGTAGGAGCATAAATCTGGACTAGGGTTAGGGTATGATTTTGGTCAATTTGGAATTTTAATACAGCAATTCTCTCAGAGTAGCCTCGAAATTCAATAATGTTGTTTTTCCACTTCTTGTTTACGAGAAAACCTACTCCGTACAGCCCGCCTGCTATTCCGAAGTGGTAAAACACACTATTGTCTCTCTCTACAGTCTGTTCTCCTTCTCTACGAACTTCCGACAACCCCACTACGTCCCATTTGATATCCTTCAAAGCGTGCTCCAGCTCGACGAGTCGTTCTTCTTTCATCAAAGTGCGGACGTTGTAGGTGAGAACGTTCAGCAAATCAGATTCCTTTTTCTTAGCCTTGGTCGTTTGACGGGGGATCGAATACGCCCGGGGATTCTTAGCACCCCGTGCTCCAGGGCTGACCCGGATTCCGTCAGGGCCGGGGTCCCTGGGGCGGCCGGGCACTGGGGGCCGTGACGGGGAGTTGCTCATTTCATGAGGGGGTTTGGACCATAAGCCCACCACGCTGGTCCAGTGCGGGTTGGTGGGTCGCCAGAGCCTCGTTTGTTATTCGGCAGGGTGCACCGCGTGCAGGAGAGGTTGGCTTGGGATCCGAAAGATGTAATTTGGACCTCCTTACACCCCTTAGTTACATTGAATATTAATATTACAGCGAACAAAGTTATACATTGTTAATAATATATAATATAAAAGTAGAAGTAATAAGTATAAGTTAGTTATTTTGTATGGACCCCTATCGGGTAAAAGCCTCCTCCAAGCAGTTCCGTTTTCCCCTGTCTGTCGCTGTGGCTAGCCAACCTTGACCTTCCAGACCCACCGTTCCCCTCGGTCGTACCTCTGTTGGTACTTTGACCAATTATTACTATTAAAATCGAATTTAACGTTGTCGACGGAGCAGCTCCTATTTCTGGGTAGTTTGGCCCTCCGGGCCTACTGAAGAACTAACATAACCTAAACATACCTCATATTTATGATACAATTTTTGGGTCAGTGGTCATTTTAATATCGACTCCATAATTGTCTTTGAAAAATCCGAGCCATGTTGATAACAACCTTGCAAAACGTTATTCAGATAACGGGAACACAAGAACTGCTAATTACGCCCCCCACAAAAGCACAATAACAGCATAATAATGCCACGACCCTTTTTAGGTAGCAAAAATGGCGGCACATGCCTTATCTTCACTGTATGGGTCGTTACGGTCGAGGGCGTATGGTGCTGTAGAAAACGGTAAGCGGGTATTTTATTTTTTATTTTATTTTATGACAGTGAGAAGGCACACGAGCACTCAGGCCACCTGATGGTAAGTGGAATCTGAGACCCATAGACATTTGAATTCTCAAGACTATAATCCTAAGACCTCAAATGCGTTGCCAACCCTGAGGAGTAAGATGGAATGCCTCTATGCTAGTAATTTCACCGGTTGTCTTATCCCACACCGGAACGCAACAATGCGAACACTATTGCTTGGCGGGTGGTTAATGGATTAGATGGTGGTAGCGATCCGGACGGACCTTGCACAGGGTCCTACCACCACTATTAAAATAAAAAATAAAATAAAATATATTTAAATTAAAATATTATCGGGGACCATGTCACACTAATTGAACTAGTCCCAAACTAAGCTTAAGGCTTGTACTTGGTTATGGGTACTAGATGACGATAAAAATATACTTATATTAAGAAATATAATAGAAAACATCTAAGACCTGAGTCTTCATTACATAAATATTTGCCTATACTGAGAATCGAACCTGGGGCCGCTAGCTTCGTAGGCAGGGTCAAATTTACTATAGTACATTATTGTACATGATGATGCTCTATGTGCGTACACTATTACATATAAAACCCAATAAATTTGCGTTAAATATTGTGATAGATAGATATATTATTTATAGAAACTCGCACCTACAGACAAACTGTTAAAACAGTTTTGCAGGGAAATGTGATAGATTAAATGTTCTATCCTACTGTTTAGTAATAATAAATAATAAAATTAACAATCTAAACCATTCTCGAATCCACTTGAATTCACACAAAAAAGCCGTTTAGGAGTTTAATTACAAACACACGCACGGAACATTTAAATAATAAAGATGTAATCAAGTCCTCGAAAATGGCTCTAACGATATTGATGAAAATAGCGGAATAGGGGTTTTTCAAGTCGAGTCAAGTTGTCATCTAGTTCCGAGGTAGTATTTGGCATAATAGTTATACACAACACAATCAAATAGGGAACATCCATGAATGCAAGATAAACAGAATTGAGTTCCATTGATACGATTTAGGAGAAAATGTAAAACATAAAACGCATCACACTACGTTTTCACCCGTTTTTTTGTAACTTACTTATGTTTAGATTGTTTTTTTCGGCATCCTCTTTTTATTCAGGTAATTTTTTAATTCAATGATATTGGCTTAGACATGGTAGTTTCTGAAATAAATACAATTTTCTTTGTAAGGTCCGGTATTTCAGACATGGAAATCTGTGATGTTATTCCTGTTGTCGATTTTGTTTCATGTTTTTGCAGGGGTCTGAACTATGACTTTTTATACTTTCATATCTTATGAAAAAGTAACACGACAATTGTTTCGCGTACAGTTATCCTTCTCTTTGATAGCACTTTCCAGAAAACGTAAGAAGAAATATTAGAAATGTTTCCTATTGTGATTTATTAGTGTCGTCCACATAGTTGGTCGGTCACAGCTCGGTCGCCCAGGTACTTTATATTATAGACGGTAAATCTTAGAGGGTTAATTACACAAAAGATCCACGAGACAGACCAACAGGATAAGATAAGACGGTAATTCTGTATAAAGTAGATTCCATCGCTCCTGCTTGTATCTTAATTCCTGTCTAGCCACTCAGTAAAAGAAGTATGTTATCATTTATCTCATGAAAATACGGCCCCAGTTTAAAGGAAAATTGTATTGTTATATTCTCAACAAATTAGGGCCTCGTTTGTCCTTTGTTTTTAGCGGTGTAAACAATCTGGTATTAAGATTTCAACTTTTATATCCTTTGTTGTTTTGCGGCTTTTCGTTCGGCAAAATGATAAAGTTAGCTAAGATTAAAAGAGAAAGAGATCTTTTATATTTTAAATGGTTCTCTGGGTCTGTTATGGTGCGAGAGTGACGGATGCTTTATCCACCGCGATAAAGGCGATTATAATGTTTATATTACTAAATGTTTACTGTTTCAATACCTCTTTAATACCTTTGCAAATACATTGTTTTTTATATCATGCTAGATAAGTATTATCACTGTTATGTGTTATTAAAAAAATTACTGACTTTTGAGTTTCTTGAGAAGTTTCTTTTAAGAAGTGCTCTTGGGAAGCGCTGCTAGATTATTGACGTGTAAAAGTGCCCGTGCTGACTTACTGCTTAAGCATCTTTTATCTGTTTTGTCTTTAACACAATTTTGGTGCCGTGTGGTTGCCGGGTTGGAATAGTGCCACTCCATGTCTTCCCGTGGATGTCGTTAAAGGCCACTAAGGGAATAAGAGCTTGTAGTATTGTTAGGCAATGGGCTTGCAACATGTCACTAATACACTGGTAGACATCTTGGTCTTTTCGTGCCAAATGTGGTTACAGAATTACCAAGAAGTCTTTTTAGAGTTGTTGGTATTTCTGTACAGTAGCTCTGCCTACCCCACTCTGAGAATGAAAGCGTGGTGTTGTATATGTATATAATTGTTCATTTTTGTGTGATCTATGTGTATATAGTAAGTCATAGGGCCCGCTTTCTATGAACGTCTACCCGCAGACGTAAAAAACGAATATTTGGACGCAAAGTTTGGTCGCCGACTTAAAAATCTGTTATTGACGAAATCACTATATTCTGTCAAAGAATATAGTGACGACTAGATAATATATTGTTGATTTGTTATTTTTATTACTTTAAATTATATTCTGCATTGTGACATTAAAAATATTATTGTATTTTTGATATTCTGACTGTAGCATTTGTGCTACCTATATTTTTTTAGTGTTTTATTTTTATTTTACAATTAAGTACTTTTTGCTTTTGTATAATTTGACATTTTTATGTTTATATTTTTACACTGACGACTAACTATGCCACATACTGGGTGATTTTGGGGTCAAGATCCGGAATGGCCAAAAGTGAATAAGATGGTCATACTGAACAACCTTTCCGATGGGACCAACCACGAAATCGCCAAAAAAAATACCAGCTGTTCCATGCATTAACTCTCAATTAATTCACTGTTAATGTATGGACCAGCTGTTGTTTTTTTGGCGATTTCGTGGTTGGTCCCATCGGAAAGGTTGTTCAGTATGACCATCTTATTCACTTTTGGCCATTCCGGATCATGACCCTAAAATCACCCAGTATAATAATATGATTTCCAATACGAAATAAATGACTTCCTACCTATCTATAATTTATAACTTGCTATTATGTATAATATGGATAACTATTGTCTGAAACAAATGTTTTTGTTTTCTAAATATATACCTCGAACATCATCCTCTTTTTTGACCAGTTGGATAAATGCTTGAAAATGGCTTCGAACCCGAACAGCAGTCCCACCACAATCTACTTACTAGCGGTTGAAGTTACAAATGGAGGGTCCGACGACGTCGCCAAGAAGATATTTGCGTTGCGTAGCTAAGTTGAGGTCGTTTGTACCATAGCATGAATAGAAAAGTAGGTTATCTCTAGCCCTTTTGGGATGTTCTATTACCTCGCCCTACCCGGGGGCTTATTGTTGCCTGGACTCGTTATTTTATTGTAGCCACCTACTTGGTTAAGTTTGATCTAGGATTTATTATCATTGTTTTGTTTATATGATTAGCATAAAACGTAGGTAACTATACAATACTAGCTGTTGCCCACGACTCTGACCGCGTAGAAAAATATAAGATAACCTATGACACTCACAGATAATGTGGCTTATCGGTTCAGTAGATCCAGAGATCATCTACAACCTCAGAAACATACATACATACATACATAACATCACGCCTTCAATCCCAGAGTGGGGTAGGCAGAGCTACAGAAATACCAACAACTCTAAAAAGACTTGTTGATAATTCTGTAACCACATTTTGCACAATCAGGCCAAGAAGTTTACTAGTGTATTAGTGACAGGTTGCAAGCCCATCGCCTAACAATACTACAAGCCCTTATTCCCTGAGTCGCCTCTTACGACATCCACGGGAGGACAAGGAGTGGCACTATTCTAACCCGGCAACCACACGGGCTCAAAACCTCAGAAACGAATACCAATATACCATTATCAATTCACTAATGTTACACTCTATGTATTTTCTGTATTAATTCTGTGTAATAATTAAATAAAAAATGCAAACTCTCAAACTTTATCTCTTTATAATCTATAGTATAGATTAGGCATGCTCGGCCTTATTTGTCACTTTACGTTATGTCTGAATTGCTGCTCTAATCTTTCAAAAGCGTAAAATTGTGCATCTAATAACATACTTGTTAGCTGTTGACACTATAATGTCAAATCTTTGTGGTATTATGTAAGTTCCCTATCAGCATAATTGCAATGGATGAAAGGCGCGCGACTTACCTTTGTTTGAAGACGAACTACTGTTGTATTTACGCTATGTTTATACTTCAGCATTCTCTAATAGGGTTAAAATGCGTGGCACGCTTTTGCTGATCAAATATATTAAATTCTAACGTTAAATCTGTTTATCTCCGTTAAAGGAAACGATCGTTATGCGTAAATGAGCGCACGAAAGTGAGATCGATTGTTAAATCCTTCTTCACGGTTCAACGCCTAAAATTATGATGTGGAAATTGGTACAGGGATAGTTTATTGGTTTATCCTTTAATCGAAAGAAAAACAGTTATTGATCAGTCAAACATTAAGTTGTAGGCGTTAATTTATTTTGAAGAACCAAGGTACATAGCGAAGGGAAAATAGAAAAAAACATATTAAATACTCAGCTATACAGGTTATTTAATAACAGTTTTTTTTGCGAACAAAGCATTAAAAAAAAACCGGCCAAGTACTATACCTATACAACCGTCTGTATCAAGATCGAGAAAAAAAGGGCAAAAAATCACGTTTGTTGTATGGGAGCTCTCATCAATATTTATTTTATTTTATTTTAATTATTTATTAATATACAACTAAATATTCTATGAATATTTCAAGAGTCTACCTTTTGCCGTTATTATTATCAAGCAAAAAAACGACAAAAAATCACGTTTGTTGTATGGGAGCCATCCTTAAATATTTATTTTATACTGTTTTTAGTATTTGTTGTTATAGCGGCAACAGAAATACATCATCTGTGAAAATTTCAACTGTCTATATAATAACAGCTGGTAACTACCAGCCAAATAAATCAGAAATACAATAACCTTAAATATTTTAAGTTTGTGCTGTTCCTAGTTATACGAGTAGCAGTGGCGAAGAGAGAATACTAAAACTTAAGAACCGTCACTCATTAACTATTAATGTGTTTTTTAATAAACTAAGATATTATTTTTTTAAACAGCTCACTTCATTTCGACGATAAAATACTAACTAGGAAACTGAAGTTGCCCCGCTCTCTCATAGGTTAAGTGGGGTAAACTCGGCTAATAACATAATTCTTGTAACTCTGTGATACCATGTTATAAATATAAAAAAATATACTAAAACCGGCCAAGTGTGAGTCGGGCAGAATGACAACTTGCACCTAACTGATTTTTAGTAAGTTATCTAAACATTTACATACACACATAACATCACGGCTTCATTCCCAGAGTGGGGTAGGCAGAGCTACAGAAATATCATCAACACTAAAAATACTTGTTTATAATTCTGTAACCACATTTTGCACAATCAAGCCAAGAAGTTCACTAGTTTACTAGGGACAGGTTGCAAGCCCATCGCCTAACAGTAACACAAGCCCTTATTCCCTAATCATAGTATAATTAGAAAAGTAGTTCGTTTCCAGCTCTCTAGGAGTTTCTGTTACCTATTGCCGCCCGGGCACTAGGGTTGCGTCGATGTGCTGAATACTTATTCCTGACGCAAACAGACGCGGTGACGACGCGTCTCCAACTAAGGGTTCGTTCACACAGACCGGCTCGGAGAAGAGATCAGATTTTAACACGTTTGAAACAGATTATTGTTCCGTTTTAATAGGGTTTATTTTTGCATGTGCACTTCTGTTGTCATTAAGAATGCTTGGATTCGCTTCGTGTGAAATGATGAGAGGAGCCGACTGGGGTACAATACATTATCCCGAATAGTCGTAACTCCGGATTGATCAAAATTCCCAATTTCCATAATTCCGAATGCGAAATTCATATTTTTTTTGTACTAGACTTTATTTTTTGATGTCACTCATAACACAAACCTAACCCCACCTACGTATAGCAATGTAATCATGCATTTAATTTAAAATAACTCAAGCATAACATAGCTTTCGGCTAAATGAAAATTCGGACAAATGAATATTCGGAAAAAATACTTCGGAATTGTAAGGTGTTTCCAGCTGACCGGCTGCTTAACATGCTCTTTCGCGCTCATTCCGCGCTTGCGCAGCCTACCGGTTCCGGTCTGTGGATGTTCTTCGAGCCGGTCTGTGTGAACGCATAGATCAATGCGTCCTGTTGAGTTTGCTTGTGCGTACGGTCAATCCACGCACACAAGCGATCGGCGTGATATACCTTTGTTCGAAGACAGACTACTACTTATACTGTGACTGTAGTGTCGCAGGTGTCAATGTTATGCTGTAATACCGAAGAAGGCAGCTTTACAGCATTTTAAATTTCATATGGTGGAGTATAAAATGCTTCGACGGTTAAATTGGAGTTAGCTGCCTTTTTTGATATGCTTCGCTTCGAGGGGTACGAACAAGCCTATGGACATGAGTATTATCCTAGCTGAGGCCGAGATGAAACCGCACGTGCAGTTAATTTGCAGCGAGACGCAGAGTTAAAAATTACTTTTTAGTTTTTGCCCGCAAATCTTTTCGCGTAGATGCCATTTAACGGCTTTGACGACACGTTGGTCTAGTTTGGAGTGACCCTGCCACCGAAGCCAGCGGTCCCGGGTTCAAATCCCGGTAAGGACAGATATTTGTGTGATGAGCACGAGTATTTGTTCCTGAGTCTTGGATGTTTTCTATGTATTTAAGTATTTATTTCTCTATCTAAGTATGTTTATCGTTGTCTAGTACCCATAATACAAGCCTAAAGCTTAGTTTGGGACTAGGTCAATTTGTGTGACATTGTCCCGTGATATTTATTTATTTATTTATTTATTTATTCTCCTGTCATTGGTAAGCTTAGACAGTTTTCCTCTTTCTTGTAAAACTCAATGACTAATGCATAATTTTGATAGCAATTTCCCTAAGTTAGTAACTTTGATAAGAGCTTAAAAAAACGTTGCTTGAACGAGAACCCCTTTATTATATTTTTATTATTATTATGCCATCTATAACGGTTCAAAAGGTACTCTTTAAAGATAGGACGAAAAGACAGATAAAAATGGTTAATTCGAAAATAACTTTATATAAAGGTTCTTTCAAAAACCAGTTTTGCGTCAAGTAGGTACATAATAAGCAGTGATCGGAATAGCTAGTGCAATTTCAGGTAAATGACCTCAAACATTATAAAGAATATGGATAAGACCCGGGATTCCAGGATTCGTATTTTTTCACAGAATATTTGCCTGATATGAAATTAATTGAAGTATATGGGATAAAATAAGACTTTATGTCATTGTAATTACATCATTTATTTAAAATGAAAACATTACATATTTCGTTAATTAGGTGAAAGTAGTTACCACTTAATAAGACGTAGTAATGGGAAATGTAAGTAGTAGGTACAATCATAAAATATAACAAAAAAATTAACAATGGTACAAAAAAATATATAAATAAATAGGCTAGGTCAAACTGTGTAAAGTCCCCTGATATTTATTTTAAACCAAACACCAACTTTAAAACTTTTCATAGTGAAAATCCGGGATTATAAGTTATATCCATACTAAGCTTACGCACCGAAATCCCGTGAAATTACACTACCTATTCCGATCACTGATAATAAGGGTTTGAAAATTTACCCGGTATTCGAGATCTGCCGTTTCACAGCATATTATGCTGAGATCTGAACCTTTTGCCATACAATTGTTATATTATTGAGACTTGTTATAGTTTATATTTCAATTTTATTTTAGTGTGTATATCTTAAGAAATATTGAAAACTACTGTATTATGGCAATAAATCTTTTCTGATTATGAGGCGACCGCGACTGCGTCTCGGCCGCACTAATTCATCCTTCAACAACCTTTTTCCTGGTATCTGTAGTAATGTAACACAGCGTTTATTTATATAAAGCGCGAACGTATATTCCTCCTAGCTCAGGTAGAAACGGCGCAGTAAAGGCAAGAAATAATATTTTCCCGGGCGTCAGCGTTGACAGTGCGAAAGAAAAACGATCACAAAGAGAAAGCGGGACGGAGTTATTGTTTCAACGCTGAGGTCATTCAGGCTACGTGCTACTTTGAATGGTAGTAATACGAAATCTATGTTGTTTTAATTGTGAACTAGTAAAAAGGGGTTTTTTTACAATTCATAGTAATCCATACTAGTACTATAAGGGTGAAAGAAACTCTGGGCTGGGATTCTACACGGTAATAAGGATATTGTCTTTGACGTGTTTCCGTATTGTCAACGTTTTGATAGCTCTTATGTCATTTACAATAATGGTGACTGTGACATAAACGATTCTAAAACACGTCAAACGCGATATCGTTATAACGCAGCAGAATAGAGGCCCTGTTAGTCTGTTCATTGCTAAACCGTTAAACTCATTTTAGTATGGAGATAGATAGTGAATGGTTTAAGAAATAAAGTAAGTTCTAAGGCTATGCCTTTTCCAGTTTATGTTTACGAAAAGCCAAATTCGGTTCATACACACTCTTAAAAACGAAAGTTGTCTTTCCTGTGGTCAAAAGTGAAAAAGCTTGTGTGCATTATGCAGGAATTGGCTTATTCAGAAAATTTGGCTAAAACAGGAAGGCCCATTTAACCTAAATTTGTGTATGACCCATTCAGATGGCCGTCTTGACAAAGTCATTCGTTTTAGGAATTTATGAATAACCTCTGTAATCCTAATCACAATATTCATTATTAACCCTTTGAACGCCAACGGCCACTAGAGTGGAGGTGGTGGTTGTCGGGCCTACGCCACTGACCATTATAAAGGTCACAGGTACAGTTTAAAAGAGACGTTATTTCGTATAATATATTAAATTTTGCATAACTTTTAATACATGTTTGGCGTGTGAATGACGCATTTGTATTTGCAACAACTTCTTTTTTTATGTTAAGGAGAAGGCACACGAGCATTCAGGCCACCTAATGGTAAGTGGAATCTGAGACCCATAGACATTTCAATTCTCAAGACTGTAATCCCAAGACCTCAAATGCGTTGCCAACCCTGAGGACTAAGATGGAATGCCTCTATGCTAGTAATTTCCCCGGTTGTCTTATCCCCACACCGGAACACAATAATGCGAACACTGTTGCTTAGCGGGTGGTTAATGGATAAGATGGTGATAGCGATCCGGACGGACCCTGCACAGGGTCCTACCACCACTGTAACTGTGATTGTTGTGTTGTATTGAGTTTATTTATTATTTAAGAAGTCCCGGGCAACAGCTAGTACAATATAACTAGGACTAATACGTAACTTTTTGGTAAGCTCACAGGATCTTAGTCCAACACTGATGCTTAAAAAACCTTATTCTTATTATAGAGAACAACGGGTTATAGCAATTGGCATTATTTTCTAATATACATTGTTTTTTTTGTTTCTTTTTAACCGGGCAAGACCATGCCGGATCAGGCTCTGTGTAGGGTTCCGAAGCCGTTAAGTACTACATACAAATATAAAAAAATGACAAGTAATAACAAATATTGTATTTAAAGTGTTTTGGTGCCGCCTTAGATGATTTTAGTAGGTATAAAAACTTTTATCGCCTGTACCTCAAGGATCAATGTCTACTTAGGCGTGATAGTTTTTGATTCAGATTTTTACTATTTGAGGGGGGGGGGGGAGGGACACATGACTCTTACGAAACATAAAAGTTTAATATTTTATAAAGGGAGCCCTTATCAAAAAATTGCAGGCACAAATCCGCAATATTTTTGAAAGACCTATCCAACAAAACGCCACACTATCGGGTAAACGAGAAACAAAATACCATCTCCTCGTTACATATAGGGGCAGAACGCTGAAAAAAAAAAATACCTCAAGCATTTATTTTACCACTCTGTTGACGTGACTAATAGCTTTCACTAGAAAGCTGTTATTAATTTTGTAAAACACTTAGAGTCTCTGAGCTAGGGCTGCAGATGGACGGACATGGCGAAACTATAGTTTGACTACGGAACCCTAAAAATGATTAATTTTATTATGTTTACAAGAAACAGCCGTATACCAATTTCCATAAGAAAAAAAATGCTAATATCAATTCTACCAACGATTTTCTAGTGGCTCTGCTACAGGGTATGCTCCACAGCGGAGCCACAGTCTATGACTATTATTTCGTTACGTATTATATGTACAGCCATAAACAGCATACGTACAAATGACGTTTTGGAAGTACGTGGTCCAAAACGTATTTGACCATATTATTAATTGATTTTCATTACGGTAGCGCCTCGGCGGACCAGTACACTTAATAGTTATTAATCCATTCCTAAGTCCGCTCGCCAGAGCCTGTTGGAGTTACATTAGAGGATTATACGGAGTGAGGCTGTAATAGAATAACAGTGATGTAGGGCGGCATTTCGACGAGCTAATGGCATTAACACACAGCTTGCCGCGGCTCAACTGCGCACGAATTACTCTTAAACTACAGGCCCTTTGTCACATCTTACAAATTGCTATATAATATGCATAAGATGGTGGTAGCGATCCGGACGGACCCTGCACAGGGTCCTACCACCACACAGTACTAGGTGATGCCGTGTAGAAATAACTTATTGCGACTCCCTAACAAACGGTCCAATTTTTGACATACTGACAGACAAGCAAATAGGCAGTGCTATTTTCACATTTATAACTTTAATAGATTACGTAAACCCTTCATTTTATAATTCTTACAAATAAATCACAGGACAATTAATCATAGGATAATGTCACACAAATCGACCTAGTCCCATTCGAAGCTCTAGGCTTGTACTATGGGTACTAGACAACGATAAACTTACTTATATAGAGAAATATATACTTAAATGCATAAAAGATATCCAAGACCCAGGAACAAATACTCGTGCTCATCAGACAAAAATCTGCCCTTACCGGGATTTGAACCCAGGACCCCTAGCTTCGAAGGCAGGGTCACTACCAATTAGGCTAGCGTGTCGTCAAAATAAAACACGTGAACACATAAACATTTATCATTTGTAAATTGATGGACTTTGATAACGCCTTTTATAATACAAAGGTGATCTTGCTGTTACATGACAGCTGTAATCTCATATGGCAGATCTAGTAACATGCTTCATTGCATTACATACAGACTATGGTGTTTACGTTGTTCTGTGGCAGTTTAGGTCCAAGTAGTGAAAAGTACGAAGTAATAGAAACCAAACAGGGCTGGGATTCTACACGGTAATAACGATATCGTTTTTGATGTGTTTCCGTATTGTCAACATTTTGATAACTCTTATGTACATACATACATATCTTCACGCCTGTCTCCCAATGGGGTAGGCAGAGACTATGGAACGCCAGGTGCACCGATCCAAACATACAACCTTCGCTTCCTCCACATTCATCAATCTCTTCATGCACGTACGTCGGTTTCGGGTGCTTTTGATTCGGCCCTTATTCAGTACCTCTTATGTACCTCTTATGTCTTTTACAATAATGGCGACTGTGACATTAACGATTCTAAAACACATCAAACGCGATATCGTTATAACGCAGTAGAATAGAGGCCCAGCTCTACCTATTTATTTTCCTGGAATTATCAGTCCATATGCTAAGGGTTGTAAAAATTCGAAGCTTGCGTTTGGTTAGACTGATGTACTAAGAACAATTTTAGTAATTGTTGCCTTTTTATGTCTAGAGTCAACAACACAGCGTAAACGCCATCTGCAATAAGGTCCATTTTCACTAAAACAGCCCATTAACTTGCGGTACGCATTCACGTTGGTTTCTGCCGGCTGGTTTTCTGTCCAATTTGTCTAGCGGTCGACCTGTCGGCCGCACCCTGTACACGAGTGCTATAATAGTAGTTTATGTAACTGATACATAATGAGGGGTCTTAAAACACGAGTGTGGTTTTATGTCATGTGTCAGTTTCGTACTAAGATCACACGAGTATTTTAAGGCCTAATTGTGTAGTTGCATACACATATTATTATAAATACTCCAAGATGGGTTCAGAATTCGAAGGCAAATGACCTGCCAGTGCTGCCAGTGCTACTTGTAACATATACTTACTGGGTGATTTTGGGGTCATGATCCAGAATGGCTAAAAGTGAATAAGATCATACTGAACAACTTTTCCCATAGGACCAACCACGAAATCGCCAAAAAAAAACAGCTGTTCCATACTTAGTTAAGTTTCGTATTCATTACATGTTAATTTCAATTGATACTAGAATCGGCGCCTATTCAATTTGATTCGGTTTTGGTTATTCCAAATTTGAAACTATTTACTGTTATAAGAACTTTACGTTACAGCCGCTAGCACACCCACCACCACGACCACACCATCGCAAATAGCAAAATTGAATGTTGTAAAGCTGGCCATTGCCAAGGGGTTCTGAACGCATTATAGAGGACTCATGGGTATTCATTTGTAACACAAAAAACCATCTACGATTTCAAGACAATACTTTAGTTTATTAGAAAACACAATAAAAGTAATGAGGGCGCAACTGGACGCTCGGCGCCATCTTAACCTCTAGGCCGTCGGTGGCAACCAGCGCCAATGCCGCGCGTTCCATATTAATTGTATGAAAGTCTTAAATCGCCTATGTTCCAGGGGGTTAAATGAGACTAAATATTAAAGTGTTTTTAATACCCCACTAAAAAAGTGATCAATAAGGGTATGGTGATTAGTTATGCTTCTACTAGACTGATCTTTGTTATTTGGCTTCTGTATTCTTTCAAGTAATTTAAAACTATACCTAGCCCCTGCCGAGGTTATTTGATGTTTCCATGGCAATAAATACACATACACTCATGTTCGGTTAAAAATGTATGGTGGAATATAAACTGATAATATTTTTATTTTATATATTACTAGCGACCCGCCAGCGGCTTCGCCCGCTGCAATTTTTTTTTTCATGTCACTTGGGGGTTTGAAAAAAAGATGTTGGCCAATTCTCAGACCTACTCAATACGCCCACAAAATTTCATGAGAATCGGTCAAGCCGTTTCGGAGGAGTATGGGAAGGAAAACTGTGACACGAGAATTTTATATATAAGAAGGAATACCAACGAGCGATACATTAGATAATCTTTAAACATAAAACAGTTTGAAATGTAATAACTTACGCATAATGCTCACTCAATTAAAGGTATCCACTACTGATAACATTAATAATGTACTATTATTAGCGAACGAGTACACTTATCTTGCTTGATATAAAACTAATAATTATGTTGTACCAAATTACACTTAATCACTACAAAAAATCAACATTTGAGTTATTAATTTTATAGAAAGAAAGACAATAATTATTTGCATTTCCCGTTGCAAAAGAGCAAATCCAATATAACGTTTCAACAAAAGACATTTTCTTTATCCTTCGCTCTTTACTTAGAAAAGAAAGGAAAGATTTGGTAAACTGAAAAATATCGTTCCATTTTCAAATCGTTCCTTGTGGTTATCTTGGAAAGAATTAAATTTATTCTCGTTCCAAAACAGACCGAGCTTTTTATCTGAGAAAATAAAATAACTTGTGGAAATCGGAGCTGCTCGGATGTTAAGTGAAATAATATTTTTATGAAACTGTCCGTTATAATCCTTTATTCGCTTAATCGCCTCTTACGACATCCACCGGAAGACATGAAGTGGCACTATTATAACCCGGAAACCACACGGGGAATTAGTTGTATGTATGTTATTGTTCTAGTATTGTTAAGCGATGGGCTTGCAACCTGTCACTAATACACTAGTAAACATCTCAGCCTATTTAAGCAAAATGTGGTTACAGCATTATTAACATGTCTTTTTAGAGTTGTTGGTATTTCTGTAGCTCTGCCTACCCCACTAAAGGCGCCCAATGAAGGCGTGATGTTATAAGTATGTATCTATGTCCGTTATAACAATCCTCATGAAAACTGTGTCAATTTACATGAAGTCGTACAGTCAGCTTCAAAAATAACTGATTACTTTAGTACTTTGTCGCTTTACTGTCACATCAGCTATATCAAACCAGATAGTCTTATGTTTTAATGCGGGTGTCCCCTTGTTTTACATAAACTCATTCCATAGAATGTATCACTTCGCAGAATTTTCATTTCATAGAAAGCTCATTTCTGCTGAAACCTTAATGTTTTCAGATTATCTTAAGCATGAGTTACGTAGGTTAGGTTAGGCTAGACCTGTGTCCATCAACAAACTAATCTGAAAACAGAAAGATTACAGCGGAAATTAGCTTTTTATGAAATGATAATTCTGCGAAGTGATACATTCTATGAAATGAGTTTTTGTAAAACAGTGTACAAACCACATCTGTCACTTTCTGACCATTATATCAGTGCGTTAGGGATGGAAGCGTTATCCACGTTTATCCACATCGATAAATACGACCATGTTAGGTCCGTATTGTCAACGTTTTGATAAAAAAAGATAAAATTTGTTTATTCAGGCCACACGGGCACTTTTACACGTCAAAATTCTACCAGGGCTTCCCAAGAGAAGACCACTGCTGAGAAGAAGCGCTTCAAGAAAGTCAACAGTCAGACATTTTTTAAATATGGCTTATGACAAATGATAAAACTTCACCTAACATTATATAAAACAATTAATAAAAATTCAAAACATATATATCATGCGTAGTTAAGTAGGAAAACGTGTCGAAACTTCTAATAAACACAAGAGCAAATAAATAAAATAATAATAATATTTATACCTACCTATGACGGTGCAAAACTAAATGAAATAAAAAATTAAATAAAGTTTCGATACGTTCTCCTACAGAAACCGTGTCCCCTAGACTAGATAGGTACTAAGCTGTTACGTTAGGTATATTAGGCCAAGTATTTTTGTTTGTTAGATAATCCTCGACCCTATAGTAAGCTTTAGACATTAACGACTATAGTAAGTAATTTTTAATTGCTGAAAATGTTAACTTTAAAATTTGCGTCGGGTAATTTATTATAGAAAAGAATGCATTGAACTACAAATGATTACTTTGCGAGCACGAGATTTCCTAATGGTAAGTTTATTTTTATTTCAAGGGCTAAAGCTTCTAGTACTATTAGGCAATGGGCTTGCAACCTGTCACATCTTAGCCTGATTTTACAAAATGTGTTTACAATATCAACAATTATTTGAGAGTTGTTGTTAATTTCGTAGCTCTCCCTAATGTGGGATTAAAGGCGTGATTTTATGTGTGTATAAAAAAAAAAATGTCAGGGGTCAGTATCACTCAAAAGACCTACTTTTAAGGGTCCTGTAGTCAATTAGGAACCCTTAAGGTGAGCCCACAATATAGGGCTCCATTAGATAGTGCGTGGCAAATGTACAGGGCTTGTCACGCTTAATGTGGAAGGTGTAAATCATGCGCTCAGCATGGGTCACGTCCTCCCGACATGTTCGTCGTAACATCATGACAAATACCGCCATAACTGGTAATGACACGCGTTACTGACACCGTCACGGAACCATCTTACGATGAAATATAACAAATGTTTACGGTTTTCATAGTTTCACCGTGTCCATCTCTCCGCGGTTTAAGACAGAGAATCTTTATACTAAAAAGCTTTATTTGGCATAGATACATTGCTACACATGTAAAGTATTTATTTTTGCATTGTGAAATCAAGTTAAGTATCATTAGACAGCTCTAAACTAACATTTTTTTAGGTTCGAGGGACCGTTTTGGAAATATTGAACTTGTGTAATTTTTTAAATGACAGCAGTTAATTAAAGAATTGAAAAGGAAAACTACCTACCTAAAAAAATATACTATGGAAAGTTTGTTCATAGGTACTTGATGTTTTTAGATATTTTTTTTGTATTTGTTTGTAATAACGGTTTCGGAACCCCATAATAGACATGGATCGATATGCTCTTGCCCGGTTTTTTACTTAATTTTACTAGGAAATTATTAATTTAGATACACATCCACGACTCAGGAACAAATAGATACTTGTGTTCATCCTACACGGTTGGTAACGCATTCAGAATTCAAAATATTTATTCAGTAAATAGGCCACAAGAATGCTTTTTTTACACATCGGTAATATGAAGTGAATATACTAGCGCTTCAGACAAGACCATCATTGCGGAGAAGAAGCGCCGCAACAAACTCCAGCAGAAGGTCATTTTTTCAATCAAATTACAATAATACTTAAAAGTAAGTTACATTATAAGTACTAAACCAAATAAAATCATTACAAATGTAAGGTTAATAACATTAAACTAAAAATAATGAATTCAGGAGTACAATACGACGAGGTATCTACGTCAAAAGCCATAACTACGTCTTGCATACGTGAACAGACCGGATAGTATTGTAGTTTCTCTCTTAGAATCGGACCCGGGTCCACTAGTTTCGTCTCTAGTCACTGCTACACATTTTCGTAGTAGATATTCCATGTACATATAACCGTACGCGCAAATTCATTTTCCCAACGTAGAGAAACGAACAATCATGTTTAAATCGATAATAAAGAACCGTGTACCATGTTCATTCTCTTATTTTATCAGGATTACGCAATTAATATCTGTAACACAGGAGTAATGTAACCAATTAATATCCGCTTCCATTTTGTTTGATATATTTTCAAAGTTGAAATATATTTCATTCCGCTGATTTAATACGGTAAAGGATTGTCGTATTTAACTAATTGCGTGTCCTTTTTAAGATATAAGATATGTTATTTAATCGTATTATAATACAGGATCTCCCAAAAATCAACGTTAAGCCGGAAATTGGTGATAGGGCAGCTCATAAGCTATCTATTTAACCCACATGCATGATCAGTGATTTTTAGTACTTTGGGAGTTATTTAATCAGAATTATTATAACTTTTCCCTATGTCCACGTAACCAAAAACATTTAACGCATCCATCGATTTCATCTACTATGGAAACACAAACTTTGTGTAATTACACAAAAAATGTTATGAAAAAAATATTGGCAATTAGATTAAAAAACATCCTAAGTTCATAATCATTCTGTCGATGTAAAAAACACTGAAAAAAACCAGAAATAATGCTTGAACTTAAGGGTTTTTGGTAACATGGACATGAAGAAAAATTACAATAATTCCGATTAAAATGATCAATATCTCCGAAAGTACTAAAAATCGCTGAACATACATGGGGGTTATATCGATAGCTACCCTATCATCTATTTCCGGCTTGATTTCGATGTAAAATGTATATATAAATCATTTATTTCAGACCGTTGGTCCATAGATTGTTAGTAGATAATTTACAAACTTACTGTCAGTGAAACAAAAATACAACAGTCACTTAATGCTAGCTATCACTATGTCCACACAAAACTTTATAAAAGGGCAGTCTAGTCTTTCAGACAACACCTTCAGAAGGCTGTTTCCACGGCCCCGCCCTCGCTTCAACAAGGAGGCGGCTCTTTTCCGTCTGATGGCGTAGAAGTCATCTGCATACCTCTCGGTTCGCCGATCTCGATGCCGGACGCGCTACACTACCTCGGCAGCCCCATCAGCATTCTGAAGATGTTGTTGTATTGAACACACAACATGTTCTAGGTACGCTGTGTACACACGCAGCCATCACCAAACCAATCATTTTACACGTGCAGTCTGTGGATGACATCGTCCACAGGCTACACGTGTAACATGATTGGCAGTATAATTTGAACAGAGTGCATTTTACGCGCTGTGTACACCGTGCAAATCTGCGGGCGATCATATTTCCCCGAACTGCCATGGCCCTTCTCTCTCTTTCCACGTCAGCGGTCATCGATCAACATGTGTCCAAGATATCTAAACTTATCAACTACATTTAGAGCCACTCCAACCAGCATACCCACAGGAACAGTAGTTGGATTATATTATGGAGCTTTAAAATCATCAACTCGCTCTTTACCGCGTTGTACCTGAGACCATGCCGGGCCGCGTTGCTCTCGCAGAGTCGCATCAGCAGCTTTCTTGAATTGATCAAGGGGGTAACTTATGTCCACATCCCGTTTTAGGACACCAAGTGACTTAGTGGATGTACACGCTGACTCACTGCCTATTTTCCGTGGGAAGAGTTATAATTATAATCTTTTGCACCAAATAAGCCCAAGCTGGGATATTTTGTAATTTTAGCCATTTTCACTACGAACCGTGACTGCTCTGCTACTGTTATTTTATGACATAATTATTTGCTCGAAAACTGTTGTCGTAATTTCCTTTAAGTTTGAACTAACTTTGTTACTCTATGCCTATTTGTATGCTAGAGTGTATTATGAAAGCTGTATTTGCGTTTAATTAGTTGCGCATTAACCTTAATTCGTTAATACCCTGTTCAATTAATGTGATGTAACAACTGTTGGTTATCCTCGAATATAAAGTTAATAGAAGCATAAATAATTTAGGGTTAAAAAAGAGTGCTGTTGTCGCCAACAAACTGCTTTGCAGTTTCGCGAAACTATTCCAAATGTTTTTTTTTTATCTTTTGGCATGACATCAAGCCTTCATTCCTAGAGTGGGGTAAGCAGAGCTACAGTAATACCAACAACTCTAAAATGACTTGTTTATTAATCTACAACCACATTTTTTGTTTGATGGCATGATTAAAAAAAATCGTAGGTAGTAACTTGCCATTCCTATTTAAAGCTCGATTTACAGGGTTTACTTAAATCTGCCTCTCAGTTCGCTGGCTATATTTTTTATAAAGTTTTTCAAGATTCAAAGCGAACTCATTGCAAGAAGTGCAACTCAGCTAAAGTGCTGGGGTCATTACCGCGTCCGCCACGTCCGGCCTTAATATTTCTTATATCATTCATATTTTCCATCAGCGTCTATTATGAAACCTTTCATTTTTGCTGAGTGGAACCCATATTACGCGGGGTAAAGAGATTTTCACCGATTTTTGGAATAAAGATTTATTTACGCAGTGAATTTTGGCTACGTATTGTAAATAGCAAGTTATTATTGAGAAGCTCCTACCAAATATCCTATATGAATGTTGGTTGCGCGAAATTGATATTTATTTGTATGGCGTTAAAACCCACTAAGAATTGTGCGTCATAAGGCTTTCTTCCGCCGCGCAAGCATATTCGGGACATCTAAACGACAGTTCCTTCGCGAGCCTCGCCGCGTGCGCACACTACCTTTTTCTTGGGTCCTTAGAATTTATAGACCCCTAACAACTCCTGGATATCGACCAAAGGTGCTACTGTCTGATCCTGCGACTTGCCTTGGATTTTGGAACCAGCGGCGTCAAGTCTTGGTGAGTAATGCTTTACTTTTGAATGTTGATTTCGTTGTATCATTCCCTCACCAATTTATTTTAATATCATTAAACTATTGTTGAACCAAAAAACCGCGTGGTAGATATTTATTTTCTATCATTTAATGGTCCTTCACACCGGGATTTTGCAATAGTTACCGCATTAGTTAGTTAATTACAGAATTCATACGCCGCGCCGCCATTTTGACTGCGAAGTTCCTAGGTCAAAGGGTCAAACATGCCCAGTGATAGGTTGTTCCAGGTTGATTAGTGTGAACAGTTATTTGAATTACTTACTGAATGCTTATTAACATAAAATTGTTTATTATAGACCTATTTAATTATCCGCGTACTTAATTAATATTAAAAATTAAATTGAATAATTACCACCGGTTCTCAAGAGGTACTCCGCGTTGTGATTGTAATTACAGTAATTTATAACAGTGAATAAGTCAATAAAACGTGATTAATACCGCTACTCCAATACACTTTCTTCGTTATTTTATACGGTCTATTTATTTAGTCAATAATGTCCAAGGAACGTAGATTAAAAAGCAATGAAGCTGAGCTAGCCATGTATTTTGAGCGTCTGCAAACTGTGTATGGGTTATCACAGAACCTTAACAACAACACCGCGATCGAAAAGTTTCTATCGCAAGTAGAAACTTTGGATTCCATGCGAAATGATTACAAAAAACTTTTAGAAGACATCGTTTCCCTTAAATTGGAAATTGATTCCGAATCGGTACCTAACTTCAAGCCTATGATAGCCTTCGATGAAATGTATTGTATCATAAAAAAGAAGATTAAAAATTGCGACGCCGCCGAGTCTGCGCGAAATGACCCTCAAGATATTCAATGCACTAGGCCAAAATTACCCCCAATTCAAATTCCCGAATTTAATGGTGATCCTAAAAGTTGGTCTCTATTTTATAACACCTTTAATAATACTGTACATAAAAACAGCTCACTTTCCGATGCAGAAAGGTTGTACTATCTTATCGGTAAATTGACGGGTAAGGCTCAAAATATATGCGCCGGCGTTACGCCTACCGCTGAAAATTATACCGACATATACGAAGCGCTCGTAACGAAATATGAAGATAAACGTCTTCTCGAACCTCATATCTAGATCAAATTTTTGATCTGAAGCCCATGACTTCCGCGTCAGCTGAGATGTCAGAAGCGTTCATAGATACGTTGTCCGCATCTGTGTCCGCTCTTAAGGCTGTAAAAATAAAAGACTTAACTGACTTCCTATTGTTGTATATCGCTCTTAAGAAGTTAGACCCAGAAACCGCAAAAGCCTTTGAAATGGCTAATCGTGGGACGGAAATTCCTCCCTTTGAGGATTTAGTAATATTTGTCCGAGAACAGGTTAAAATTTTACAACGGACAAATACGGTTCCGGTTGTTGTATCTAAAACTAAAACTCCCACTTTCTCGAATAAAACGGCTCCTCGCGCCTTTTTAGTTAATACTAATAAAAATGTGTGTACTATTTGTTCATCTAACGAACACGATCATTTATATCAATGCCCTAAGTTTGAGAAACTCTCACCGCGCGAGAGATACCAGGCCGTCAAAGCAAATAATCATTGTGTTAACTGCCTTAGTATGAAACATTCTGCTTATATTTGCAAGTCGTTGGCGACCTGTAAATATTGCCAAAAAAGACATCACTCTTTACTCCACTGGGACAATGACAGTCCTGTTGTGGTAAACAATTGTTTACGAAGCAATTGCACTACCGGGACTACTACATACCGTGACCTCGCAACTGGTTTCGCTAGCAGCAATGAGGCGTCCGCGTCGACGGAGATCTCCCCGCCCGCTCACTCATGCGCTCCCGCCGCATCTACTAGCAGCGCGCTCGCTCCCGCATTCGATAGTTATTGCGCTCAGTCGCCTGACGATACTGAGGTGAACTCGAATAGGTCTGGCGTTAATTGTAAAATAGCTGTTGCACCCGCCAGCCGCAAGAATAAATATAGTTCCGTATTACTAGGTTCCGCCATTGTAGACGTATTATGCCCCGATGGCTTTACGCGTCAAGTTCGATTACTTGTCGACACGGGTTCAGAAAACCATTTTATTTCTAAATATTGTTGTAAAAAATTGGGAATTTATGTTTATAATGACACTAAGGAGGTATCGGTGAACGGTATCGGGGATATTGCGCAATCCGTTCATGGAATAACGGAATTAGTGATAAAATCGCGTTACGACCCGCAATTTAATTTAAGTATTCGCCCGCTCGTCTTGAGCAAAATATCGGGAGATTTGCCGGCCTCAAAAATAAATATTTCGGCGTTAGATTATCTTGTAAAATTACCGCTCGCCGATGAACGCTTTTATGTACCGGGTCCGATAGACATATTATTGGGTTCCGATGTTTTCGCACAGATACTGCGTACTGATAAGGTACTTGGCCCGTCAGGGAAACCTGACGCCATAGAAACCGCGTTTGGCTATATGATTTTGGGTTCCGTTGATCTCGTGTCGATAAATAATTACTCCGCTCCTCCCCCAAACTGCTTGTTTACATCTAATGACGAATCAATCGAACAATTAATGTCGAAATTTTGGGCTTTAGAGGAAGTGCCTTCTAAAAGTCATAATATGTCCGCCGTTGACACTCAATGTGAAGATTTTTATAAGTCAACAATCCGCCGCGATCCAACAGAACGTTACGTTACCGCTTTGCCCTTTGTGCAAGACCCATCGCTATTAGGCGATTCCCTTAAAACCGCTTCGCGCCGCTTTTGTTCGCTCGAGCGTAGATTGTCTTTAAAAGAAGTTCTACGCACGGAATATGACAAAATCTTTAGAGACTATCTCGAAAATGATATTATTTCACCCGCGCCCGCTCTGTCTAATGACGTTTCCTACGTCATACCGCATCATTGTGTTTGTCGCGATGATAAACTAACTAGTAAGGTTAGAATTGTAATGAACGCTAGTGAAAAAACTACATCCGGACTTTCCCTTAATGATTGTTTACATTCTGGTCCAAACTTACAAGCTGATTTGACCGCTATTATAATGAAGTTCCGACTTTTTCCGGTAGCAATTACCGCTGACATAAAACAGATGTTTTTGAATCTTCTCGTTCGGGACGAAGACCGCCGCTTCCTTAATATCCTTTATAGGTTTCAAAATGAAGACGAAGTTAAAATGTATAATTTTAACCGCGTATGTTTTGGTCTGCGCTGCAGCCCTTATTTGGCGATGCGTACCGTAAAACAGTTATCTCAAGACGAACATGATAAGTTCCCTTTAGCCGCAGAGGTCGCATCACGTGACCTATACATGGACGATTTAGGAACCTCTACTCGCACTACCACGGAGGGCTCTCAGTTAGCTAAGGACTTGATTGATCTCTTTAAGTTAGGGGGATTTGACTTGGTGAAATTCATGAGCAATTCAACAGAAGTCATGAGTTCGATTCCAGTGGAGCATAGGCTAAATTCCACTATAGAGTTCGACGAAAACGATAGTCTCAAACTTTTAGGATTAGTTTGGTGCCCGATGGAAGATGTTTTTTCAATTTCTATTAAATTCAACCCGCCGGAAAAATGTACTAAACGTCTCATGCTCTCCACCATTGCTAGACTATGGGATATAAATGGTTACTGTGCGCCAGTTATTCTTTACGGTAAATTACTTATTAAAGCATTATGGCTCGCAAACGTTGGCTGGGATGAACCGCCACCGAATGATGTTTGTCTTGCCTGGCAGCGTTTTATTAGCGAGTTACATTTTTTAAGTGATTTAAAAATTCCTCGTTTCCTAGGAATTGAGTCCGAGTCTTGCCGTATTATAATTGTTGGATTCTCGGATGCGTCTACTCGCGCCTATGGAGGAGTAGTGTACACTTGTGTGGAGTTCCTGAGGGAGAGAACCGCGTTAATTTAGTTTGCGCCAAAAGCAAAGTGGCTCCGCTTAAGGTCGTTTCGTTAGCCCGTTTAGAGCTGTGCGCTATTTTGATTTTGTCAAAACTAATTCGTTTTGTGTCGGAAACGATTTCTTCGCAATTTAAGGTCTCGGACATATATGCTTTTACCGATTCCGCTGTAGCCCTACATTGGGTTCATTCTTCCTCGCATCGGTTTGGCACCTTCGTGGCCAACCGAATATCTAAGATTCAAGAGAATCTAGACCCAAAGCGTCTTTTCCACGTCAATGGAAAGGACAATCCGAGCGATTGCCTTTCCCGTGGATTAACACCTGCTCAAATTATCGATCATCCATTGTGGATGCACGGTCCCTCAT
This sequence comes from Acleris holmiana, assembly GCA_949316455.1. Classification (NCBI taxonomy): domain Eukaryota; kingdom Metazoa; phylum Arthropoda; class Insecta; order Lepidoptera; family Tortricidae; genus Acleris; species Acleris holmiana. The sequence goes on from OX438784.1 coordinate 12,418,390, forward strand.
GGATGCGTAATAAGTCCTCGACTTGGCCCACTGACCGCTTCATTTTTGATGATCAAATGGACGAGGCTGTATTGGAGTACTCCGGCAGTGCTAATGTGTTGATCACTTCTCGTACCCCTCCTCCATTTTTATGCGTATTATCGACCAGATTTTCGTCGTGGTCAAAATTGTTGCGTGTTGTAGTTTATATTTATCGGTTTCTCCGCAAACTTCCCCGCTCAGATAAAATGGAACTAAGCCACTTGCGCATTGCTGAGAGTGCCGTTTTGAAAGCTCTGCAAGAACATTATTTTCAAGACGACATTAGAGCACTTTCTAAAAGTTTAAAATGCTCTAAAGCTCTTTTACCACTTTCTCCATTTTTATCCGACAATATTCTTCGTGTGGGTGGTAGATTAGAAAAATCCGCGCTCAACTTTGACAATAAACACCCAATACTTTTACCAAAAAATGATCACATCGTCACTCTTATCATCGATTATTATCATAACACGCATTTACATCCTGGCCCACAATTATTATTATCGCTGATTAGACAGAGGTTTTGGATCGTGTCGGGTCGAAACGCTGTAAGGAAACGGTTTCGCTTGTGCAACAAATGCTTTAAAACTAATCCGCGCGTTACAACTCCATTTATGGCAAATTTGCCCGCTTCCCGCGTCACTGAAGCTAAGCCGTTCCTTAACACGGGTGTTGACTACGCTGGTCCTCTTCCTATTTTGATAAGTAGGTACCGCGGCGCGCGAAAAGAGCGAGTGTATATTTGTGTTTTTACCTGTTTCGTTACTCGTGCTACGCACATAGAACTCGCGATTGATTTAAGTACCGAATCTTTTATTCGAGCTTTTCGACGATTTATTTCTCGACGGGGTGATTGTCTGAATTTATATTCTGACAATGGCACCAATTTCATTGGCGCGAAGTCGCACTTTGAGGAGTTACATAATTTTTTAAGGTCCAAGAAGTTTCAAGACGACTTTGAACAAGAAATCCTTAATCACGGCATTTCGTGGCATCTTAACCCTCCAAGCAGCCCACACTTCGGTGGGGTCTGGGAAACTAGCGTGCGTAGCATTAAACTCCATTTAAAACGCGTCATCGGGGAGATGCTACTCACTTATGAAGAGTTAATGACTATTATGACTCAGATTGAGTGCATACTTAATTCGCGCCCGCTAACTGTACTTAGTTCGGACCCCGCAGAACCCGTTGCGTTAACCCCTTCGCATTTTTTGACGTTAGGACCACTTCAAACTTTTCACACTGACTCACACGTTTCGGACACTCAAATTACTTTTACAAACCGAAAGGTTCTATTAGACCGCATAATCCAAAATTATTGGAACCGATGGAGGAAAGAGTATTTGAGCAATTTACAAACCCGCCAGAAGTGGAATACTAATAGCACTCCTATAACGTTGGGAACCATTGTAGTACTGAAGGTGGACAACTCGCCTCCACTTCAGTGGCCTCTTGGTGTTATAGAAGCCGTTCATCCTGCCTCAGACGGGATCATTAGAGTTGTAACTGTTCGCACGCAATCTGGTACATACCTTCGTCCGGTGGTAAAGGTTTGCCCTTTGCCATCACAATAATAATTTATATTTCTACCTATTATTAAACTGCATTTCTTTGAATAGTTTAAGAAGTCAATTTAAGTACAAGCTTTTTCAAGCTTACCCATTTTTTTCATGTTTTTTTTTTTTTTTTTTTTTTTTCTTTCGTGTTTTTTACAAGGTCACTTCGCTCCACACTCTATGTATTAATTATTCGCTTAACTTTGTTTTTCTTTTGAGAGATGCTTTCTCCCAAAGGGCGGGGGAATGGTTGCGCGAAATTGATATTTATTTGTATGGCGTTAAAACCCACTAAGAATTGTGCGTCATAAGGCTTTCTTCCGCCGCGCAAGCATATTCGGGACATCTAAACGACAGTTCCTTCGCGAGCCTCGCCGCGTGCGCACACTACCTTTTTCTTGGGTCCTTAGAATTTATAGACCCCTAACAACTCCTGGATATCGACCAAAGGTGCTACTGTCTGATCCTGCGACTTGCCTTGGATTTTGGAACCAGCGGCGTCAAGTCTTGGTGAGTAATGCTTTACTTTTGAATGTTGATTTCGTTGTATCATTCCCTCACCAATTTATTTTAATATCATTAAACTATTGTTGAACCAAAAAACCGCGTGGTAGATATTTATTTTCTATCAAATGTTATAAATGCGAAAGTAACTCTGTCTGTGTGTTACACTTCCACAGCTAAAATGCTGAACATATTTCCTAGGGTGCTTTTTAATAAAATGTGATTATTTCAAGAAATAATTTGAATTTTAATAACTCATAATTAATACGCCATAGTCAATATTCTGTCAGTCAAAAATTTCATTTTTGTGACAAGCTTTTGTTGCAAACTATACTTTTTTTGCGAAGTCATTAACTGCTTGTCATGACTGACCTGATGAGTCCAAACTCGGTGGGTCTACGTTAAGTATAGCGGAGATCCTGTCGCCTTCCGACTCCAGCATCAGATCAGCTCGATGGTGCCATATTCGTATATTGTGAGGTTACATAGGTGTACCGAATTTCAGATCAATTGGTCCCCAGGTGAAAGCAAGTTTTTTGTTATGATAAAAGGAGGCAAACGAGCAAGCGGGTCATATTTAGAATTTCTCGAAAACAACAAGATACAAGAAATAATAATCTAAAATCATTTTTTGGTGTAAAAGCGGACCGTAGGAAAATATTGTCAGTAAGTAAAGAAAATATAACCCAAATAAATTGAAAAAAAAACCTACGCAATATGGCGGCTGACAAAATGTCAACGCAGAGAAGGGGCTGAAAGGTGTCACGTGGTAAATTATGAATGAAGCCGCCTAAATCCATTATGGACATAATTTTAATTAAAAGCACACGTTTTATCTGTTGTGATACGAAATAAAATGGAATTGTATGCTTTATTTGGTTCAAATGGGTTACCGAAAGATTTTAGCTCTTGATTTTTATTAACTTGGAATGTTTGGCTGAATGTATGACACGTTTTTAAAAAAAAATAGTTAAAGGCTGAATGAAAACAAAAATCACGATCACGAACACAAACTACATGGGTAACCCTCGTTACACAAAGGAATCAATTAAGTTTTGTTTTAATTATAGCCCTTACCTATGAAGTTTTTTTTTGAAAACGTCCCTGCGAGCAACTTGTTATACAAAGTTAATTTACAATATTATTTTCTTTTGTTAATGTACTGCTCCTTATCAGACATAGAAGTCGCGGTGGCAATAACGTCAATTAACTAGGGACTTCCTTCCGATATATAATTTATCGATAACTGAATACTTATTTGGAAGTGACATTTCAGATTAGCTATAAAGTTCACCGGATAATTGAAAATTAACTTAAATGTGATGATTACTACCCGTCAATGTTACCTATATGCTTTTTAGGAGTTATAAAAATCAACCTTTACAAGTAAATATTTTTTCCATCGATTTCCGTGCAAAGTAAACTGAAACCCAGAAGTGCATTACATTATTTTCATTCAATCAATTATGAAGCTTATAGTGGTAATAATAAAGTATTGAATCTTTTGTTTATTACTTCAAATATCATACCTTAGATCCACGTATGCGTAAATCCGGAGAGTTTTTTAGCCAAGAATGTAATAAATTATCACGACACTGTTTTCTAGGTGGCATTTTACGCGTAATATTAATTCCTTCGTTTAATCTCTCTGAGCGGACAAGATTGTCATATTATGTCCACGTCACGTCTTATACATCCATAAAGTATGAAAACCGTTATCTTCCTTAATCGACCTATAAGGACTTCAATCTTCAAGTGTATAAATTAAACAGTAGGTATAATAGGTATTGCAAGTTGCATATTCATAACATACATTATCTCATAGCCATAACATAAGTACTGTCATAAGAAAGTACAACTTATCGATAAAATAATATATCGTGTAGAAGTCCTTAGCTAAATTTTATTCGTGCCACCGCGACTTCTATGTCTGCTCCTTATGTATATATGAAACAAGATTGTCATCGATATATGTTAAAAAAAAAATTATCCCTCCTATTACTTTGCTTGAAATATAATATAGCCCATGTTACTCCCACAACCAAGCGGAATCAGACACATCGTTATTTTAAAATCCATCCAGCGCAAAGGCCAAAGTAATAGACCTACATACACCCCCATCCCCGTCCCCCGTGTGGTTGCCGGGTTAGAATAGTGCCACTCCATGTCTTCCTGTGGATATCGTAAGAGGCGACTAAGGGAATAAGGGGCGATGGGCTTGCAACCTGTCACTAATAAAATGGTAAACATCTTAGCCTACTTTTGCAAAATGTGGTTACAGAATCATCAACAAGTCTCTTTAGAATTGTTAGTATTTCTGTAGCTCTGCCTACCCCACTCTGGGAATGAAGGCGTGATGTTATGTATATATGTGTACATAAACTACCTTCTGTCGCAGTCGGGTAAAAAACAAAATGGCACCTACATTTTGGTTTATTAACGTGAATATTTCCAAAAATATCAAACAGCATTATGCAGGTGGGTTTTTGATGCTTACCTTTGTTGTTGAACGTATTATTAAGAATACTAAAAGTAAAATCAACTGTGGGATTAGTTACCAAAATCAGGTCTTTGTAACTGTTTGATACAAAGTATTTACAGTAATATAAAATTAATTGCCTTGCAGTAGTTGCAGCGTCAATCGAAATGATAACTCCAAATGTTAAACCAATTAATTAATGCGACAATTTGCAAAACAAGATACTTCCAATTAAATATTTCAATTAAGCGGGGGCTCGTGGAAATTCATCGAGTATTTCAATGTGACAGTAAATTTCAAAGAATTTAAATTAAATTTTAAAGTAGATAAATAAAATGAAGGGTTATCTAACTTAATTAACTATCATTTAATATATTTTACAGGACCTCTGTTTTACACAGTAAAACGGTATTGCCAACGCTCTAGTCTCTTCAGTAGTGCTAGTTGCATTCGACAATCGTTAGCGATTATGTTTCGATAGACAAATGTATGGAGTTGACGTAAGACACCGAGATAGTCACGTGGTACTGTCTCAATGGCTTAAGTCATTTCCATACATATTTCAATCGAAACATAATAGCTAACGATTGTCGACAGGACCCGTAGCTTCGAAGGCAGGGTCACTACCAACTTGGCTAGCGTGTCGTCAAAAGATATTCATTAAACCGGCTGTCCATAGCCGTTTTTCACACCAACTTCGAAAGCATTCCTGGGCTGGGATTCTACACAGTAATAACGATATCATCTTTTACGTGTTTCGGTATTGTCAATGTTTTGTAAACTCTTATGTCATTTACAATAATGGCGGCCAAGTCATAAACGATTCTAAACACGTCAAACGCGATATCGTTATAACGCAGTAGAATAAAGGCCCAGGATTGAATACCTTTACAAATTAAATAGGTTACTGACCTTACTCAAATTCTATCAAACTATCAAAGAAATAGGGTCAAATTATTAAACGTTTCTAGTTTCCAGTCAGGTAGACAGTGTAATTATAAAAGGCGGTTGGGGCAATAAGGACCATTAATACCGCGGGTCGCCCTTGAAATGTTGCGGGCTGGTGTTACCCTGGGACACATGGAACTAGAATTCGACATATGCTTTTTATAATATTAACAAGCTCGAAATAAAAGGGCAAAGCTTTTATTACAAACTTTGTTAAACAATAAAGTTGTCTTTCCTATATTCGATATTTAAAAGCTTGTGTGTATTTAAGTTTTGTTTTTATATGATGGGTCTAAAGCAGTCCTGGCGCCGTTTATGCGGGAATGGGCTTAGCCAGAAAATTGGGCCTTAAAAACGTTAACTTCCTTAAAGACGATAACTTAAATCTGTGTGAAAGGTGTTTCGATATAATAATAGGTAAGGTAAAGACACCAGGGGGGTTATCATGAGCTAGCTTTGCATTTCTGTTTACGCTCAGAGAAAAGGACAGAGCTATATAACAGCCATAGCGCTGTCCTTTACGCTGACCGTAAACAGAACTGCAAAGCTAGCTCATGATAACCCCCCTGTAGTCGACAAAGGACCAATGTTCGACATTGATTCTTATTCAAAGAAGATAAGAGTTATTCATTTGTTTTGCAACAATCAATTTATAACCCTATGATCTTAGAATTAAAAGCTTCTGTCAATTATTATTGGTGCATGTCAGCTAAAAGTGTCGAACATTGGTGTTGTTAACTTAGGTATCCGGCATTAATCAGCTTAATGAAAACTTAGAGACCTTAGTCCATTTTGAGGTAGGTATGATAATTTATTGTCGCCTAGTACCCATAGCCGTACCGTACTAGGCGGCATATAGGTTCAAAACTTCGTTCAAACTTCTTTAAGTTGTCAGTGTCCTTAGAGATGCCAAGTAATTTGTAACTTAGAGGAAACTCAACCTTATTGCCATAGAATGTCAGATTGACTTTGGGTCTAAGGTAGGTCACAAGTTTGTCTTCGACTCTACTTGCAAATAGAAATACATACGTAGACGACACGCGAGCCTAGTTGGTCGTGCCCCTTCCTATGAAGCTAGCGGTGCCGGGTTCAAAACCCGGTAAGGTCAGGTACTTGTGTGATGAGCGCGCATTTGTTTCTGAGTCTTGGATGTTTTTTAAGTACCTATGTTTATCTTTATCTAGTACCCATAGTGTACAGTTTACATCATAAATATTTTTACACTTTAGTACCTTGTCACTTTCATTCACTGACACAATTTCATATATTATATATGTAATTGCCTCAGAGAATGAAAGTGACAAGGTACTAAAGTGTAAACATATTTATGACTTCGACTGTACAAGTGTAGAGATTAGTTTGGGACTAGGTTAACTCGTGTGTTGACCTCTATTTTAACCTAAACGCAGAAAACCTCTACTAAACAAATAAATATATAAATATCAGGGGACAGTGTCAGAGAATCGGGAAACGAGAGCCTGGTAGGACCCTGTGCAGGGTCCGTCCGGATCGCTACCACCATCTTATCCATTAACCACCCGCCAAGCAACAGTGTTCGCATTGTTGTGTTCCAGGGTGGGGATAACACAACCGGTGAAATTACTAGCATAGAGCCATTCTATCTTAGTCCTCAGGGTTGGCAACGCATTTCAGGTCTTAGGATTATAGTCTTGAGAATTCAAATGTCCATGGGTCTCGATTTCACTTACCATCAGGTGGCCTGCAACATAAAAAAAACAAGATCCTGTCACCACAAAATCTTATTTTCCTCGTTTTCCTCCAATACATTCTTCACTCTTCACACCCGTGTGTCCGTAAGCATTAATGAAAGGGTCAGCAGTCCGTCCGCTGTCACTGATAAACGACCGGCTAGAAGACAATATAGCTGTCACCGTTGACGAACGAAACTGGGTCTTAGAGATGGAATAGAATGTCAGTTACCATTCTAGTAACTCGTGTGATAGGGATAAATAAATATACGTGATGTAGAATGAGTGATGACGCACGGTATATTACTCTTTTAGGCCTACTTACACTTGTGGGTTTTTCAAAAAAAAATACATATTGTTAAGGACAAAAATTAACAACGGTAATTTTTCCATTACGGCACGAAAATTAGTCATATATTCATATACTGCAGTAGGTACTGCCTCATAAACAGAGATCGGACAAATGGGTGTCATTACTCGCAATAATGTGAACATGACTCCAATTTTAATTAAACATATTCATTAAGTATATTAATTTATTTCTTACCTGAACTATTCTTTTTCTTTATTTATTTCTTATCTTGATCCTTTGCAGGATAGTTATAGATAAATAATACAAGAGTGGCCATTGATATTATATTAATTTTAAGTACATAAGTTTGCTCCATTAACATGCGTGGATTGCGAAAGGAGCTTTCATAAGTTTATCTTAGCCGTGAAAATGAATAAAATAACCACGGAAAAAATATTAAAATACCTGTTTATTTGCTTTAATAAATATACACAATAACAAATATTTGTATCATTTATTGCCTCATGCCTTGCAAAGGATCAAAATTATTTTTAGGGAAAGTAATCAATTAATGTAATATAATTTGTTTCATTAAAATCTATGGAGTCATGTCCACATTATTGCGAGTAATGACAACCATTTGTCCGATCTCTGCTCATAAGTGAACTGGCGGTATTTCGAATTAACTAAGCATAGCAGATTCAAACCTCACCGGTTAGTAATATGATCAAACTTGCTACAAGGGTTTTGTCTAAGATGCCACTTTTTCTCTTAAACCAGTAATAAATAGTTAATTTTCGTGACGTACTTAATGGAAAAATTACCGTTGCCAATTTATGTATTTAACTAAAGTATTTTCTTGATTTAAAATGCAATCGACTGAAACATTTAAATACTTAATTTGTACCAAGTTTTTTTTATACAGAACTAGATGTAAATTCTTATAATGTGGTTTGTACAGTTTGCTTTTCTTAAAACAGTGAAATAAAAACTCATTTGACTTGCTTGAAAAAAGAATACCATGTTTACTAAACATTAGGCTTTATTATGAATATTCCACGGAACTAATTACAAATCACAAATCTCAGCTGAAAATGGGTAACAAAATTTAATTTTAACGCTACTATTTCAAAAAATCCTATTCTTTGTTCTTCCGTCTGTCAACCTAACCTATGAACCTGTGTGTCAACCTAGGTCTACATAATCTTTTACTACCACAGTTTATACATAAAGTGGCAAATTCAAATGAAAGAAGTGTCATGCATAAACTTCGGGTGTCTATCATTTAATCGAAACACCTTTCATCGAATATATCATTTCATCGAATTTAATTTCATCGACGCTATTTTCTGCTGAAACCATGATGATATGAAATCTATGATATGATTCATTCGATGAAGTGATGAGTTATCACCAGTGATCGGAATAGGTAGTGCAATTTCGGGTAAATGACCTCAAACATTATAAAGAATATGGATAAGACCCGGGATTCCGGGATTCGTATTTTTTTCACAGAATATTTGCCTGACATGAAATTAATTGAAGTATATGGGATAAAATAAGACTTTATGTCATTGTGATTACATCATTTATTTAAAATGAAAACATTACATATTTCGTTAATTAGGTGAAAGTAGTTACCACTTAATAAGACGTAGTGATGAGAAATGTAGGTAGTAGGTACAATCATAAAATATAACAAAAAAATATAAATAAATAGGCTAGGTCAAACTGTGTAATGTCCCCTGTGATATTTATTTTAAACCAAACACAAACTTTAAAACTTTTCATAGTGAAAATCCGGGATTATATCCATACTAATGGATATAATCCCGGATTTTCACTATGAAAAGTTAGCTAGTTAGTAGCTAGTAGCTTACGCTCCGAAATCTCGTGAAATTGCACTACCTAGATTCCGATCACTGGTTATCACAAACTACATTTACATGCTTATAAACCGGTAGTTCAAGAAGGTGCTGATAAACTGATATCGACTGTAATGCTCGTTTCAAAATGCTTTGACGTATCTTGTGACGAGCGTCTCGGCCAAAATTAGTTTGTTAATATGGCTTTGTACAATGATTCTGTAGTAAATAGAACCTAGGTAGCTTCATTTCAAAATTGCATAATAATATCATCATGATCATCATTTCAGCCAAAACTTGTCCACTGCTGGACATGGTCCTCCCCCAAGGTTTGCCACAAGGCCCACTTCTGCGCAGCTAGCGTCTATCGGTTTCCCGCTACCTTAGCCACGTCGTCGGTTCACCTTGTTGGAGGTCTATCCACGCTGCGTCCTTCGGTACGTGGACGCCACTCGAGCAGTCTTCAGCACAATAGGACATCTATTCTGCGTCTGATGCGCCCCGCCCACTGCCACTTAAGTCAAGTATTATTAGGTCTTTAACGATGATCTTGGAATTTTTGAAATTGCATGTATAGTCACCCAATAAAAATGTTGAGCATACTTAGAACCTTTTCATTGTGGTTGTCATTGTCAAGCTTGTCTTTTATTGTTTAGTTTGAAGTATGGCATGACAGCCTAAAGTGCTGAACATTCTCTTTGGGGCACTGTACATCAATTTCCCCGTTTTTTACTTCACAAACTGTCACAAAGTGGCAAAAAAATGGCGAAGTCATCAGTTATTGATTATTTGCCCTAGTAAGATAGCCGAAAAGTGATGTAGGGTTACAATTTTTTCCCGGAACTTTTGAACTATGCTATCGCTGTGGCCGGTAAATTGATAGATTAGTCACCATTCTCCGTCATAGTTTGTCATAAATGTTGCTGGGGACACGATTACGAGGGATTTTTTTATAACGTGGTAAATTGTTTAACAGTTCATGATCGCTTTTGTTGCGTTGTCATATGCAGAATGGTCACGTTTAAGGTATGCGATTCCGAACCTTATTTACGTTATATCTTAAAAGAACCTTTGGAGAGGTGAAGGATGGAAATTGGCCACTTTCAGTGTTGAACAGTAACACAATAGTTTACTGCAATAAAAAGCACATTGCTTGTCTCAGCGCAACCTACATACATAACATCACGCCAACATTCCCAGAGGCTGTTGGCAGAGCAACAGAAATACCAACAGCTCTAATAAGACTTGTTGATAATTCCACACAAACCACAAACCACATTTTGCACAAGTAGGCTAAGATGTTTACCTAGAGAGTTTTTTGATCCTTACATACAGAGTTTTTTGATCAGCATACGCCGACTCCGCGTCGATAGGTGTGGAGAGACCCTAGGTCGTGATTCGCTCCAAATTCTCTTTGTTTTCACAGAAAGCCTGAGTTGCAAAGAAGCAAATCGTCGCCACGATGATAAACCTCGCATCTCATATTTTGTGACGTAAGATTTGAAACTCATTTCTCTTGGTGTTTAAGTTTAAAATCGTATATCACGAAATATTAGATACGAGGTTTTATTAAAGTAGTGACGAAATCTGTTCTGACCCAATAACTCACAGTCGCTTGGGAACTAAGGCTGTTCAGGTGCGCAAAGCTTTGTCATTAGGAGTTGCAGTGTCGAGAATTTTCGGAAATAAAAGGTAAGGCGAACTACACTAACAAAATCCGGTCAAGTGCGAGTTGGACTCGTGCACGAAAGGTTCCGTACCATTATCTATACAACCAGGGCGTCTGGATTAAGATTGAGGAATAAACGGTAAAAAAATCACGTTTGTTATTTGGGAGCCCCCCCTGTTTTTATATTATTTAAATTTTTTAAAGCGAATATTATAAAACTAAATATTTACAAGTTACCATTATTAATATCGAGCAAAAACCGACAAATAATCACGTTTGTTGTATGGAAACCCCCCTTAAATATTTATTTTATTCCGTGTTTAGTATTTGATATTAAAAGCGGCAATAATAATTCATCATCTATGAAAATTTCAACTATCCTGCTAACACCGGAAATTACTAAGACTCTGCAAGCGTTATTACCGATTTTCATAACTAATAAACCGGGTGATTTAGAAATGGAGTACATATTGTCACTTTTCCGATCTGATCAGGGGCTGTATTCTACTAAACAAAACAAAGTGTCAAAGGCAATATGGTTTCACCAAGTAAAACCGGGCAAGAGCATGTCGGGACATGCTCAGTGTAGGGTTCCGAAGCCGTAAAGCACTACAAACATAAACATCAACAAGTAATAACTAATTTTCTATTTAAAGTCAACTGGTGCCGTCTTAGATGATTTTAGTAGGTATAAACACTTTAATCGCTTGTATCTCAAGAACCAATGATGTCTACTTAGTCATGATAGTTTTCCTTTAAAATTCGTAATATACTTTTTCATTTAACTTTTTTTCCGATTTTTGTATTTGTAGTTTTGGCCACTTGAGTCTAACTAAAATTCGTGCTTTAAAGCTTAATATTTCATAAACGTATTACTTAAACGAAAAACTGTTTTCACAAACCCGCAATATTTTTGAAAGACCTATCCAACGACACCCCACTTTGTAGGGTCGACAAGAAAAAAAAATACATCCCCACGATACGTTAGGGGAGGTACCTTAAAAAAACTATTTTTTTACCTTTTATTGCACCATTTGACTAATATGCATATTCATGCCAAGTATTTTTTCACTGAAAAAAAACTATTATTTAAATCTAAATATTATTCGAATCACTAAGAAGACACATCAACTAAGGTATTAGTTGAATCACTAAAGAACTTGCTTTTGGTACTATCAGCTTTGGTTGATATAACTAATATCATGAATATTGTATCCATAATTATGAAAGCGGACTCTGTATCATTACATCATCATGTGATGATACAGAAACTATTAATGATGATGAAGCTATTACGATGTGTAACTCAGCTGATATTTGGGTTAAATTATGCACCAGATCCTACGAACTAAGAGTTATTATAAGAAGCAAAAAAACAATATCGTAAACATTGCTACAAAGTATGTATTAATACCTTAACTCATTATGTATTATTCACGGTAAACTATCCATCAATCAAGTAATTAAATACAAAGTCCGCTTCCATAACAGTGATCATAACCATCAAGACGAAACCTAAGGTAAAGACAACTATTACGATATGTATCTAATTTGCACCCTATTCTATTGAAATAAGGAGCAAAGTGTATACATTTCTTTGTAATCACCTGTAAATTGCCGTCCGACTATATGATCTGTACAATAAAGCTAATATGATAAATTAGTTATTGAACGCATCAGACAATTCAAGCAATACAACACTCAAAAAAATGAGAGCCAATCAATAGAGATTTTGTCTTAGTTGACATAAAATGAATACAATATTCACATAACAGCCAGCCATTAACAGCCTAACTCGTCGTACCTAAGTCGTCTCTAATGAATGACTCCTGTTATCCTGGTGAACGTAGGTACGCATATTTAGCTTCAGAGCAAAATGCACAAAACGCATGCAAAATGTAACCAATAGCAATGCTTACAATACGCACAATGTACCCAACTCATATTGTGAAACACACGGAACTCACACAAAGCAAAAAGTACATTCGCAAAGTTTACAAATCGGAAAATACACACTTCTCGCAAAATGTACATTACGCAAATTTGTATGTACATTTTGCGAGAAGAGTGCATTTTCTGATTTGTACATTTTGCGAATGTACTTTTTGCTTTGTGTTTCGCGTGTTTTACAATATGCGTTGGGTACAATAATATGTGCATGTACATTTTGCCAATGATTTTGCTATTGTTTTTTTTTTTTTTTTTTTTGCTTTGTTACATTTTTACATTTTGCATTTTGAACATTTTTTAGGTAAAATACTTACCGCCTGTTTCACAATCGACAAGTAAAGCTTATTTGACAGATAAACTTAGCCCTTTCTCTTTCTGACACTTGAAAATAGACAAGGAGAGAGACATCTTTATGTGACAGATAAATTTACTTGTCGATTGTGAAACAGGCCCTTAGAATAATCACAGTTCAATACAGCCGACGCATCAAACTTGAAGCCATAAACGGAAGTATTGCAGGCGCACGATTAATCTCTCGTACGAAACACAACAAACACAAGTGTACGAATAATTTTGTACTGTTCCTCTATTGGCCTGAGGGCCTGAGGGCCTCTAGTCTACTGGGTTAAAACGATATTAGGTTTGACGTGTTTAAGTATTGTTTTAACCGTCAACTGCCATAACTGTCAAGTACAAAAGAGTTATCAAAGCGTTGACAGTACGAAAACACGTCAAAAGCAATATCAGTTTTACCATGTAGAATCTGAACCCTAAGCGTACTAAATTTGGTCTGGTTTGAGTGGAAAATAATTATTCAGTAAATTGGCCACATGAGGGGTTTCTTACACCTTACACCATAAGTATGTAAAGATAGTAAATCTAAGACCATAATTGCGAAGAAGAAGCGGTACGCAAGAATCTTCAATAAGTAATTTTCCAATCATAGAATACTGAAAAACAAGTCCTTGCAAGCGTGAACAGACCAGGGGGGCGATTTTTGAAACTCAAACGACGAAAAGTGACAAATTTTGAAATCAATTTGTGTAGCGATTTAATCTACGAGCGGGCCCACCTTTTGTATTTGATATCATTTCGCCTTTATCATATCCAATCCAAAAGCTGGGCCAACTCGTAGATTAAATAGCTGCACAAATTGATTTTAAAGTTAGTCATTTTTAGTCGGTGAGCTTCAAAAATTACCCCCAGACTCCACAAACAGTCCCGTTCACGAGTATGACGCGTATCTCAGCCATCGCCCTCAACTATGTGTTTGGAAAAGTGGTGACTTCATCACATTGGTGCATGGACCAGATTTCTGGACATTTTCAAAATAAAGTGTACCCTAGTTCAGGAAAATTAAGAAACGTTAACTTTTGTCAGTTTTGTGACGCAATTAGCTATATAAATTTATGGCAAATGTTCTTCACAAAACTGACAAAGTTAACGTTTCTTAATTTTACTTAACTAGGGTACACTTTATTTGGAAAATACCCTTCTACAGGGTGGAAGAGGACGGTGGACGCGGCTGAACTATCTCCCGAAAATGGGAGATAGTTCAGCCTTAACACTTTATTTCCCCTATACAAACTATGTGAATTTAAGCAGCCGTTTTCAAATTACAGCCGGTTAAACATTCACACAAAAAACTACCTGTTTCAACCCTAAACATACGATCGGGTCAATTAACTAAATTGTAAACAACCTTTTCATTACAGGATATTATTACGTTTTTTTTGTCGTTGATGCATACTTAGACCTGATTGAAATGCGGTAAAAAATATTGCGGGGTTTGTGAGTCTCTTTGTAAATACACCTCGAACAACTTTATTTATTTTAATTCTAAAATTATGAATAAAATAATAACATAATAACTACCTACTAAACACAACTTGACACATTTCTGAAATAGCGACATTGATAGAAACTGAAGTATAGTCAATCTTCATAAACAATTAAAGATGATATTAGAACCTTCTTTCATCGCATCTTAGTTTACCTAAATTGATAAAGCTTAAAGCTTGTTAAACAAAATTATTAACGAATAAATTGAAATTGTGCTGCTGAGTGGGCATATTTCATCAATTTTCATGCTTCAAAACATGCATGTGAAACGTTTATCAAACAAACATTATGAACATCTTTGCGTTATTGTATTGGCCGTCGATGCATTTTATGTTCAAATGAAATAGTCATTAAATTTACCTATGTCATATTCTTCTAATAAAAATGCCTTTAGCTTTGCGTCGATACCGAGAAACATAATTATCCTCCACCACATCCAACTGGGCATAGGACAATTTTAAGGGCTTTGTATCGCCAACAACCAGCCCGTTGTACCAACAACAGCCCAAAACGACCAAGGTGGAGGAGGCGTTGTTCAAATTGCGGCTCGACTTGAAGAAAGGGCGCTACGTTATTTTAGAAAACATCCGAGAGTGAGTTCAAGAGTAGCGGATCAACATTTCAGACTAACCCATACTGCAGTACTTACAATTCTCAAACGTACCAGCCTCCACCCTTACAAAATACAGAGGGTTCAAGCTCTACTCCCTCTGGATTGCCCTAACCGCGAAGCCTACTGCCAATGGCTATTACAAAAGATAGTAGAAGAGCGAGATTCCATAAGGCATATTATTTGGAGTGATGAAAGCTTGTTCACACGCAACGGAATATGGAATAGACGAAACGAACATGTGTATGCCGAGGACAATCCTTTCGCTTATCGATTCTATTCTTTGGTCTATTAACGTCTGGGCGGCGATTCACGGAGAAACTATCATAGGACCTGTGTTTCTGTCTCCATCTCTAAACAGAGACGGATACAGGTCGCTTTTGAACACCGAGTTAGACAGTTATCAGGACGAACTACCACTGGCTGAAAGACGAGTCACTTGGTTCCAACAAGATGATGCACCAGCTCATTCTGTACACGAATTACAAATGAAATTAAACAATGAGTTTGTGTATCGCTGGATAGTCAGGTTTGGACTGCACCGTTGGCCACCAAGAAGCCCGGATCTTACGTGTCTAGATTTTTTCCTGTGGGGTTCTGTAAAAGATAGTGTGTACAAAAGGGAATGTGACACGACGGACGAGATGCGACGACGAACAACTGATGCTTGTAACAATCTGCCGAGAAAAAATGACGAAGAGCATATTTTGTCAAGGGTGCACCGACATACTCGGGCACGGGCTGCAGCGTGTATAATAAGCCGCGGAGGGACATTTGAACACCGGATGTGAGGGTAATGTAAGATTTTTGCTGACGTAGTGTTAGATTTTTATAACAACATCATAATGGGTAAACTAATGGTGACGATCATTAAGTTATCACCTTATCACTATGGCAACGTCGACGTTCGGAAATAAGCGTAGTTTCCGAGTTTTCATAGTCAAGTCGTAATGGGTAGGTGTAACAGGGTTGTCACCACAATGAAAAATGAGTCAATTTGGTTTTTTTTATTACTTGATTAATGATTATAACCATCACAAATCGACTGTGTACCTCTTAATTAACGCTATAGTTCTGGGAAGGTCCCCTGTCCCCTTCCACCCTGTATATGTGAGCACTTTAGGGTAAATTAGCTCCGGAATATTCGATTTCTGGCCGTATGTGGCCTTTTCGTATAGCTCTATAAAGACACAATGCACTGATGGCGTAAAAGCTATGTTCCATTGTTTGCGACGATTCATTAGTCAATGACAACGCTCGAAGGGCGGGCCAGTTCAAGGACGGGTATATATATAGCTGTTGAAGGATCTCTTATTCGGCTTCGTCATATTTTTACGTCAATATAGTGTGTAATGGCTGCTTTGTGTTACTAGGAATGGTTCTTGGAAAAAGCTTGGAAGAATATGACTTTAACCTAGTAGTTTCTTTGCCTAATTTACTCAAAGCCAAAACAATAACATGCCTGAAGTTCTTTTGTTAGAAAATAAGATACAAATCTGGCATTTCTTATGCTTTATACTTTTAATGTTTCTTTGCACTATCAATATAAAATATCTTTTCATACATTTTCTCGTTATCTAAAGTAAAACTGCGTTAAAATTGATAGCGGGAACGTGTTCCTTTTTTGAGCTATGTCATATAATTTTTTATTGTTTACAAAAATACTTTGAGGCAAAAAGTTTTTGTTACTCGTAATTAATACTGTTTTTTTACTGCTGCATATAAATAAGTAGTCATTTCTTTGGTCCTTTCACCAATAATGCTTAAAAGTTGATGTTTGATTTGGAGGCTTCAGAAACACAGTATTCGAACAGTTGTTCGGGTAGTGGTACCTATAGGATGTGCTTATGTTCTACCTACCTTAGGCATGCTATTATATTAATAATGCTATATGTGCTCGCTATTGCATTATAATGGTTCTCTATTATGGTTCTTTAGGTCTTTTTGTACTCATACCCATCTATTGTATAATTGTGATGTGTCTGTTTGTAACCTGAATAAATAAATAAATTAAATAAGTCTTCAATCATATTTAATCATTAACATTACGTTCACACTTAAGTCACACTTATGTAGAAATGCACTTTTTATTAATATTAGGCAGGTATTTAGTAAATTATTTTTAGTCACGGTATTAATGTATTGCAATTTAAAAAGTATCCCTCACTGTATTCACAGTGATACTGTAGCCACTCGGTCAACCTCCTCATGCAATCATTCAGCAATTTAAATTAATTAGGAAGGTTATAAAATGAAACCATATACAATATTGTAGGCATTTGACGACACGTTGGCCTATTTGCTAGTGACGCTACTTACGAAGCTAGAGGTCTCGGGTTCAAATCCGGGTAAGGGCAGATATTTGTGTGATGAGCGCGAGTATTTGTTCCTGAGTCTTGGATGTTTTCTATGTATTTAAGTACTTATATTATTTCTCTATGTAAGTAAGTTTATCGTTGTCTAGTACAAGCCTAGAGCTTAGTTTGGGACTGGGACAATTTGTGTGCGATTGTCACAAGATATTTATTTATTTTTCCTATTGATATCAGATCTACAACGTGGCTGGTATAACAGATCTTTGTATTGCACTCCAAGTTCTGCTGCAAACATTTTGTTGCGCTTCTTAAGATAATCTACGCTTCGTTATACGCTAAGGGGAGAACTTTGAACTTTTGGAAAAGAGGTCTACGGCACGGGTTCTTGTTTTAGGGTTCCGTACCCA
Organism: Acleris holmiana; assembly: GCA_949316455.1. Taxonomy (NCBI): domain Eukaryota; kingdom Metazoa; phylum Arthropoda; class Insecta; order Lepidoptera; family Tortricidae; genus Acleris; species Acleris holmiana. Next base: position 12,436,557 of record OX438784.1, read on the forward strand.
AAAGCTATAAAACAGGAACTAAACTAAGACTCCGTCTGTCCGTCTGTCACCAGGCTGTATCTCATGATTCGTGATAGCTAGATGACGTATATACCTATACGTTGCCGCTATCACAAAAAATACTAAAAACAATAAAAATATTTAAGGGGCTCCCATACAACAATCGTATTTTTTTTGTCTTTATTAGCTCGATCTTTTTAACGGCAACAGGTAGACGCTTGAAATACCTATTCATAAAATATTAAAAAGTACCTACTCACTTTAAAAAAAAAATGAGGGGCCTCCCATCCAACAAACGTGACTTTTTGCCGTTTTTTGCTCAATCTCGGTTGTATAGATCATAGGCACTTGGCCGGTTTTTTGCATTATATTATAAGCCCTCTAAAAGTCAAGTACAGAGTGGCTCCACAGTAATTTAACGTTGACGTCACCTAACCACGACGGTAGGCCGTCAACGCTGCCCCAATAGAAAGCATTCCTAAGTTTTCCCAGGGCAAACACAAACCTCGTCAATTTTAAACACACTGAGTCAATATGATGTCTCCAGTTCAAATGCTTGTCTATAAAATTAAGCCTCAGAATTGTACACTAAATTATTATTATAAGAGTGTAATTGCATAAATAAACTTTTATTAAGATTAATAATTAATATTGTTATTATTTGTCCAAATATTAATGTCTAATGGCGAGGGCGGGTTGCTAGTTAATTATAAGCTTAAGAAATGATAATAGGAAACGGTTAAAGGTTTTCATTTGAGAATGCGCCCAGCAACCGATAAGGTTGTAACGTCTTCGAATTTCATAAAAACGTTTTTTTTCGAAAATTCCATATAATGGATTCGATGTGTTGTGTACTCGGCTTAAGAGGATTAAGTTTCGTACACACGTGCGCCTTCTGGACGTTAGGGTGCCCGCATTACAACGATCGGAGTATCCTGCCATTGTTAACTTACACGTCTTAATGATTACGTAAGAGATATCGATGAACAATAAACAGCACTGTTTTGCTAACGTTGTCTTTTGTTTGCGTTATAATACGCTTGCGTTATATAGTATAAAAGCCTTATTAAATAACTTTTAAATTTACGTGTTACTGCATTTATATTGAAAAAAAAAACATAGATGCATTCGTTTTTTTTTTGTTGGAGTTTTCTTCCTTGATGTGAGATTTTAGTGTCTGTTGGTCGGTCCGTATGTCAGCTATCAACTTGAAATTTGGTATAGTTGTAAAACTTGCCTGCCCGCATCTATTTTTGATGCAAAAGCATGAAATTAATTTGATTGGTATAGAAAAAGGGATGAAAATTGAGAGTGAGTTAATTATACCAAATAGAGTGTTATAATATTACAATAGCAATTTTAATCTACACATTTCAAAACAAAAATGTACGAAAAAAATAAACGTTGTTGAAATAGTTTGAGAAAAAATATAAAGCACTTTGTTAAATTGTGAGAAAATGAAGGCAAGCCAACATGGACTTTTTTGTTTACGAATAGTTTCAAAAAACGTTAAGTATTTTTTATACTAAAATCGTCTGAGACGGCACCAAATAACTCTTAATAGAAAATAATTAGGTATCATTTGTTGTTTTTTTTTTATATTTGTAGTACTTAAGGGCTTTAGAACCTTACACTGAGCATGGTCAGCATGCTCTTACCGGGTTGTTTTCAAATGTATTTGCTGTTTTTTATATTAATTTCATTCTAACGAGTGCACATTTTCTCGGAGATAACTTTTAAGTCCGAAAATATTCTCGTACTATTTTACATCATAAATAATATTAATCATACAACTAATCATTTCAGGATTTTATAAATAGGTCATACGCACTCTTAATAACAAAAGCTGTTTCTCCTGTGGTCAATAGGTATAAGCTTGTGTGCATATAAGTTATGTTTTTATATGATGGGTCTAAAGCAGTCCTGACGGCGTTTTTGCGGGAATGGGCTTAGCCAGAAAATTAGGCCTTACAAACGTTAACTTTCGGTGTGTCCACAGGAAAGACGGTGACCTAAATCTGTGTATGACCCAAATATCTAACTGGTAAATAAGGTTGGTTAGGTTAGGTTTGTTTTATAAACGTCCTACTACCAGAACGGTTTCAGTAAAACTCACTTTAGGAGTTGCGGTGATTATGAATAATAATTATAAACAAAAGAAGTATGAGGGAAAAAATATGAAGAGTGATTATTATGAATATTATTCGGTAGTAAAACCAAAAATAGGAATATGAATTTTATATAAGATAGCGACCCGCCCTCGCTTCGCTTCGGGTTAAAGTGTTATATAATAAACCTTCCTCTTGAATCACTGGATAAAAAGTAGCCTATGTTCATCAGGGATAACGGAGCCTATTCGAAACAAACAAACAATCAAATCTTTCCTCTTTATAATATTAGTATAGACAATATAGACCCTATTTTAACACCGAATAAACCATTTCATTTCTTATTTGCGTATGTAGCTAGCCTTAAGTATGGCCATCATCAATCTAAAGCATCCATTTTGTTTTATCCAAGACATCGATTACCCGTAGTAACTCGAGGAATCTTGATGAATCGAGTGACGCATTCGGATTCGTTACAGTCGGTAAAGTATTGGGTGTTGTGTTTTACTCTACGATAATAAATAACGGTACGGACCCTTTGGCTTTAATGTACGTGATTTATTGTGGTTTTTAGGGTTCCATAGTCAAAGTAGGAGCCTTTATAATTTCGCCATGTCCGTCCGTCCGCAGCCTAGCGCAGAGACTCTTAGTACTGGAAAGCTGTAATTTGGTATGAATATGCATATTAGTCACGCCAACAAAGTGGTACAATAAAATGTAAAATATTTAGTTAGGGTATCTTCTCTACACGTAACGTATAATAACGAATTTTAAAGAAAAACTATCACGACTAAGTAGACATCATTGGTTCTAGAGATACAGGCGATTAAACCTACTAAAATCATCTAAGACGGCACCAATTGACTTTAAATAGAAAATTAGATATTATTTTTTGATTTTTATGTTTGTAGTACTTGACGGCTTTGAAACTCTACACTGAGCATAGCCCTATAAGCTCTTGCCCGGTTTTTATTAGGTATGGCTGGGTTTAGTGAAAGGGTAATCCTTAACAATAGAAGTTGTGTGTATGAATGTAAAGCTTAAGGGCAATTTGGCTTGTTATGGGACATAAAATATTTAAACTAAATTCTGAGCTACGTTCAAAGTTTTAAAACTTTTACTTATTAAATTAATAAAGATCACAGAACAATGTCACACAAATACCTTGTCATAAACTAAGCTCTAGGCTTGTACTATGGGTACTAGATAACGATAAACATACTGGGCCCAGATTCTACATGGTAAAAACGATATCGTATTTGACGTGTTTCCGTATTGTCAACGTTTTCATAACTCTTATGTCATTTACAATAATGGCGACTGTGATATAAATGATTCTGAAATACGTCATCACGATATCGTTATAACGCAGTTGAATAGAGGCCCTGGTATAGAGAAGTTTAAACTTAAATAGGTACATAGAAAATATTTAAGACTCAGGAACAAATACTCGTGCAGTGCTCATCACACAAATATCTGCCCTTACCGTGATTTGAACCCAGGATCACTAGCTTTGAAGGCATGGTCACTACCAACTAGGCAAGCGCAGCATTGGTGAGTTAGTATAGAATCGATTCGTAGATTTCATGGTTTAAGAATTTTATTCTTATAAAAAGTTCATTGGTACAGAGTGACCGCGGGGGTTCAAACTCGGTACCTTACGGTCACAAGTCGATCCTCTAAGCCTAGGCCACCGACACTCTATAGTCTCACAGAACATAGACATATAGATACATAGACATACAAATATACAAACAAACATGTGTCTTGAACTTATAAACAATTCGCCCGGGGTTAAAAACTAAATTGCAATGCCCTTACAGGGATGTTCGAGCATGTAATAGTTTTTAATCTTTCTGCAAAATCTTTAACATAACATAAGGCAATAAAGAATATACACAGTATTACGCAAATTCAATCTCTGAGCATTTGTGGTGGATGCGAAATTTAACTGAAATTAGTTCGTTTGGAAGAAAAGGAGCTGGGCCTCTATTCTACAGCGTTATAACGATATCGCGTTTGGCATGTTTTAGAATCGTTTATGTCACACCATTATTGTAAATGACACAAGAGCTATCAAAACGTTGACATTACGGAAACACGTCAAATACGATATCGTTATTACCGTGCAGAGTCCCAGCCCTGGAACTTTATTTTTTAACCTTATTAAGTCGTGTTTGTTGTTTGATTTCGAAATCTTGAATAACTGCCAGGCATTTTGGGACAAGATGCCAACTTGGTCTAGAGCATTTTTTGTTCAGTGCGAAGTCAAATTAAATGAAAAGCGAAAAATGCTTAGGTAGCTTAGAAAAATGAATTTATTTTTTATGAGATACCTACTTGTTTCTTATGTAAAAAAACAGTTTAGCAAATGAAATAGATACATTCGGCCAAAAGACAAAGAACCTAATAAAGTTCTATCTGTTGCCCGCGACGCCGTCTATCGTTATTCAAATTTAAAAAACACACTGCAACACAACAAATATAGAATACAAAATAAAATAGACACAACATAAAAACAAGATTACTCGTAGATTAGAGACAATTTAGAAGTGTTGCACTGTAGTGTTAAGTCAAATAGGACTCAGCTTAGCATGTGCTGCAGCTGGAGCCACAGAACCTTCGTGAACTTTAAAATTTTCCGGGATAGTCATATCTCCATATAAAATTTCATCGAAATTTCTTCAGCGGCTTAGCCCTGACAGAAGGACAAACCCTTTCGCATTTATAATATTATTATGTATACCTATAACTGTTTTTACTTGATGGACCACTATGATTTTATTAAGGAAAATTTCCATTCAGATTGCCTTAGCTATTAATTATTTAGGTCTGGGAGCTATTAGAAATATGCAAATGATTGGCCTGGATACTCCATCATCGAGCCCGGAAGTCATTCGTCTGTGACACTTCCGGTATATTTAGTCAGGTTTTATGGCTTGTAAGTTAGTCAGCGTGATTTTAAATACCTTTTTTTCGCGTATCGTAAGAATTCTTTGAAGAATAGTAATAATAATAAATAATATTTATTACTTAAAATTGATGAAACATACGGTTTTTAATGAACGAATGCGCAAACGACCCATTGGTTAGTTAGATATGTGGCCCATAGACATTTTATTTAATAAAATATATAAAAAACATCAAAAAGTCAGAAATACATAATACGCACTCATTGCACTCATTACTGCCTTTATCAGGAATTTTACCCGGAACCGTTAGCTTCGTAAGTTTTGTTTTCTTTCTACTATTGTGATTAAAAAAGGTTTATAGCTCCGTGAAAAAATGCGCGTTGTTAAAAGTTATATCCTAAACAGTAAACAATTTCTCACAAAAAGTAATTCCACGATAACTGTGCCACCCACGCTTTTAATTCAATTTCACCCTTTCGACGCCATCGGCTTCGTACGGATTACATCAGATCCGCCTTCCATTTCAATACGATTTGATACCTGATGACTTCAGATAGTTAAACCCGGTTAATGTTATACATTAAATGTAAAAACAGGGCCAAGTTCTACCAAAATGTATCTCTTTAATCGAAGTTGGCCCGACAACAAATGACACAAATCACAATAAACAAATAAGACTTTTTTTTTATCTGACTCGTGAATACCCATAAGAACCCTGCAAATGAAGTTCAAACGATTTTTCTATTTAAAGTTAATTGGTGCTGTCTGAGATGATTTTTTGGTTAAAAACGCTGTAGGCTTGTAGTTCACTGGTAAACATCTTAGCCTGTTTGTGCAAAATGTGGTTACAGAATTATCAACAAGTCTTTTTAGAGCTGTTGGTATTTTTTTAGCTCTGCCTATTCCACTCTGAGAACGAAGCCGTGATATTAATTATGTATGTAGAAACGCTCTAGCCGCCTGTATCGTAGGAATCAATCAAGATCGCTTAGTCGTAATAGTTTTCATTTTATGTTGGTTATTATTATGTGGTTTCATTCTTGTTTGATTTTTATTCTTTGTAGTTTTTGCTGCTTACGTATACTTTTTGAGATAACACAGATAACCCGACCAAATCACATAATAACCTTTAGCAGACAAAGCAAATTGAGTGCCTACTTTATTAAGGCGGTTGATCATGAGAAGTTATTACCGGTGAAAGATTACGATTACCTTTTTATCTTTTCGAGCATTATGGTTTTGATGCCTTAAATAGGTACAACAATTCAGATCACAAACGTCTACGACAACACACGTAAACACAATCAACACACACGATAGTTATTATAACAGACAGCGGAATTTCTCATGGCAAAAATTGAAATGTCATAGGGATAGAACATTTTGCTTTATCGACTTTTCCAGTTATCGATATTGTGTAATCATTAATCTCTTTGTTATTTTAGTTTTGCTTTTTATATTAAAATGTAAATGTCATTATTGATTCGCATTTAGTTCTTGTTGTCAACAATACGTGAAGTTTTAGGATTTAAATTGTAAATATTATGTTATTTTTGTCTAAAACACATATCTTTATTAACGGTAAATAACAAATGAAAATAAAGCTAAATCTAAGACAGAATCAGAATCAGAATCAGAATAATCTTTATTCAAGTAGGTTTACAAATAATAAACTCTTTTGAAACGTCATAGTAGCGACTTAGCCTAAATTGACTGCATAGAACGACATAGAACTATACAATAATAATGAAACTACACCTATATTTAACATAAACTATATTAATCTAAAAGACCGCTACTAGAGGGCATTGTTAATATTAGAAAATTATTTTGCTAAGTGTAATGTATCGATAGGAGGTGCTACGTGAACCAGAACTATTTGTCGATAATCGATAAAATATCCCTATGACGTATACGAGGAGTGAGATAGAAAGTATTGAAGCTTATTAATATGTATTTCTGTATAAATGCTTCTCTTTTACTCGTTTCATTATATTTCTATGCCTAGTCTAGGTATTACTTTATCTAGAATCCAGATATAAATAAAAACTACCAAACTTTTTTTTTTAGTTTTCATTTTACTTTTAGATTTGTCAGTGTAGCGGGTGGAAAGATAAGATCTTTGTCTACCCCTCTGGAAAACATGTCTGATTGAATGTCATAAAAGATGAATGGTGTGATTGTATACCCAATTTTAATTGTAAAAGTAATAGCAATTATATAACACCCGTGTAATTTACTGAACTTGGCTGTGGCACTGCTCCATATCTATGTAATGTTTTCATTTTACCTTTGTTTGATTTGGGTAATACATTTGGGCAGAAATGTGTGCCTAAAACATTTTGTTCGTTTAAATAATAATTTTAAACCCCTTTAAGTCAAATGCTACAGCTTGCTTTTAAGCGCTTTTTTATTAATACTTGCGAAATTATCATGGGGCCTTTTGGACGAAATATATTTCCCTAACCTTTTCATTTGAGAAACCGCTTTATTTTTCTGTATATGTAAATATTTCAGGATTTATTTCAGGACCATCGTGTAGAGAACCCTATACGAGTAGGTTATATTTATAAAAATACTGAAATAGGTATTTGCGATTTCGGAAAAAAGGGTTTCGGCAACTAAAAACATTGAGAAACGACACATTCGGCCAAAAGGCAGAAAACCCATTCTCATACTTATCTGTACCTATTATTATAAAACTCTTCCATGAAGGGCTGATTGAATGTCAACACACAGATTAAGTACCAATTTCACCATACGATTGTGTTTCACTTAGAGACGATTAGAGCATTAACAGTTGTCAAAGTCGATTAACATTGATTAAATTTAACGTGTGGTTGCCGGGTTAGAATAGTGCCACTCCATGTCTTCCCGTGGATGTCGTGAGAGGCGACTAAGGGAATAAAGGCTTGTAGTACTGTTAGGCGATTGGCTTGCAACCTGTCACTAATACACTGGTAAACATCTTAGCCTGACTATGCAAAAAGTGGTAACAGAATTATCAACAAGTTTAGAGTTGTTGGTATTCTGTTGCTCTGCCTACCCCACTCTGGGAATAAAGGCGTGACGTTATGTATGTAAATTTAACATCGCTACTAAAGCACTATATATACATCGGTACTAAAGCGCTAAACATTATGTAGAGACTTGAAATTCGGAGGGAATATTACTTGGGTATTGAAAAATTGACATATTGTGACCTTCTAAATGGGATAAGGGCAAAAAAAATATGATGAACCTTCTAAACGTAGAAAATCCGTGATTGTTCATGGAGTGAAATTACGTTATGGTTTCGAAACCCATATTATTAAATGTTTAACTAATCTAGAACCCGTGCGAATTTTTTGCACCCTTTACCAAGAAACGATTTTTCAAAAATCGACCCCCAACGGAAGTTAAAAGGGGAAGAGGCGGAAAATTAAATCTACGCGAACAAAGTCGGTGGCGATCTCTAGTTTAGTTTTACATATAATAATATGGGTTTAGAAACAATTACGTAATTTCTTTCCATGAACTATCGAGGAATGTTGAGAAGGCATACGTATTTTTTTCGGGTTATACATTTTTCATGTGTCTTTAGTCGTGTTATGTCGAGAAATGTATAACACGGTTAATTTACGTATCACGTCAAACTGCTAAGCATTCAAATTTCGTGATGGTACCTCTTCAAATTTATGAGAAAGTATATGGTTTATCGATGACACTTTAACGACGGTGATGATGATGAATACATAAAGATGATGAAGGAAAAATAGAACGAACGAGGAAAAGAGGGAGACCAAGAAGAACTTACCCAGATCAATTAAAAAACGTATCGTATCAGTGTGTTAAAGAGAAGACTCGGAATAGGGAATAATTGAAATTACTCCACCGACAAGAGCACGCTCTTAAATAAATGATTAAATAAATAAATAACATCACCGGAAAATGTCGCTCAAATTGACTTAGTCCCAAACTAAGCTCTAGGCTTGTACTATGGGTACTAGACAAACGATAAATTTACTTATATAAAGAAATACATACTTAAATACATAGAAAACATCCAAGACTCAGCAACAAATACTCGTGCTCATCACACAAATTATTATTATTTTGATGCTACTTAGCGATAAGACCGCCTATTGATTCACTTAGTAAGTTTTTATTTTTATTTTACTTTTCATGCTGTATTTGTATGTGGTGTTCAATAAATAATATTCGTATTGTATATTAATGGCCTGTTTCACAATCGACAAGTAAATTTATCTGTCAAATAAAGATAACCAATTCCTCTATTTTCAAGTGTAAGTAAGGAAAAGGGCTAAATTTAATACACAGATATGCGTGAATTGACGATTGTGAAACAGGCGGTAAATATTAAAACGTACATGTTCGTTTTATCATTGAATTACTTTCCAATTATTTTAAACAAACATTTGAACATTTTAGAACAAATTTAGCTTTCCCTAACCAGATAATTACCCCTATTGAAACGAGCGAATAAATTAATAACTTTCGAGTGTGTACTCAGTTCCAATTCTAATTCCTTCCCTAAATCAAGCTAAAAGGGATAATGAAAATGTAACATCACTACATATTAAAGTTATTAAGTATCCAGGACTTTCAGGAGTTCTCAGCAAAAGGTTTTCATGACATTTAGGATTCATCTTTTCAGTTAAATCAAGAGTAAATATACGATATTCTTCAACACACAGCCAAAATCACACTTATACACCTTTTTTATTGTTAGTTTTATTTATTTTGGCATCTATTTATGAGAAATCCAAGTCTAAATTATTCTTCATTATTAAATCAATCAATGGCGTTTTCTTTTCAACTTATGCAGGTAAGAGCATCGGGTAAAGTACTTACTCATTGGTACATGGTGACCACGGGTGTTCGAACTCGGTACCTTACGATCACGAGTCAACCCTGTACGCTACTAGGCCACTGACGGTCTCAAGTTCTAGGCATTGATACATATTTTTATAGGACAACACAGTTTTGTTCATAGAAAACATCCAAGACTCAGGAACATGTACTTGTGCTCCACACATATGTTTTCCCTTATTTACCACCAATTTAACCCAGGACTGCTAGCTTCATAGGCAGGGTCACTATCAACTAGGCTAACCTCTTCATCAGATTCCTCTTCATCATAAATACCTTCAATCATTTTAGCATTTCACCCATCAGCTCCATTTGACACCTCCAGTCTAGGGACGTACGCTCTTAACAAGGAAGTACTTTTTTATACCCATCAATTATCAATGAATGGGTAATCCATGGATTCATCGAGGCCTGATTAACGACGGGATGATTAAATGATTAAATCACTGTACACACCATTAGCCACAATCAATCATTCGTTGTTCGCCACAGGCTTACTGGATTACGGACGTTTATTAGACTAAGCCAAATTTATTCAACGCGTTTCGGCTAAAATTAATAGATTAAACACACCTGAAGATTATAAAAAACCTTAAAGTTAGTATTTATTTCTCAACAAGACAAATAAAATAATAAAAACGAATTAAAGAACTTACTAATTAAGAACAAACTTACTTAAAACTATACTAATCTAACAGACCGCTACCAGTGGCCATCGTTCCCAAAATGCTGGCAGCATTGCCAATTTTAATGGCAATGTTTAATCTTTCTGCCAAGAAAAGGCCAGCATTTTGGTCACGAGTTGCGTCGATCGGGTGCTTAGAAAGGTCTTTAAAAATACGGTGTGCTCTTGGCGGTCCTAAGTTTTCGACCACCAAAGGCTCAAATGTGTAAGAAATGCATCAAAATTGTAACTTTCTTTTCGGCACTCGTATTCCCCGTTTTTCCTTGTTGCAGCCAGCAATTCATTTCCTCTAACGTAGTAGAACATGCACTCATCGCCAAACAGGGCACAGGCCTGAGACTTTACACGGAAAAAACGACATCGCCTTTGACGTGTTTCCGTTTTGGCAACGGTTTGGTAACTCTTATGTACCTACTTTCCAGTAATGGCGGCCGAGTCAAAAACGATTCTAAAACACGTCAAACGCAATATCATCCTAACACTACTGCGTTCTCTTTAATAGAAGCTCAGTTTGTTGGCGAATAACTACGTTGTACGTTATTTTTACACAAATCTTACTGTTTACTTTTTGCTCGATCATGTTGGTATAGAAAACACGCGCAGTGCCGTACAATGCCGTGTATAGCCAGGCTTAGGGGTCGATGAACGGAGAATCCTTTGTTAGGCACCTCTTCATCAATACGTGAGGATATATTCCAATCCACAATAGACACCGCGACTTCATACGCGCAGAATTAGCTTTCTGATACAATACTAACTACTTCCTTTTTTCCATCCCGCTGGGGTGGATCGAGATATACTGGGTGATTTTGGGGTCATGATCCGGAATGGCCAAAAGTGAATAAGATGGTCATGTCTTCTCGTGGATGTCGTAAGATAGAAGATAGGCTCGCAACTTGTCACTAAATTCACTCTTAAACTTCTTGGCCTGATTGTGCAAAGTGTGAAGAATTATTTTTAGAGTTGTTTACATTTTTGTAGCTCTGGGAATGAAGGCGTGATGTTATGTGTGATAACTCTTATTTACTTGTTTTTAAGGTTCTTTTTTATGATAAGGAGACGGCACACGAGCACTCACCCACCTGATGGTAAGTGGAATCTGAGACCCATAGACATTTGAATTCTCAAGACTATAATCCTAAGACCTAAGGACTAAGATGGAATGCCTCTATGCTAGTAATTTCACCGGTTGTCTTATCCCCACACCGGAACACAACAATGCGAACACTGTTGCTTGGCGGGTGGTTAATGGATTAGATGGTGGTAGCGATCCGGACGGACCCTGCACAGGGTCCTACTATCACTAAAATACTGAATTGCAGCGTGTATTTGTCAAATACATTATAATCCACCACACTACCACCGAATAGATCACCTGATTCATAATTCTGCTTGATTCACTTATATTCTTGATTCTTACCAGTCAATCCCATGTTTGCCAGCGGTTTGATTGATCTTTGCCTGCCGATATTTGTTCAGCCACGCGGCAACATCTGCCCTACTTATGTCACCATGTTAACACGTGCGTGGAGTACGGCCCATTTCACATGAATATAATGTCAAAAGGGTAGAAGAATGTAGAGAAAAGCAAGCTTTAGTGACCTATTGAGATTGTAAGGCGTTTGTGTCTGGGTATCTAAAACTATAGCCAAGATGCGTTCGCTAATTTGCGTTTTTATTCGTTTGCTTTTTAAACCAATCGCGTCACTCGTAGATCCCGTGATTTTCGTATCACCTGACCTGAAGCAAAACATGTTGAAAGGGTTTTTCTTATTTATAATGTATGTCCGTCTGTCAAGTTTCTTTTTCTCAAGAAAATCCCAATATTGACCTAGAACTACGTTTACCCAGGAGCACTTTTTTTTAAGCGCATCGCATCCTCTCAGCATCTAAATATTGTAATATTTATATACTTACATACCTATAATAAAATAAACAAATTGGATGGGACCCTGATAAAACAATGGTAAGCAACTTCGTGTGCGAGTCCGACTAACAAAAACAGGTCTCGTAACAAAAACTCTAATAATTTTGCTTTAAAAAATAGTCACCGAAATCATTATTTTAGATAACTCTGGCCTATTTAGAAAGCCCTGCGAATCCACTTTTTGCCACTAAAAGGACTCATTAAATTCGGAAGCAAGAACCAAATGGAAAGGATAACGCTACACGTAAAGAAAGACTCATATTCTACCAAGCTCTTTACATAAATTAACCTTATTTGATAACCGGTAAGGGTTATATCAGTTTAGTAAATAAATGCAGATGTGTCCTTTTGTTTAGACGCAGAATAAAGCGCTAATGTTTTCACTGCTTCACCGGGACAAGCCAAATTGATATTTATGGTCCATAAATTCGCTAATTCTATTTCCCATTTTCATATTCATACTAATGCGGTCGGGCTGTCAGTTTAATATCAGACTGCAATTGTCGATAAGCAATAGGTGATTATTTCCGAGTAGTCAAATAATTTAAATGTCAAATGAAAATGGTGGATAATTACTTATAACATGAATTTGACAGAAGCGCGTGGAGCTAACCCCATATGCTTCTGTTTAGTCCACAAAAGAATATACTCTATAACCGAACAATTGTCCTCGCGTGTGGTAGCCATGGATGTATTTATCTAAAAAATCCTTGGTAGTGTGTATAAATAACTCGACATTCATTGCTGAGTACACCTTAATAGGAGGTGAAAGCCGTTAGTGAAAATTATATTACCTTACAATTTGTTGTGTTTTTTGTTTGTTGTTTATTGATGCCGTGTGGTTGCCGGGTTAGAATAGTGCCACTCCATGTCTTCCCGTAGATGTCGGAAGAGGCGACTAAGGGAATAAAGGCTTGTAGTACTGTTAGGCGATGGGCTTGCAACCTGTCACTAATACACTGGTACACATCTTAGCCCGTTTGTGTAAAATGTGGTTACAGGATTATCAAGTCTTTTGACTTGGAATGAGGGCGTGAAGTTGTGTATGTGTGTACGATTTGTATGTGTGTTTACCGTTAAGCAGTAATGTTCGTATTGTTGTGTTCCGGTGTGGGGATAAGATAACCGGTAAAGTTAGTCCTCAGGTTTCGCAACGCATTTAAGGTCTTGGGATTTCAGTCTGAGATTAAAGTCTTGAGAATTCAATTGTCTAGAAATAATGATTATTGTTGATCATGTCTCAATGAAATAATATGGGAGGAGAGTATTATTTATTGGGGGTTGGTCGCTTCGACCATAGCTGGGCCTCTATTCAACTGCGTTATAACGATATCGTTTTTGACCTGTTTCCGTATTGTCAACGTTTTGATAACTCTTATGTCATTTACAATAATGGCGACTGTGACATAAACGATTCTTAAACGTGTCAAACACGATATCGTTTTAACGCACCTGAATAGAGGCCCTGATCTATTTTGGCTGCCGTCAGTTTATAGTTCACCGCAAAGGCCTATTGTGTCCAGGAATTTCCTGATGCTTTGGGCAGTGAGGAGTTGTATCTCTTGTGGGTCCACGATGTGTCCTAGGTAGATGGCTGTCTATCATTTCATCGAAACACCTTTCATCGAATGTATCATTTTATCGAATTTTATTTCATTAAACGCGGTTTTCTGTTAACACCATGATGTTTTCAGGGTATTTTAATTATCTAACCTAACGTAACCTACGCCATTAATGTTTAAAATACCCTAAAAACATTATGGTTTCAGCAGAAAATAGCGTTCGATGAAATGAAATTGGATGTAATGATACATTCAATGAAGTGATGAGTTTCCTAGGTGGATACTTCCGTTCCACATAAGTGGTCCGCATGAACAGAAGATGTGCATCGCTGTCTCCTCTGCCTTTTCACAGAATACATGTCGCAGCGGCAAGTACAGTACCCTTACCAGGCGTCGCCATTACCATACTACCCTGCTAAAACAAAAGGCAGTATTTGATACAAAAGTCCTGTAGCAAATGCAGCCTTATTACTAACAGGATAGGATTGAAATTGGTTTTCTACTGAGTATAAGATACTGCTTATTGGCTTATGAGGGCAGCATACCTACTCGCTAGCGAGTCGATTGCTCTGTCCCTCCCACTCTATAACAATACTGTGATGGACAGAGCATTCGACTCGCTAGCGAGTGTGGTAATTGCAACTCGTGGTAAGGGTACCTACAATAGTGCGTGGCCAAAACATTAGTATCCTATAGGGTGACATCAAAGACGTGATCAAAAGTGATATGACTTAAGCATTAAAGTGGGATTCTAATAATATAGTTATGTTTAGATTTAGTGTTCAGACTTAATCACGCAATGATCAAATAAAATAATTTGTTGTAAACAGTGTGGTCTCCGTACTTGACTCAAAGAGATGCAAAGATAAGCATAGAAACAATAAAACAAATAATTGTCAATGATTTAGTTGAATTGTCACTGTGACTGAAGTGTCATTAGAGTAAAATAGTCTGAATAGGATCCATAGAGGGTATGATTCTAAAAATAGGGTAACCATTTACTAAATTGGTGGGGAAAATTAACATAAAATAAATAGCTTTTGTTTCTTGTAACTAAATATTACTTGAAATTAACCACCAATTACCGAGTCTGAAAAACTGGTTTCTGATCACGTCTTCGATGTCACCCTGTATGTTGTTCCCTAGGACTCAAGATATCTACAAACCAAATTGCTTAAAAATCGACTTCAGTGGTGTAGCCATGAAAGCGTTGAGTATACACAGACAGAGTTACTTCATATTTATAATATTAGTAAGGATACGAGTGAACGCTATTTCGTGCGTAATGTCCTAAACCAATAGGTAGTATCTCAGTTAAAACTCCTGTAGCAATATCAACATTATGTTTAACAGAAGTGAGTTAAAAATGCTTTGGTTATTGAATTTGACATACTGCTTATTGGCTTGGGTGGGTAGCTTTGCCCTCGTATTTTCCTAGAACTGTTCCGACGTCGAAAAGCTCTACCTGGAACTAGGCGGGTGGGCTAACACGACCTTTTACAATTCAATTTATGATAGACTGACTGGATAAATGTTCTGTTTTTTTAGTTCCGTAGTCAATTGAATGAATACGTGAATTTGCATATAGGTGATCAAAAACCGGGCAAGAGCATGTCGGAACATGCTCAGTGTAGGGTTCCAACCACCAACATAAAAATCAAGAAATAATGAGTAATTTTCTATTTAAAGTGAATAGGTGCCGTCTTAGATGATTTTATTAGGTATAAACACTTTAATCGCCTGTCAAGAACCAATGATGTCTACTTAGTCGTCATAGTTTTCCTTTAAAATTCGTTATAATTATGTTCTTTCATTTAAGATTTGTTTCACATTTTTAGTAGATACTTGTAGTTTTGGCTGTAGACACACACACACACACATGAGTCGAACAAATATTAGCGCTTTAAAGCTTAACATTTCATTAACGGACAACTTAATCAAAAAACTGTTTGCATAAACTCGTAATATTTTTGAAAGACCTATCCAACGACACCCCATACTATAGGGTTAGCGAAAAAAAAATACATCCCCAGGTTACGTGTAGGAAAAGTACCCTAAAGTTTTTTTTTTCATTTTATTGTACCAATTTGTTGGCGTGACTAATATGCATAGTAATGCCAAATTACAGCTTTCTAGTAATAAGAGTCTCTGCGCTAGGCTGCGGACGGACGGGCATGGCGAAACTATAAAGGTTCCTAGTTTGACTACGGAACCCTAAAAACCGGGCAAGAGCATGTCGGACCACGCTCAGTGTAGGGTTCCAAAGCCGACTAAAGCTAAGTACTAAAAACACAAACAAATATCTCAAAAAACAATGTTTTCTTTTTAAAGTTATTTGGTGCTGCTGTCTTAAAAATTAGCACTTTAAAGTTTACTAAATATTTCAGAACCGTATCCCTTAATGATTTTTTTTTAGCAAACCCGCAATATTTTTGGAACACCTATCTAATGACACCCCAGACTATGGTGTAGATGAGAAAAGTTGAAGTTATTTTACCACTTTGTCGGCGTGACTAACCTGTGGTGCTAGACAAGTTGCATTCGACAATCGTTAGCGATTATATTTCGATTGATAAAAGTATGGAATTGACGTAAGCCACCGATATAGTAACGTGACACTTACGTCAAATCCATATATTTTTCAATCGAACAACATCGCTAACGATTGTCGAATGCAACTTGTCTAGCACCACAGGTTAGTCACGCCGACAAAGTGGTAAAATAACTTGAACTCTTCTCATCTATATAAATAGAAGGTTAAAATTTTAGTATTATTATTTTGAACATTTCTCGCTGAAATGACGTTCAGAATTGAATATTGATTCAATTTGCCATTTTTAGTAAACAAGTGTGAAAAAAAATATGCTGCTGCTGTAATCTGTATTTTGATTGCGATTAAAATGTATTTATTTGTGCTAATTTTATCGTTTTATTGTATAATACTTTGTTAATTTGAATCAGTTCATTCCTAAACACCTGCAAAATAAAAGCATCCTGTGTAAAAGAATATTCATTTTGACGTCATCAGCATGGAACGTTTGACCCTGGTATTATTAGATCGTTAAGCCTTTCCGAAATTATTGAAGCAAACTTTTTATTAGAATTGTTTCACTGGTCACTTGAGGCGCAGAAGTACCTATTTGTAAAACAATTTTTACTCCACACAAGTTGCAATTTCACTGTGAATAAATATAAAAGTAGCTACATAGTCTCCGGTAGCTGCACACGAATAAGCTAACGACTTGTAATGACACAGGGTGAAGTAAAATTGGCCACGCCGCCGGGCAGAATAAAATCGTACCACCTAGCAAATTGCACACTGCAGCGGAAACAGTGCACGGTGCGTCGAATGTCACAGTAAAAAATGTTACAAAATCTATTACTGTTTTTACGAGCTGCTATTTCATTTCATTTGTTTTTAACCTACCGACCAAATTGCACGAACCTTAAAAAACAGCGAAAAGTCGGTTGCCTTTTTTATATTTTTTTTATTTGAGAATGCACACGAGCACTCAGGACACCTGATGGTGAGTGGAATCTGAGACCCATAGAAATTTGAATTCTCAAGACTATAATTCTAAGCTCTATGCTAGTAATTTCACTGGTTGTCTTATCCCCACACCGGAACACAACAATGCAAACACTGTTGCTTGGCGGGTTAATGGATAAGATGGTAGCGATCCGGACGGATACTGCACAGGGTCTTACCACCACTAAACCACCTCTACCGGTCTTTAATAAAGTGTATTTCTCCCTTGGATCGTCCAGACGCCGGGAGGACTTCCATCCGCATGTGGTCGAATTTCCGATGGGTCGGATGAAGCGGTTTGCTGCTTCATTCTTTATTCGCACTGCCAGGGAGTGGGATGCTTTCCCTGCGTTTGTATTCCCAGAATCGTATAATCTTGGTGTTTTCAAGGCAACAGTGAATAGGTTTTTGTCTGGGTAAGCGTGTACCACCTTTGACTTCGTGATCGCTTAACATCAGGTGAGACTAAGGTCAAACGTAACCAAATTTCGATAAAAAAAAGTACAAATAATAAATTAATTTGTAGTTTCGTAAGCAGGGTACTTTGTAGATCAACGCGTCTTGAAAAGGTTTAAATTTTATACATTCAAAGTTGCGATAAGGTAGGTATTAAAATTACAACACCTCAGTTCAACTGTACTTAACGTTAATCATGTCTGGTGTCGATTAAAGTATAAAATAGTAGATAGTCTAATAATTCCCTTAGAATAAACTTTGTTTGTCAGTTAAGAATAAATAAGAGCGTTTATTTTTAGAAAGGCGAAATTGAGATGGTTTTATTTTCTTTGTTTAGGTAGGATTTAACTTTGTTGAGCCAAATACGGAAGAGGGAAAACGGTGAGACAAAGATAGAAAAATTATTCGATCATAAATGTTAAGTCATGCCCACATGCACCCACCCGTCCTATACGGGTGGATAAAATGAACGCCACATGGGAGACAACTACCTTAATCATTGCAAATAGCAAATTGTACACGAAGAACATAATTTTAATTTAATTTAATACAATATATGTATACATAACTTCACGCCTTCATTCCCAGAGTGGGGTAGGCAGAGCTAAGGAAATACCAACAACTCTAAAAAGACTTGTTGATATATCTGTAACTACATTTTGCACCAGTAAGCTAAGATGTTTACCAGAGTATTAGTGACAGGTTGCAAGCCCATCGCCTAACAGTACTACAAGCCCTTATTCCCTTAGTCGCCTCTTACGACATCGACGGGAAGACATGGAGTGGCACTATTCTAACCCGGCAACCACACGGGTCTAATAATAATAATAATTTCGACCTTTCTTATTTTAGAAAGTTTGTCTTTTTTAACTGGGAATTGGAACTAGTAATTAGAATCAGAACTCTTTACTATGAATAAAGTCGTGTTTATTGAAAAGACACACATACAAACTCTCATTTATAATATTAACAGTATTATCTCAAGAGGAAAAGTTTGAGGTCTTTGAGTAAAGAAAACAATCCCAACCTTAGTTACGATTTATTTTTCTAATAGTATTTTGTTTAGGTTGACATTTTAAATTCATAATATATTTTGAAAGAAATGTCCGATTGAAATAATAAAAAAAAAATTACAGGTACCTATTGAAATAGTCTTGAATACGAAATGATTTATTTGGATGTTAACAATCAAAGGTATTATTAACATGGTCTGATTTTGTCCAGCATTTCTGTTAACTTTTACAATGTATAAAAGTAGTTATAGTGACATAACTACATTAGTTTGACATTTAGAACTTTTTTTTAAAAGTAGTTACGAGTGTTAATATGTTTTTTAATATTGTACAACTTTTTTGTTCTACCATCAAAAGTTTCCGCAGCCCATGCTATGAAAGAGATTTTATGGCTTAAAAGATGACACCTTGGGTTACTTTATTGAAGATTAAGTAGGTTTTTTTTCTAGTAATAAATTCAGCCTATGTTATTAAAAAATATTGTAACATTGTAATGGTGAAATAACTTTTGAAATCGGTCCAGTAGTTTTTGAGTTTACTCGTCACAAACATAGGTACCAAAATATTTATTTCCTCTTTATATTATAAGTGTAGAAGTCTATTTGTTATAGATGGATTGTGGTTAGCCTAGGGGTAGTTTTTTTTTCCCCACTGTTTCATTTGTCCGAAACGTTAGTAAATACGTTTTTATTCTAAACTCATAAACTTTTCTAAATATTTAATGAGATATACGCACATACCTACAGAACCTGTTGGAAAGTTTAAAAATGGTTTTCTTACTGATCAAAATTCGGACAAATGGAATAATTGGTAAATTAAATCGAACCTTGTGGTAGGTTACCTATTCTGTGAGTCAGTGCCTCTGTCTACGAAGCAAGCTGAAACGGTTTCGATTTAATATGGGTAAATATTTCGCGAATATTATTTCTAAGTTAAATTTATTTTCTGTGTTTTAATTATATTTTTTTTAGCCTCAACTGATACTTCTTCATACATGAGGAAATTTATTTATATGAGATATAATAATCACTGTTTGCTTTAGGGTTTCCGTACCCAAAAGGTGCTAATGGGACTCGCAACTAAGCGTACGTCATCCGGCCTTCTTTCCGATCTTTTTTGTCCTGTATCTTTTGAACCGGAATAGGTTAGTAGTAAAAAAAAAAACATAAAATATCCAATCTTATGGCTGCTTTTCACAAATATGAATAAAAATAATTCGGCTGCAAGTTTTGATAAAACCTTCTATTATTATATGCCTGTGTGATAAAAAAGTAAGAATCATACAAAAACTCTAATGAGTCGTGAGAGACAGCTAGTATAATATATTATATTACTTGTGGTGCCGCGGATAAAAAGTAAACTACTTCCTTTCCCGGGACTTAAAGCATCTTCATACCAAATTTCAACAAAATTTACAGATAGACAGAAAACATACAGAGTTACTTTCACATTTACAATATTAGTACCCTTCTGCCTCGTACGTAACCGGAGGTTCGTAACCAGTTGCGATTTATTCTAAAACTCTTATTTCAAATCAATTAGACAGTGTCGTCGGAGCTCCGCTTGCGCGGAGCTCCTATTTCTGGGTGGTTTGGCCCTCCGGGCCTGCTGCAAAACGTACATAACCTAAACCTACCTAATAAATATTCTTCATTGAACACCACATACAAATATAGCATGAAATGTAAAATACAAATAAAAAGTTACTAAGTGAGTTAATAGGCGGTCTTATCGCTAAGTAGCGATCTCTTCCAGATAACCTTACAAAGAAGAGAAGTGTCAAAGAAAAATAAATAAATTGGTAGGGCGGTGCAAACTATAAACTAACAAATGGAATTAAACCCAAACGACATCTTCATGATACTGCGAACAGGAAGGAAGCTCGCTAAGGGAGAGATAACAGGAGGGCTAGCACAAGTGGTCCACGACTTGTTTGTCGCTCGGATCTCCCTTTTTATCCAGTCTGTAACGATAGAGGCGCACTGAGCGACAAGCGAGAAAATACAACTTGTGCTACCCGTACAGGTGCGCTTTCGAGAGATTTTCAACAATAAGAAGCGATTTCGCGCGTCTTAATTCTAAGGGAAGAGGGTTCCACAACCTAATATGATGATATGTTGCATACTATCTTTTTTTGGAATAAATTAAACTGGTAATATGCGTAATCCATACCTTGAAATAAAATTGGCCGTCACTTGAAGCGATCCAACAGGAAACCGTTGTGTTGTTCTGGTGTTGCCACACAAATCGTCAGTTTTTTAAGTGTGTACTGTCTACTTGTGTCAAATTGTCGCTAGTGTTTGTTACCTGTTGCCTGTTTACTGTTACTTGTTTTGTCTGTTAATTAAGGTTAGTTTTTTAAGTCAGGGTCCCTCTGAAAATCAGCGCCGCGGTTTGACTGCGGCACAATGCTGAGAGGGATCCTGTTCAACGCAATGATTTCTGTTTTTCATAGGTATGTTTATTTTTTGTTGTGTTGTGTAGTGTGCGTTGAATAAATATTTTCTATTTCTATTTCTTCTACTTCTAATAGCCTGTAATGTAAATGAGGCAGCGTACAATTTAAAATAATAAAAAGGAACGGTAAAAAAAAAACCTAATGGTTACGAACCTCTGTGGTGCTAGACAAGTTGCATTAGACAATCGTTAGCGATTATATTTCGTTTGATAAATGTATGGAATTGACGTAAGCCACCGAGATAGTAACGTGACACTTACGTCAATTCCATATATTTTTCAATCGAAACATAATCGCTAACGATTGTCGAATGCAACTTGTCTAGCACCACTGGTTACATACGCGGCCGAAGCTTATTAATATAGCTGGAAAGATACCCTCCTTCTAGGTCATAAAGCCTTCTCCATCATGCCATTTAGGCTGGAGAACATGCCACAGAAATACATAATTATAATAAATACTTGTAAGTATCAGGGAAACAACTCACACAAATTGAACTAGTCCAAACCTAAGCTCTGGGCTTGTAGTCGAAGTCATGAAGATGTTTACACTTTAGTATCTTGTCACTTTCATTCACTGAGACAATTTCATAATATATGAATTTTCAAACACACTAAAGTGTAAACATCTTTATGACTTCGACTGTACTAAATATAATAAATACTCATAAGTATCAGGGAGCCTAGTCACATAAATTGACCTAGTGCAAACCTAAGCTCTAGGCTTGTACAGTCGAAGTTCGGCGTCACGCTTCTAATACTCTGGTAAGTTATCCCCTTCTTGCTTGCCTTGTTTTTTTTTTTTTTGTTAAGGAGTAGGCACACGAGCACTCAGGCCACCTGATGGTAAGTGGAATCTGAGACCCATAGACATTTGAATTCTCAAGTTGACAACCCTGAGGACTAAGATGGAATGCCTCTATGCTAGTAATTTCACCGGTTGTCTTATCCCCACACCGGAACACAGCAATGCGAACACTGTTGCTTGGCGGGTGGTTAATGGATAAGATGGTGGTAGCGGTCCTACCACCATTAAATGATGCATAACGTACAATTTCCTCACTAAATTTTATTTTTGACTTATCAAAGTCGATTTTATATCCGTAAGAGGTTAATTATCTAATTTTCAATTTCCCGTTTGTTTTAGAGAGTTGTCATTTTCAAACTCTTTGAATAACAAAGCATACCTTACGAACCTTATTTCTTTCAATTAAAGCGACAAAGTTTGTTTGTTTTAATTGGTCGGATCACGCAAGGATTTGACCGTCAGATCTTATTTCAGTAAGGTCATTGCCAGTGACAATTCTAAATGGTACGACGAAAGCGTGGCGCAGGGTCATTAGGGGTCACGCGATGTCATGACTAATGTGACGCGATTGTATGATAATCTTTAGAGACATGTAAATAAATTATGCATAATTATGTCAGTTTGGCACTGGGAATTTCTAAATTGTTCTCTTGCACCGTCATAGGTAAGTATAATATTTTTCACTTCTCACGCTCTGAAATTACTTATAATAGCCATGTATAGGTTGTCTAAAGTGATGAATTTAATCCCTAGGACTCAAGTCGTTTTTCTTATAAGCAAAAAACACGTCATTTACACGTCAAATTTCTACCAGCGCTCCCCAAGAGGAGACCACTGCTGAGAAGAAGCGTCACAAGAAACTCAACAGTCAGACATTTTTTTTAATTTGACTTATGACAATGATAGAACTTAACCTAGCGTTATAAAATAATTAATAAAATAAATATATTTATCATGCGTAGTTAAGCAGGAAAATGTGTCGAAACTTCTAAAGCTTTGAAAAACCACAAATGCCTAAATACATGGTGCCGTTTGATGATGTTGCCCTTGTCGGAGTGCGCGGTGGAGCTGGTGGAGGGCAGGCTGGGGTTACAACAACAACACCCACCAACAACAACAATCATCAACCAACAACTTCCACCGTCGAGGTCGTCGTTTCGTAAATGTTCTCTATGGACTATTTTGTTATGTACTGACCCGAAAAACAATTTTGTTTGTCTGTTTCTGCATTACAGTGACGAGTTTAGGGTAAGATAGCGCTATTAAGTTGAAGCTTTTTACTTTTCTACTTATTTAAGATTTATTTTTCTCGCAATCGAAGTGCAAAGTAGAGTGCTTAACACTAATGACACTCGAACTTCATTCACCCTCGCTTTGCTCGGGTGCTGTCACGATGAATGACGCTGATGCTGGTAGAATTTTGACGTGTAAAAGTGCTCGTGCGGCCTATTTACTGAATAAACAACTTTATCTTTTTTGTAGGAGTATATTTCTTAACGATTGACGCTTAGCTGCTATTAAGTTAACCAGTTTGATTCCCAGTATGGGCAAATGTCTTTTCCATGAGCGCGAGATTTTTTTCTAGTGCCATGGATGTTTTAGTAGTATATTACAGGCAGGATTTAAATTGTTATACCACTATGTAACCCTGTCATAATGACAGCGTCAAACCACATGAAAGAAAGCTAAAATTAATGATTTAGTCCCAATTTCACAATACGATGTTAACCACTTAACGGATGATTAGAGCGTTAACAGTTGTCAAAATGTATGAACTAACAGTCGATTAACATTGATTAAATTAACATCATTTGGTGAAATTGGTACTAACGCTATCATTATGAGAGGGTTCCATAGTGGCACAACAATTAAAGTCCTTGACCGTACAAGACTGGAGCTTAGTTCGGGACTAGGTCAATTTGTGTGAAATCGTCCCCTGATATTATTTATTTATTTATTTAATCCATCTAGAATAATGTTTCTCTCAAATCAGACGACACGTTGGCCTAGTTGGGAGTGTCCCTGCCTCCAAAGCCAGCTGTCCTGGGTTCAAATTCCGGTAAGGGCAGATATTTGTGTGATGAGCGCCAATATTTGTTCCTGAGTCTTGGATGTTATCTATATATTTAAGTATGTATTTCTCTATATAAGTATGTTTATCGTTGTCTAGTACCAATAGTACAAGCCTAGGGCTTAGTTTGGGACTAGGTCAATTTGTTGGAGATTGCCCTAGATATTTATTTATTAAATGGAAATAGTTTTTTTCAAATAGATGCATTGGTTCTGGAGCTTAACACAAACACACAAACTCACAAAAATCCCATTATTTTTTGTATTGATTAAAATTAAACTAAAAACAGGTTCAGATAATGTTCATCCATGCATTTAAATATGGGTTCAAAGAAAAACCATAGTAGATTTCAAAATCTAACTTTATTTCGTCGCTTTTAGGACCCTACATAAGAAAAATACAATTAGCAGAAGTTAAGAGTTTCTTATCTTCACTACTTACTTCACAAGATACCAAGATGGCAGAGTCACTTATACAGGGTATTTTTTTTTATCACTGCACAAATTTTAACACATGGTTTTGTATCGTTAATATAATATATTACAATAAAACAAGTTTTTTTTTTGTTGCAAATTATCTCTCTTTTACCTTCTCGTGTGGACACAAAGTCACACTAAGAATGATGACATGGGTTGTCAAGCTGTAGGTATGCGATACACTGTATTGATATTCGAAATTTGAAATTTCATGTACAGTTTATCAGACAAGCCCCACTCCTACTGATATTCTAAATTTGAAATTTCATTTATTAACTTACTTAACAACACTCCCCTCTCCTCTCACCCCTGCATTAAGGGTCCATGAATATCGTGAAGTTAGTGGAATCATTGAATCGGCAATATCCCTAATATTTTTTAAGCTAGAGTAAAAATAACACAACATGTGTTATTGATTAACAATAGCGAAGCAAATGTTAAAATTTGTGCACCTATTAAAAAATTACCCTGTATATACTATGCTGATAATATCTTGCACAAAAGGCAAACAATATTTATTGACAAAAAGCATTCCAGTAAAATTAACACAACTATTTAGCTTACATTTTTTTGCTTATAGCAGATGTGTTCACCAAATGTTAACTACATCCCTTTATTGCATATGAGAGCGAATAAGAGTGATAATTTTAACTGATAGGTATTTTATTAAGTAGAAAAATCGTGCCCGTGTAAAATTAAATCAAGTTTTAACAAAAACGTTACGTAAACGACGGTTATTAGTTAAACGGCATTACATTTATTCTATGTTACAACAATTCAATGGCAAAACATGGCAATTGATTATTTACAAATCAATAATATCATTGGATACACATGTTACTAATATCTAAAACATGCAAAAGAATTTTCCATTAACACGAAGTGTGAAACATGCACACTTATCTAAGAACCATGAAATAAGCACGTGTACGCGTCTTTATACTTTAGCTGTGCAAACACGGTTTAACGTGGATGTGAGTGTGAAATACCGACGCCTGATTGGTTGTGCATTCGTGTGTGTAATAAAGCCGCGTACACATTCTCTGTTTTAATAGTTATAAGAAGTTAAAGAAACTACGTAAAATTATTTTCTCTATTCAATTATAACATCGAATCGAATGAACGAACTGACGACATATTATTTTTCCAAGCGTAGTTTCCCCACACGGTATCTGCGAATTATATTTATCTACAATTTATTTTATTATAAATATTATAATTATGCATTTTTTCAGCACTCAGGGGCAAACAGTTTTTAAAGCGGTTTCAGTTCACTACTAATGTGTGATTGTATTAAAATTTGCATTTAATTTTAAATTGCCTTTCATAATTTTTCATGTTGTTAACCATAGATTCACCATGATAAACGCTGTATGCCCCTGAGAGCTACCTAACTACATACAGTTTCAATAAATTACTTTCATAAATTATTTACAATATATGTTTACCTACATTATTTTACCACAAATTATTTACCCTAGAAAAAAAATGTTCACATGAATGGAAAACTAACATACTAAAAAATTTTTATTAAACACTTTTAATATTTATATGCAACTTTGGATTTTTTTTCTAATGGTAATTTTCGGTAACCTACAAATAAACCTTGTTTTTTATTCCTTATCTCGATCGTACAGAATACTAAAACATTTTTTTAACGGAAACAAACAGTTATTATGTGAAATATTTACGCAAGAATCAACAAAAACAATAAACCATTAAACTCCTTAATATAATTAAAACAATGACATTTATATGACAATTTTGAACATAGATGTTCAGTTGTTCATGTTTATACTTTATTTAGATGGCCGTGCCAATTTACAAACTATTATTTATTGTGTAACGTATTTTTATGTGTGCCTTATACGTAAATCTATTTATGACCTAGTATTACAGTTAACAAGGCATGGGATGACAGATATGAAAAGTTAATAATGTCACAAATGAAATATAAAGTTATTTTTATGGAGGCTCTATTGTAGCTCGACAGGAATTAAAATGCGCTATTTTAAAGTGACAACGTTGTGTTCATTACTTTCGTTTTTATATTGATATTGAATCTTGAAATAGGTATTTACAACAATAGAGACATATTTACTCTTAATTCATTTTATATTCTTGTGACAGAATCGACTGTTGCACAAAAAGGACACTATTGAATCTATAAACAATCTACGTCTATAATAAAATTAGGAAACAATTATTTACAACACAAAGGACATTGTAGTTTTCTATAATCTACTATCACATGGAGTAAAATACTTTTGGCTACTAAATTATATATCAATAAGTTGTCGCGATATTTACAAACAAATAATTTTAAATTCACAACAGCTTTCAAAACATTATACATTGTATCTTTGGTCAATCAGAAACACCTTAAATTATCATAAACTAACGCACCAACGAAATGGTATGATGAAACATATTTACGTAGATCATACAATCACAATTAACAAAGACTAGTTAAATTAATCAAAAACAATAACCACTGTTAGACCTTGGCTTATTCTTAGGCTTATTTAAATGTAAAAAGTCTTAATTAGATCACAGAATCAAGGTCACGGGAGTCAACCTCAGACATTGACAATCATAGAAAACTCTCAGAGGCCCGCGTTTCCTCTCGGTCGACCGACGACACCACTTCCGCTCCCTCCTCATAGTTCTGTACCTTTGTCGCATTAACACAGTAATGTTGCTCAGGGTCACCATATTGGCTGTGATAAAACTCCTCGCGCATCATGTGATTCAGGTTAGAACAACGAAAGAAAAGGATCTCTTGAAACGGCTTCCTAAAATCTCTGTTTAATGTCGCGTATATTATAGGATTAAGCAAACTGTTTATGTAGCCTAACCACAAAAACAGTCCACTCACAGCGTCTGGTATTGTGCCCTCTTCAACAAAAGGTCTGATGAGAGCGAGCACAAAGAAAGGGAGCCAGCAAATAACGAACGCTGACATTATAATCCCGAGTGTTGTGGATGCCTTGCGCTCTTTAGCGAGTTGAAACCGCAGTTTCTTTTGATGGGGAGACTGCGAGGGGTGTAGCAAGTCTTTAGCTATATGGCTTTTGTGCGCGAAGCTTGAGAGTGACGAGCGAATTCGATTCGTCGCTGATTTACCTTCTAAAGATGGTCGACGTCTGTTATCTCTGATTGGTAACGTTATTTCTGGGGTGTGCACCATCTGCGGAGTTGATCTGTTGATGGTGTGAATGGGCTTTGTGGGAGTCTTTTGTTGCTGCAACATTGGACACTGGGACTCATTTGACTTACGCTGCCCGCTGAAACACCGGCTTATACCGCTTTCTGTTTTGTCGACACTGCACTGTAACAAAAGAAAATACCATTCAATAACGTTATAATGAATTAAAAGATAAAAAATCGGGCAAGAGCAGGTCGCACTATGCTCAATGTAGGGCTCCGGAGCCGTTAAGTACCTAATACAAATATAAAAAAACAGCAAGTATGAACAGATTTTCATGTTCTTTTATTTATTTAATTTATTTTACTTTTATGGCGTGGAGAAGGCTAACGAACACACAAGCCACCTGATGGTAGCAGTAAGTACTAGTTAGTAATTGGTAAGTGTGATCTGTGACCTTTAAACATTTACATTCTCAAGACTGCAATCCTAAGACCGCAAATGCGTTGCCAACCACAAAAGTTGTGTTGTTCTATGTAAAAGTCTCCCTTTACTAACAAAAAAGTCTGGCCCCGCCTACGTAATAACATTACCAAAGCCATCGTTAATATAGTTTCATCGCTTAGCTATTATGAATTGATTGGGCATCAATCAATCTCCGCTCGTCGTAACTAGGTCGTATAAGCATACACATGTAGAAAATCCTATAAAATGTAGAAGTCGTTGACGACCAAAGCGTTATACGGTCGATTATAATAACTTTGGCGGATATTTTTACTATGAATAGTTTAAACTTCATTAAAATGACCGCTGTGGTTGCCGGGTTAGAATAGTGCTACTCCATGTCTTCCCGTGGATGTCGTTATAGGGGACTAATACACAGGTAAACATCTTAGCCTGATTGTGCAAAATGTGGTTACAGAATTATCAACAAGTCTTTTTAGAGTCATTGGTATTTTTGTATCTCTGCCTACCCCATATTGGGAGTGATGGCGTATACGTAAAATTCAATAACATTGTCTTATAACCTTTCTATATCATTGTATTATAATCTTTCTATATCAGAAGTAACAAAGTATCAAGTTTTAGTCTCTTCGGATTATGACATAATCCAATAAAATACAAAATTTACCAAATAATGAGCACAGATATGTATCAAGACGTAGGAGGGGTTAATTATTATTGCCCATTTAGTTAGTTAGTTAGTTAGATTCTACTTTTACTAGTTCTACTTACACATTTAGAGTGTTATAATTATGTTATAGTAGTCTGTGGCAATATAACTGTGTTGAGATTCTACACGGCAAAACCTTATTGCTTTTGAAGTGTTTCTGTATTGTAATCAAATCAAATCATTTCAAATTATTTATTTGTGAAACAAAGGTAAAAATAATGCTATGATCGTAAAAGTAGGTTATCACACTATGTTTGGCCATAAGGAATACAAAATAATGTTATGACAGATAGCATGAACTTACTAAGTAAACGTTATAGCTCTTATTAACTTAATGGCGGTCGAGTTAAAAATAATACCATAAGACTTCAACAGCAATATGGTTTTACGCAGTAGAATGGAGAACTTGGTTAATTTATTTGAAATAATTTGTATTTTAATTTTTATTGTACCATGACGTGTACCCAAATAAAATGTTTAAACATTTACATGGCCTCTATTCCACTTTGCATAAAACCGTATTAAATGTTATCGTATTGTTAACGTCACGGTAGTTGTTGTTTTCTTGACAATATTAATTAAAAAACGAAATAGGCTTGGCCTAAACTTTTAACCAAAAATAACCTAATAATTAAAAATGGTTAAAACGTGTTATTTTTTCCAAGGGACACGGTTTTTGAAGGGAGATATAATTTTAAAAAATATGAGACTCTCCTTTCATGTGTTTTTTCGTAATAAACCTTTACACGTTTTCGGATCTTAATTAATGAATAATAATTTGTCAAAAATTAACTTTTAATTTTGCACGCCTATTTTCAAAATTACCCTTTTTAGAAGTGCTGTAAAACTCCGATGTGTCAATGTGGACTACTTACAGAATAAAAAGTATTATTGCTCATTATACTTACTGTGGTGTTGGTGCTGGCCGTCGAACCCCTGGCTGCCGGCGGAGGCGGTTGACTCCCTAACAACCTAGCCTCAGCCGCGCCTCCATTCTTCACATTAATTTCAAGATAACAGTGCGTCTCCAGGTGCGATTGCGCCCTTTTCTCATCCTTCACAATTTTCCTCGCCGCGCTAAAGATCTTGTAGTACACCACCACCATCACAGACAGTGGCAAATAAAACGAACCGAAGGTCGCATATATCTGGTAGCCCTGGTTCTGCGACACAGAACATGATGTATCAGTCTTCTCGTTACCCAATATCAGAACAGGCGGGAGCGATATGAAAGCCGCCCCCATCCACACGATGAAAACGCAGAATAACATCCTTTTAGGAGTTCTCTTGACACCGTACTCTAAAGGCTTAGTGATAGCATAGTATCGATCCACGGAAATCATGCATAGGTTAAGGATGCTTGCAGCGCAGGACAAAACGTCGCTTGATACCCAGAAGTCACAAACCACAGGTCCGAATGGCCATGTTCCCAGGATATCATATACCATTGCTACAGGCATGACCATTATCGCAACACACAAATCGCTTACAGCAAGCGATACTATCAGGTAATTACTTGGTCTCCTAAGTTTTCTTACCAAGCACACTGCAATACAAACTAAGATGTTGCCGACGACTGTTCCAAAAATGACTATTAAGAAAATAACGACCATGAGAATAGAGACTGGCGTGGAGTATTTCGAATGCTTGATGCTGTTGTAAAGGGTTTTAGTTACAGTGGAGTTGTCATCGAATAGCGTCCAGTTGAAAGTGGAGTTTGGGTTACTAATGCTGAAGTCTACATTAAGAGAGTCGTTAACATCGACCGCAGCGAAGGCCACGTCTGCCGGCAACACTAAAGACAGTATGAAAAGACACGAAGGTAAAGCAATGAAGCTAGGCAGTGGACCATGGGAGTTATGGGATTGAGTCGCCATACGAGACCCGGGCTTGGGTGACGTTCGCTTTCTTGACGTTACCATACATTGGTTTTGATTTTCCCTGTTTAATATCTGTTTCTAACGTGCCGTCATCTGAGCCAAAACTGAATTTACCAAGTCAAGTCTGGAATATAACCTCGTCGTGGAGCTTCTCTC
This sequence comes from Acleris holmiana, assembly GCA_949316455.1. Lineage (NCBI taxonomy): Eukaryota > Metazoa > Arthropoda > Insecta > Lepidoptera > Tortricidae > Acleris > Acleris holmiana. The sequence goes on from OX438784.1 coordinate 12,467,791, forward strand.
TTTTTATGTAGCGAACTTGATTAAGGTTTGCGGGTGTTAATTGACATGTCGCTCCGTTTGGCTCCTCAATTCTGAGCTTAGCCATTGGAAGTTGTTTGCAACTTTGTTTTCTTTCCTATTTTTGCAATAAGAGTTGTTTCTGTTTGCGCTCGACGATTCGCGTGAAATTGTGGGTGTGTTGTTTTATTGCGTTTGGAAGCGGATCGAGAGGCTGCTACTCCAATATCCCGCTTGCGGATTGCTTCATTAGTCCTGTTGATTGCTCAAGACAGCCCCCATCTGCAAATAAAAGAAACACTACGTGAGAAGAAGTTTTTTAATAGAAAACAACGAAAACACCTCGGGAGGGTTTGAGAGTTTCTAAGTTCTTGTGAAAGTTTCAAGCTTATTTTATCTGCTTCTATTTTTAAAAGAAATGCCAGACTTGGAAATATTATTTGTCGTTTCTTTAAAAGGGTCTGTAATGTCTGGCATAAAATGAAAATAATATAATATGTTCAAAAGTTTCATAAAGTTTTTCATCATAATTTCTGTTACTTAAAATCACAGACAGCAGACGGCAGTTTTGTTGAAAGTTATAACATTAGAAAGTATAATTTGCAGTTCCGATTTTTGCGAATTTTATTTGTCGAAACTCATAAAACAACTAACTATTTTTTATTGACGTACAATGTAATTTCATTTCATATTGTTAAACGTAATAATGTTATTTTGTCATGTAATTTAAGTGGTTGTACGTTATTTTACAGATAGAAGTTGTTTAGAATTTCATTTCTTGTAATTTTTTTCTCGTATTATCATTTCATAGAATAGTCAATTTATAGAATAATTACTTTGAAGACATTTAAATCATCGATTTTTATTTTAAATAAATTTCAATGTTTCTTTTTTTGTATCCATATAATAGCAAATTACATATTCTTTGTTCTCATATTATTTAGTTAATATATAACTTAATAACAATAAAATCATTTTACAGTGTACGTTATTTTACAGACAGAAATTGTTTAGAATTTCATGTCATGTAAATTTTTTCTCGTATTATCATTGCAATTTTTTTCGCACAGTTTATTCAAGAGATGTAAAAAAAAATAACCTCGAAGGCAAGGCGGGAGCTTGCTTCGCTTCGCTCCCGCCTTAGCCTTCTAACCTAACCTATTCAAGTCGGTTCTGCCCAGAGAGGTTATGGTCGCTCACTCATATTTATATCATGCTATAGTATTTAGCTTATAACCATTATACTTAAAGATAATTTGTATTATGTTGTAATTGATTTTGTTATTATTGGTGTACCCTTACTCTCCAAATAGTAATTTCGTAGCATAGTGTTTCCCCAAATTTATTCACAGAATATAGAGTTTCCCACGACTTTGTATACTGTTGTCGTTGGTGTCCTCTTCTTTTACAAAACATTATTTCATAGAACGTATTACTTCGCAGAATTTTCATTACTTAGAAATCTAATTTCTGCTGTTACCTTATTGTTTTCAGATTATCTTAAGCATGGGTTACGTAGGTTAGGTTAGACCTGTGACCATTAAAAAAAATCTGGAAACAATAAGCTTTCAGCAGAAATTAGCTTTCTAAGTAATGAAAATTCTACGAAGTGATACGGTCTATGAAAAAATATTCTGTAAAAGAAGGTATCGTTAACAAATAATTATATTGTTTGATAGGTTTGTTTAATGAAAAAAATAAATTATAAAATTCATTGAATTGATTTTCTGTGGAATTTGTTTCTTTCAAATAAATAGTGTTAAAAAAAATATATTCGAAACAAAAATACAAGAACCGAATAGTATATGAAACATTTTCTGTGAAACAAAATTCTGTAAATTTTCTGTCTGTAAAACAAGGGGACACCAATTTAAGTACCCTTAGGTTTGCAAGGATATTACTGCATTAATATTTATGTGGGCATAAAAAAAAACTGTACACAGACTCGCTTTTGCATCGACCAGACTTTTTTGCTTACTGTGCTCGGTATGAAACTATACTATAAGCAATTGAATGATATGAATATTAACAATAAATTTTACTATCAAAATGCCTCTGAACCTTATAGATATCAAATTTATAACTAAAGAAAATAATAGTGTTTAAAATGATGGATCATTAACGATAGAATTAATAAGCTTTATGCTTTCAAATGTTTATGACTATCAATACTTATAGGTATACACATAGGAATATTGAATTTCAAAATTCGATACCATAAGTGGGTGACAAAGGGATCCCTTTTTATAAAACTTTGAATTTAGTGAAATAATTTCGTATCATTCTGAGAAGAGAATTCACAATCGTAGGTACCTATTATTTTAATTACTCATTGTAATACCGAAGAGAACTTTATGTTAAACAAAGTGGATAATAATTAGCTGGATTTGCGCAGCTAAATTAGAGGGATTTTAAGTTCTACCATGGCTGGAAGTTTTCATGTCTTTAATATTGGTCTGTTTTTTTACCTTCTAAACTACTATCTCTCATTTAGTACATTTCTGCGGGCATTTGAAGATTTTTTACTTAAATGCCTTAGTTACTTAATTCCGAGAACACCCTTAATTTCGAATCCGGAATTACAAGATTTTACCGAACATTAAAATCATGAATTCTAGTTCCTTGAGTATCACTTGTACGAATTTAGTCCGTCACGAATTTACTCTTAATAAATGCCTTTAATTCCGAATATTCATAATTAAGGTCGGTAATATGAAAATTCAAAATTATAAAAAAATAGTTAATCATACTGAAGTGAATCTGAAGCACCATTTCCATCATTTGGCCATTTGGCTCGACCCACAATTTAAACGATAGTGTTTTTGATGCTTCGTGATACTAAAATCCGGATTAGCGAAGATTCGGAGTTTACAGAGTCGGAATTTTGAAATTCGTGCTTATGAAATTCTGCATAAAATGTTTCGAGATTATCTACTATAGCCCTATATTCCACATTGTATTAGCCACATTGCCTCAATCACACTGACTAAAATTATTGACGTACTCTCAAGTGAAGACTAATAACCATAACGTCAACAGAGTGATTGCAATCTCGAAGTAATAAAGGCTAACCAAAGCAGAATACAGGCCTAGGCATTGTCCCACCATGTGACCGTTACTAAGCCTCCTCGATACCAATTACTAGTATTTGTCTCCACAATAGCTGTCAGCAAGGTATTCCAACGCTGAATACGGCATAGACAATGCACTATTATACAACCTCTACAGGGGTTCAATAACGAATCTATGATCACTTTTGTATTATAAATGTTATATAGATGGCCAAGGCTGACAATTAGGTTTATTGGTATCTTTAACGGCTTTATTATATCGTGTTGTGGCTAATCATCTATGTAGTATATTTTACGAATGGTAATGCTATTATTAGTTGAGTATGGTAGGTATTTATTTGGTAATTATCGTGTACTTGAACACTTTATGATAAAGACTGAATTTGTAATAAATAAACAGGTAAACATCTTTGAATGATTATGCAAAATGTGGTAACAGAATTATAAACAAGTCTTTTAAAAGCTTGTGATATTTCTGTAGCTCTGCCTACCCCACTCTCGCTAAGCGTGATGTTATGTGTGTATGAACTCACAAACGCTACAAACGCTAAAAAATCTTTTCCATTTCATTCCGGGTTTTTTTCTAGTTGATCTTAGAGCGATTGAGAAATAAATAATATATGTATGTTAACTCTTTATTCATATAAAACCAATTAAAATAAATACGTTCACAATCTTAATATTAATGTGTACAATAGCGAACTTAAACCTTTGAAGTATCTCTTCCAGTTAACCTGACCACGACTGAGGAAAATGTATGAGGATAGGCGAGATGACAAGATGTGCACACAAAGTAAATGGTCCAATAAATAATTCTACAGCTAAAAATCCTACATATATTGATACAGTATTGTCGCGTTCAATATTTTTTTTCTATAGGTTACTACGGTTTTATCAAGAAAATCATAATTCCTGTTTATTAGATAAGACAGTACTACTAGTTTGAAAGGTAAAGTATTTAAGATATATAAAAACTGAACAGTATTTAGTTGTTACCGACGTAAGATTATGTTTGGACCAGTGTACCTGGAGTTTCGTAGTCTCTACCTACATTCGGAGGCAGGCGTGGAGGTATGCATCAATGGTTATTAGTGAAGAGAAAATGTCGATATTTCAGTATCGACTTGACCTACTTGGTCGTTCAAGTCTGAGTTATACTTGACCTGACACCGAAAATGTCAGTAACGAATGGGTAAATAGTGGTTTACCTCACCAGAGGGCCTGGTTGAT